>CM077245.1:1522170-1892170 GCA_039654775.1 Spinibarbus caldwelli
AATAAAACTTTATTACTAATAATTAAATAATAAATCATTATTTCAATTTATAACGTGATTATTGCATATCTGAAGCACTTTATAAATAATAAAATGTAAGAAAAAGAATTATTTACATTTATAAAGTGCTTAACGCAAATCTTAAAGCACTTTAAAAACTGAATAAAAATAATACAATAATAAATAAATAAATAAATAAATAAATAATTAAATAAAATACAAACAAGCTTTTATTTATAACAAAAACTTTAATAATAATAAAAATATACACAATAATAATAACAACAATCATTATTTCAATTCATGAAGCGCTTATCACTGCAAATCTTGAAGAGCTTTATAAATTGAAACAAACTGTCATTGTTATTATTATTATAAATTAGCATTAGTATTATTATTGACATTTATATAGCACTTTGCACTGCAAATCTAAAAGCATTTTATAAGTTCATATAAACAACAAAAAAATAAGAAATTATTAATATTACAAAATAATAAAATAAAAACTTTCTAAAAATTAAACCTAAGCATAAAAATAATAAAAAACAATACTATTCTTTTTGTTATTATTATAAAAAATTATTATTATTATCATTACCACTTAATAAAGCACTCTCCATTGCAAATCTCTCCCAAGGCGCTGTACAGTAAGAAAGTACAGTATCTCTTATTACAGATCAAGATCGTCTAAGGACTCTGTAACCTCTGACCTCTGCAGCAGCTGCTGTCCGTCAGACAGAGTCACAGGGGTCATGACTAATGACCCACATCACGCAGTCTCATGTTCATACCGCAGCAGTGCTCCATGTGAGTACTGTAGTATATTATGGAAGTGTCCTGTTCCATAGGGCAGAATGGACTCTTCTTTGAGCTCTGCTTACTCACACTGAAATGCTCCAGAACCAAAAAAGCATCTAAAATTACAGAATGAGCCGCTGACGCACGACCAAACAAAGGCAAAAACAACTCCACGCTGTCAATGTGTTTGAATGGGTTTAAGTAGAATAGACAGCAGTTTCACTATATTTGCAGCTTTTTCTAGTAATTATTAACAGATAATGTGCATTGACTACTCGAATCGAATTTTGAATATTCGTCGAATTTAAAATAAAAATCCACATTCGAATGCAAAAACATTTTATTTGAATTTTAAGAGTATGTCAGGCAACCTTATCAGTGGCGCATGAAATGCGATGATGATGTAAGTGTTGTTGCTTTTTAATGTTTTTATTAGCCTATCCTGTTGAACCAACTAGATGCGGCAATGCTGCGTTGTTCATTTAAAATATTGCAGAAAAAAAGAACATCAATGCGGAGAAGAAGATATTGTTTACGTCAAAACTGAAACCAAGCTGTTCACACAGAACCGTTGCACTCGCATCTCGCACAACAGAGTCACATGTTTAGAAAGCCATGTAAAATTAATTCAAGTTCAACTTTTAAAAAACATGTCTCGAGACTTTATGGCATTTTTTTTCATCCCATTGCATCTCATGTTTTTAAATGAAAAAAGTATTCTGTGTGATTGGCTTTCGTCCCTTTGTTTTAAACTATGCATATATGATGCTGTTTTGTTTCTAATTGTTTCTTAATTAATTATATTTGGTTTATAAACATTATGCACTTTTTCCACAGATAGTCATTGCTATGTTATTTCATTGCTTTCATAAATGTGCATTAGTATTATTTTGCTCGATGTGCCCTCTTGTGGCCTCAGGAGAGAAGCCAAAAGCTTTTTTCACCAACTAAAATTATGCCTTTTAAATTCGCATACAATTTCAATATTGATAATATTTAAGTGCAAAATTCGAATTTAGTTTTTCAGCCATTCTGACAGCCCTAACACTGACTAGGCTTTACAATAGCATTTTATTCTGGGGAGTGATAAAGAGACAGCATTAATATGTTCACATACTCCTTGGCAGACAAATGTGCACAAACATCTTAAAAGTAACTTTTAATCAATTAAATAATTGTACCATATTTTAGTTCAGTTCTATTTCGTTAATATTTTGAGGAGATTTGTGGTAGGCTACTAAATAATATGTGCAATAATTATGATTCATGAATGACCATTTAAAAAATATAATTTTGTAATATGTTTAGTATTTATATTACAATTAGTTTAGCATTTAGGGTTAAAATAGAGAAAAGGTTTTTAAATTCCAGTGCAAAGAGGCGTTTGGTGGCCAATTAAAACAATATTCATATGTAATGCCATGGTTTAACCACTAGATGTCCGTATAGCCTACATGTATTTAGCTCTACTCTAGTTGCTCAAAAGTGTTGTCGGTCATAACTGCTTACTTTTTTATTTATTTTTTTAGGTTTTGCATTTGAATGCATATTTAGACATTATCAGACACTCGATTTTTATAAGTTTCAATTTAATGATTCGATGTTAAATTTAAAAAGGTTAATTACTCACATTCCAGTGTTATTTCATGATATGTAAGCATACAACATAAGTGAATATTACTAAAGGCAAGCAAATATGTGACCCTGGAGCACAAAACCAGTCAGAAGGGTCAATTTTTTGAAATTGAGATTTATACATCATCTGAAAGCTGAAGCTTTCCATTGATGTATGGTTTGTTAGGATATTTTGACTGAGATACAACTGTTTGAAAATCTGGAATCTGAGGGTGCAAAAAAAAAAAAAAAATCTAAATATTGAGAAAATCGCCTTTAAAGTTGTCCAAATGAAGTTCTTAGCAATGCATGTTACTAATCAAAAATTAAGTTTTGATATATTTACGATAAGAAATTTATGAAATATATTCATGGAACACGATCTTTACTTAATATCCTAATGATTTTTGGCATAAAAGAATAATCGATCATTTTGACCCATACAATGTATGTTTGGCTATTGATACAAATATACCTGTGCTACTTAAGACTGCTTTTGTGCTCCAGGATCACATATGGAATTTAACCCAATAAAAAAAAGTTTTAAATAATGTTTAAAAACACAATGTAACCAGTTTCATTCAGCGAAACTCTTATTGTATTTCTTGAATGGGCAGTCTTCACTGAAACTCATTCAACCTCCTACAGGGAGAGAAAGATTGCAGAAAGACTAAAAATGTAAAAATATGACAATTAGCATTATGGTTGCTATTAAGGTGTTTCTCACTTTATCTAATTGCAATTATAGTATAACTGTCTACTGTCTAACGATAAACATTAATTATAACATGCTTCATAAAATACCACTACTGGCCAGATTTCAGAGAGGTCAGCTAATGTGTTAAAATGTCAAAAAATTATGTAATTGTGTAATTATGTAATTAACAACCAAATTGTAACACCTTATCAACTTACAAATGTTTTTGTACTTCATTTTGAAGTAACACTCCATAAATGCTGAAGAAATATGTGTAAATGAGCTCCAGTGCATGAAGAAAACAGATCCAGCCACTCAGCTCATACATTCATGAAGTCAAAGAGCCAAAACCAAAACAGGGAAAGAATAAGCTGAGAGCAGAAAAACCCAAAAATAAGCAGCTGAATGTGATCCAGAGTGAAATGTGTCTGGGAATGAGATGTTACACACGTCTCTGCAGCTCCGTCCAAAGCCAAACCTCAGAAAAACAAGCATAAATCCACATTAAAAGAGCCGTTTGAGCTCATGTGGCTTACAGACAAACACAAACCTGACGACTTCAGGGACCAAACTCAACGTCCCACTGCAGAGAACATTCACCACTAAAAGTAAACACAAGTATATATATATATATATATATATATATATATATATATATATATATATATATATATATATATATATATATATATATATATAGTGCTGAGTAGTAATGGATTACATGTAATCAGATTCCAAAAATTAAGTACATGTAATTGGATTATATTACATTTTAAAATGCTCATAATCAGATTACAGTTACGTTTTATGGATTACATGATTACATATTATTTACATAATGGTAGTAAATTATTTATAAATTATTGATTCTCCCAATTTTTTTTTCCTCTTTTAAATGTTGCTTTCTAAAAAATGAATAGTCATGTAAATGTCATGTAAATTAACTTGCGATCCGTGTTTCTGAATTTGGTGACAAAAGCAGCTCTAGGTCAGTTATATACATATACATACATATATATATACATACATACATACACACACATACACATACATATATATATATATATATATATATATATATATATATGTATAAATATATTATATTACAAACATACACTTTCAGAGCCACAATAATATACAATAATGTTATATTTATAATTTGTTATTTTTGTAATTTAATATGATATTACAATTTATTTTTCCTATTTAATACCGTAAAGCTGCTTTGACACAATCTGTATGGTTAAAAGCGCCTTATAAATAAAGGTGACATTATGAATAAATGTACAATGCATGGTTTGATTACAGTAATATTTCTGAGTAAGTGAATAAATGTGTGTGAAGTGCTGTTGGTGTGATGAGGCTGATATCTGACTCTCGTCTGTGTGATTATTTATATCTGCAGTGGCTCCAGTGTCTGAAACTGAGATCCAGATCAACAGCGCAAACCTCTTCCTGTTTCCAACGGTGACATCACCGCATCCCAATGCTACTCTGTTACCGTGGAGACAGCGAACTCTAAAAGTCTGACCTCGTCAGTCAGAGGTCACTGATCCACAGTTACTGCATTATTACTATATAATTACACAGACGTTTCTGAGCTTTTCAGCACTGATTTGGTGGAAAATCTGCAGAATTGCCGAGAGCAGGTGCAGAATCCATAGATGTGAGATATATATGTATTTACCCGTGCAAAACACACTAGGGTTATTATACATATAACAAATATAATATTATACATATAATACATACATACACATTATACATATAAAAAATATAAATAATTTAAAATATATAAATACGAAAAAGTGAAAATGTTAAAAATGAAAATGTTTTGAAAAGCTATAAAAATAAATACAAAATTTACTGTGTATAAAACTATTTTATGTGGTGTATATACTACTACGTAGTGTAAACTAATAAAAGTATATATTATATATTATATAGTACACTGTATATTAAAAAAAATTTATAAAACAGAAAAAATATAACAAATCTAAAAATGAAAAATCATTTAAAAATAATAAAATATAAAATTAAACAACATGATTTATTGAGTATAAAATTGCTTGTTGTAGTGTAAACTACATGTAATATAAAATTATACATAAAATAGTGATATAACTATATAAAATACAAATAATAAAATAAACAATAAAATATAAAATTAAATATTTCAAATTAAAAATTAATTAAAAATTTCTGCTCTTGCGTGGCCATTTATTGTGATTAACAGGAAAGTATGTCCAGCTGAATTCAATTAGTGATTTGTTAGATGGGCATAAAAAAGGTTATTATACCGCGGCAGCGGTCGCAGCAGCCCTCGTGTGAAGCCCTCATCGTGTGAAGACCATCGACTCTACCGAGCGACTCCACCGGACAGGGACACGGTGTATGTTTTGCTCAGTGTTATTTTTTTTAGGATTACTGTTAAACTAATGTAGTTTGATTTGTATATGTTATCTATTTTAATTTTAGTTACAGTTGTAGTAATGTTTGTCATTTTATTAGTTTTTTATTATGTGTGTATATATGTCATTTATTAAGTTTTAGTTTTATTTAATTTGAGTTATTTTAGTACTTCAACAAACTAAATGGAAATGAAATAAAATTGAATTTATGGATGTGTGTGTGTGTGTGTGTGTGTGTGTACAGACACACGTAGTTGTTTTTGGTGTTTGGTTTAGTGTTATGTTAGAATCATTATTATACTCTTATACCTTTTGTTCTCTTAATATTTTGAATTGTTTGTAGCTTTATTTTGTTTTCACTTAAATGTTAAGTTAGAAATTTTGTTGTATGCATTTGTCATTTTTATTTAATTATTTTTTTTAATGTGCGTGTACATATAGTATTTATAAAGTTTTAACTTTTAGTTTTGAACCAGTTTTAGTTGTTTTAATACTACAATTGATTGTTTCTGTTGTCCTCATTTGTAAGTCCCTTTGGATAAAAGTGTCTGCTAAATGACTAAATGTAAATGTAATGTAAATAAATTGAGTATAAAAATGATTATGATTAAAATTATATATAAAAATATTAATATAATTATATAACATAAATAATAAAATAAACAATAACATATAAAATTAAATAAAATATTTATTTAGTATGAAATTGCTTGTAGTGTAAACTATGTATAATATAAAATGATATATAAAAATATTAATATAAATACATAACATCTAAAAAATAAATGTCATAAGTTCTCATTTCAGTCTTTGACAAGCTATGCTAAAAGTTTTCTGTTTTCACTCTAATCTGCTTTTCAGAGTGTTGATCTTTTGGAAATGGGGCTCAATTTGACACCATCAGAGTCACCAAAATATGATCAGAAAACACAAAACTTTCCTCACACATTCATGACCATGAAGGAGAAAGATTTTAAAACCCTGAGACACAAAATTTGAAGAATTTGAAGAGTTCTTCTCCTACGACACAGAAACATGATATTCTAATTTCCCATAAGACCCTTCCTGTGATTCTGAAGGATAAAAATAACCCACATACAGATAACAGACAGACCACAGGACCTGAGAGAGAACAGGCACACTCATTCTCAAGTTCCCAGACTTCACACCTTCATGAGTGCTGTGACCCAGAATGCCACGATGTCATCGTATCCCACAATGCCTAGCGAACAACAGCTGCACTCACACACACACACACACACACACACACACACACACACACAGACACTCACACTGTATGCTAATGGTCAGGTGGTTTCTGTCACTTCCATTTCACACATTATATTAACTGAGTTTCAGGATGTGACCTGATGCTGACAGAGGAAACACAGATAAAAGAGACTCATAAACTGACAGAAACACAATGACTGACTCAAACAATCAGCTCATAGAAACACAAAGAGATCAGTGTGTGAGAGTCACAAGTTGTTTGTTTCTTTATATAGATGCCAATTAAAGAATCGTGTGGTTAAAATAGTTGTGATGAAATATTTATGAAGTGTAATATAATATTGCTTAATGACAGTGACATCATTTTTGGCAAGTTCGTTTCTGACGTGCAAGACCATTAACTGGTTCACTTTAGTGATCGACCGATATTGATTTTTTATAACTGATACCATGTTTATGTGCTCGATAACCGATATGCAGAACCGATATTTATTTACTGTTATAAAGTAAATAAATGACTGAGTGAAGTAAGAACATACTTCACTTTGGTTTTTCCTCTTTTCAGTCATCTTTGAAAAAAAGGGTTGAAAATTAGCAGTCTTTCATGTTAAATTTAATCTTCGTATTACAACAATAAAAAACATTTTATTTATAAAAAGCATCAGCAGCAACAACACTAATATTAACAATAAGCAAAATAAATGTAGAATGTCTAATGTTTTCAAATGGAGAAAATAAATTAAGGACAGGAGTCATATCAACTTCATTTTAAACTACAGCTTTAGTAGGTTTATAAGCTGTTTAATAGCTATAGAGTCAAGAATAATTCACTGGATAATGTTAATTCACTGAATAATATTCTCTGGAATATTGGAATATAACAACAAAACATCGTATTTTATTGCATTTCTCAACTGCAATGTTATATCAGAATTATTAATAATGTTTTTGTCGTTCTAGATTATGAAATGACTGCTGACAGCGCGGTTTATCTATGCATTTACACAGAACTATACTCAAACTGCGATCACTCGCGGAGATAATAAATAATTAATTTCCATAGTGTTTTATTTATTTAGACATTTATCAGTGAAATAATGGTTATATAGTAAATGTTAATGTGTTTTAAACAAGTGAATCTTGTTCAATGTTACATGCGGTTGCCGTGCCCGCTGAGTGAACAGCAATATGAAAGCGGCTTCACGAGACTAATGATGAGCATACAGACAACAGAGAAAGAATTCAGTTCAGCGCTTTTATTTCCAACATGCGCTCATTCATGGCTGCATATTATTTAATTCAGGCAAAGTTACATCTTTACTGGGACAGACTGATGGATTATCTACGTGACTCCGTGAGTTGGTCTCTATTTCTTAGAGCCAAGCTGCATAAACTACATATCAGGCATTTATGTAATGCATCTAATTTGTGCATTAATGGCTGTTATGTTAAATAAAGTTTACCAACTACAGCAAATTAAGTACCTGCATGCCGTTGTTGTTGTCTCGTCTCCCCTCAGATGCGCTGCAATGGCGATCCTGTGTGCAATTCTCAAAACACCCACAAGATAGCAGCGTTTATCGGTGAATCCGATATTACAAAACCGATATCCAATTATGGTAAAATGCTTAAATATCGGGAAAAATATCGGTAAATCGATATATCGGTCAATCTCTAGTTCATTTTGTTACGAAACTTTATGTGAAAAGAAGTTTCTGGATTATCTGATGTGATTTAAATTCACATATGAAGGAGGTGCAGCAAATATCACTCATTTAACAGACTGCAGCTACCACAGCACAAAACACAAATTCACAAATACAAATACAGTTTTTCATACAAAATTATATATACAAAATATAAATATAAACAATATAAAATATAAAACTAAAAATTATTAAAAATGTTAAAGTTAAAATATAGACTATAAAATTAAATATAAAATTATTTATTGTGTATAGAACTTTATGCTGTAATGTAAACTACTATAAAATTATTTGAATATATATATATATATATATATATATATATATATATATATATATATATATATATATAGAAAATATAAAATTAAATAATTATGTAACAAATCTAGAAAAAAATAAGACTTTAAAAATAAAATATAAACTACAAAGTACAAAATATTAAATTTAAATAATTTGTGTATAAAATTGTTTGTTGTTGTATAAACTACATTTAATATAAACTTATATATAAAATATTAATAGAAATATATAGAATCTAAAATATAAATGTAAAAACATAAAAAAACAATATATAAATATATACTATATGAATAAAAAAAAATCAAATGTAATAAAAATCAAATACCATAAAAAAAATTAATTAAAGTTTGTTGCAGTGTAAACTACATTTTTAAAGTTATATTTATGGGCTTTTTAATGCCTTTTTAATGGAACAGGACAGTAGAGAGCTGACAGAAAAGAATTGGGCAGAGAGAAAGGGGAACAGGATCAGCAAACGACCTCGAGACGAGAATCAAACTTGGGATATTGGCACCAACATAGTGTAAACTACATATAACTTAAAAAGACATATAAAAATATAAATATATAAAAACTGAAAAAAGGTCATATAAAAATATAAAAATAATACATACATATAAAATTAAACATAAATATAAAATACAAAAATAAAATTTATTTAAAAATAAAATATAAACTATAACATTAAATACAAAATTAAATCTCCCTCTCTGTCGACAGTAGATGACATAATCCTGCAGATGTTTTCAGCAGCTGTCATGCTGGCAGGAACTTGTGTGTTTGTGTAGTTTTGCTGGCTTATACATGTGTGCATTTCAGCCATACTGGCAGGACTGTGTGTGTGTGTGTGTGTTTTCTTTATGAGGTTATGTGTTTAACATCAGTGTGTTTCTGCTCACAGACTGTAATGCCATCAGCCTCTGTTTATGACAAGACACACACACACACACACACACACACACACACACACACACACACACACACACACACACACACACATCGTTTTCCCTGAAAATCCTGCTGGGTTTTGAAAACTGACTGCTGTTGTTATGAGGACACTGAGTGTCGGGCTCTAATTAAAATGAAAATCATTTTAAATTGAGTGTTTTTTACTTTATACTATACATATTAATTTAATTTAATTTTCATTTTAATTTAAAAATTAATTTAATTCACATTTATATGATTACATATATGTGACCCTGGAGCACAAAAGCAGTCATAAGCAGCACAGGTATATTTGTAGCAACAGCCAAAAATACATTATATGGGTCAAAATTATCTATTTTTCTTTTATGACAAAAATCATTAGGATATTAAGATCATGTTCCAAGAAGATATTTCATTAATTTCCTACCGTAAATATATCAAAACTTAATTTTTGATTAGTAACATGCATTGCTAAGAACTTCATTTGGACAACTTTAAAGGTGATTTTCTCAATATTTAGATTTTTTTGCACCCTCAGATTCCAGATTTTCAAATAGTTGTGTCTCGGCCAAATATTGTCCTATCATAACAAACCATACATCAATGGAAAGATTATTTATTCAGCTTTGAGATGTATAAATCTCAATTTAATAAAAAATTTACCCTTATGACTGTTTTTTTTTTGGTCCAGGGTCACATTAATTTAACAAGAAAATTGAGTTAAATTCATATTTCTAGAAATATTTATAGAAATTCTATAAATATATATAATAATCACACATTAAAATGTTAAAATAAACATTTAATAAATACATTTTATAATTCAATAAATTTAATAAATGAACACTGATTTATTATAATGTTTATTTAATATTTATTGCTGGAAAATGTAGATTAAAACTGTGTAAAAAATAATAATTAAAATAATATATTAAAATAATAATCTCATATAATATTTAATTTAATATTTAAATTTGAATTCTAAATAATTCTAGAAATTGTATAAATATATATAATAAACACACATTAAAATATTAAATAAACATTTAATAAATACATTTTATAATTCAATAAATGAACATAATAAACTATTAATGAAAATAATAATCTCATAATATTTTATTTGATATTTAAATTTGAATTCTAAACATATCCTATATATTTTTTGTAATTTTCAGACTCTATTTAGTGCATTATTTGTTGAAGGATTTGAGTGTGATCCAGCAGGTAATGAAATCTGGCTCTTTTCTTCCTCTCTCTGACCTCTGCAGTCTCTCTTTCACATGTTTCTGTCTTGTCAACACTTTCTAAAGATATCGCAGTAACGCTGCTGCGCTCATGGCATTCAGATCGTCAAGCGGCTGCTATAATTACCCCGTTATATCAGTTACAGAGGCACTTCAGCTCTGATATCAGAGCACTGATTCACCACAGCAGAGCCGCACATCTCAATACAGTAAATACATACTAAATACACTCAATAATCACGTGATGAACGGCTTCTTATTTGGATCTTGATGGACTCAAATCAAAAGATCAGATGATTCATCTGAACGAATGAATCAGTGTAACCACTGATTCACTTTATGAATCACTTGAGTTCAAAACAGTCAAACTGATGTTAGAAACAGATTCAGATTCTAATTGGATGAACAGTTACAGCTGTTTACTGTCAAAAGTTCGTAATCAACTTCAGCAAAAACATTTCTCTCAACAAAACACTGTCAACAAATAACAAAACCTGACATTTGGACAGTGATCACAATAAATCGGCCGTTATTCTCAGATTAATCACTCCGCTGAGGATTAAAACATTCTCAAGAAGATCCCGAGACGACAAAGAAATCAGATCAGATCCGTCCTGATGATTAAGAAGTCAGAACACAATCACACTGGATTTCATTCAGTCCAGAACGGTCCACAGCACACTTATAGAGCCTATGAAATTTGTTTTATTTTTTCCCCAAATTCTGTGTATTCAGTTTTCTGGATTCCATTTTAATGGATTAATTAAATTTTAACACTCTAAAACTATATGTCGAATCAATTTAATTCATAAAACTTCAACAATTTAATAACTGATTACATTTTTTCAATAATAATGTGTGTCTGTATATGTGCACACAACATATATTACTGCTATAAGGAAAGGAAAGTGGTGTGTGGCCAAGTATGGTGACCCATACTTGGAATTTGTGCTCTGCATTTAACCCATCCAAATGCACACACACAGTAGTGAACATACACCTGGAGCAGTGGGCAGCCAATGCTGCGGCGCCCGGGGAGCAGTTGGGGGTTTGGTGCCTTGCTCAAGGGTCTCACACTCAGTCGTGGTATTCCCTGCCGGACCCGAGACTCGAACCCACAACCTTCGGGTTACAAGCCCGACTCTCTATCCAATAGGCCACGACTGCCTAATGGACAGAGAGCACTTCAGATCACGTGATTCAGTGATTCAACACAGTAAATCCAGAGGGATTGTGGGAGTCGAGGGGAAGCAGGTGGCAGGAGACTTAAAACTCATCATCTGTCCACTTAAAGCCCCAGACACACATTCACACACACACACACACACACACGCACGCACACATGCATGCACACTCACACACACACACACTCACACACACACTCTCACACACACTCTCACACACACACACACACACACACACACACACACATAGGTGTCAAATGTCCCTCTGCGCTGACACAGGAAATGCGGCCACATACTAAGGCATGCTGGGAAGTCAAGTGTGAATTTTAATGAAGCTGATGAGAGAGGGGCATCAAAGCCCCGCCCCTGACCTCTGACCCTCCCTGAGCTCTAACAGCAGCAGCCAATGAGACACTTGATCTGCGATCCAGGAATAGACACACTATCAGAGACAGACGCTCAAACGCTTCACAACGATTACAACCGAGACTCACTGACACCAGTCTCTCAAAGATCTCTGCACTTCCTTACGGCAAAAACTATTAATGAACACAATACTGCAGCATAATAATTTCTGAAAGAAGTCTCTTTTGCTCACCAAGGCTGCATTTATTTTATCAAAAATACTGTAAAAATAGTGAAATATTATTATAATTTCAAACAGCTCTTTTCTATGTGAATATCAGAAATATTGGGCAGCACAACTGTTTGCAACATTGATAATAATCAGAGATGTTTCTTGAGCAGTAAATCAGCATATTAGAATGATTTCTGAAGGATCATGTGACACTGAAGACTGGAGTAATGATGCTGAAAATTCAGCTTTGATCAGAAATAAATTACAGTTTAAAAGATATTCACATAGAAAACAGCTGTTTTAAATTACAATATTTCACTATTTTTACTCCATTTTTGATCAAATAAATGCAGCTCTAGTGAGCAGAAGAGCCTTGTTGCTGTGTAACTGATCACTGGGCTCTTCATACTGACTCACGTTCGCTCAGATGTGTGTGTTGATGTGTGTTTAAGACTCACCGATACACGCGTGAACACGGACGCTCAGCTGAGTGCGTAAAATCACACTGTGCTTCTTTCCCCTCCTGAAAACACAGAGAAAAGCAGCAATAATGCTTACAACAGAAGATAAAAGCAATAAATCAGAAATGCCCTAAAGATACTGACCAGACACGACACACTCACACGTTTGTTTCTGTGAATTGTGAGGACCTTCCATAGACTATTGTTTTTATACTGACCAAACGATATTGTTTTATCCCCTAACCCAACCCTACCCCTAAACCTACCCCTTACAGAAAACCTGCTTGCATTGTTACATTTTCAGATAAACATCATTTGCTATTTTTAATTTTTTTTTTCTCTCATGTGGACCCCAGGCCAGTCCACACAATGTCAAAAATTTCAGGTTTTACTATCCTTGTGGGGACATTTGGTCCCCAAAATGTAGCATAAACAAGTACACACACACACACACGCGCACACTGCTATCAACCACAGCTTTGAGATAGTGATGCTCACACAAACACACACGTGGAGACGCTGAATTCACTGATATGAGATCTTCAGTGGCCAATACTGTTAACTAAAAAAGGGTTTCTCAAACTGGGGTTTATGAGCTGATGAAAAGCTAAAAATGAATGAAATAATGTAGAATTTTAAAATAAAAACAATAAAAATCAAACAATTACTAATAGTTTATAAAATCATAAAAATGTACAATTAAAATCACTTTAAAATAAAAATAAAATAAAACAATGACCTAAAGACGAATTAAACCATAAAATGTAAATTAAAAATAATTAAAAATAAAAACAATCAACATAACACAACTACTAAAAATGTATTAAACCATAAAAATGTAAAATAAAAATAATTTTAAACGAAAACAATTAAAAAGAAAAAATCCAAGTAAAACATATTAAATTTTATTTTAATTGGTATTAAACATAAATATAAAACAAATATAAACTTACTGAAAATGTACTAAAAATGATATAATAAATAACTGTAAAATAAAATTATTTTAAATAAAAACAATTAAAATAAAACTAGCTGAAAAGGGTTAAATGGAAAAATTAATATTATATAATTTAAAAATAAAACATTCAAACAAATAAAACAATTATTCTATTACTAATAATGTATTAAATCACAAAAATGTAAAATTAAAATACTTTAAAATGAAAAGTTCACAATATCATATAATAAAATGTAAAATTAAAAATTTAAAATAAAAACATCAGAAACATTAATAAAAAAATATTACAAATACTACAATACTAAATAATTTTCATTTTAAATAAATGTAAAAAAAAAAAATAATAATAATAAAAATAAGACACTTACTAAAAGACATTATTTGTTGACCTGCATGTCAAGTGACCAATAATTGTCATCAGAGGATGGTGAACATGCAAATATGTTGTTAAATTATAAATTTGAACTCTCAGGGGAATCTTATGTGAATATTTTAGCTCAAAGGGGTTCAGCTGACAAACTGGGAATCCCTGATCTAGAGCAAATACATCGATATGGTAAAATTAGACCATTTTACATCACTGATTGAGCAAACAAGTGACTGAATTTACCTGAATTCACCCTAGAGATGGAACGGCAGAATAATTGCTTTGGCCAATATGTCAGTCATTCACCATATGAATAAATAATAAAACAAAGAAACTGTCAGAGAAACTGTATTCAGTCTTACAGGCAACAGTCAGTTCAATAGTGCTCAAACAAACACACACACACACACACACACACACACACACACAGTATCTGACTCATTCCCACTCGTTTAACTCAGTGATGTGTGGAAAATAGCTGATGGATCACAAGACAGCGACAACAACCTGCAAAACCGTCAACATGGGATCAGACGCTCATCCAGAACACAAACATGAGCTCATGAACACACCTGATCAACTACAGCGGCAGATCAGCCAATCAGAGGCCACTTACAGATGAAAATGATCATAAAATTACAATAAATCATCTTAATATAGAAATAATCCAAATAAAACAATTACTAAAGTGTATTAAAGGGGTCCTATTATGCTTTTTCACTTTTTGAATTTTAGTCAGTGTGTAGTGTGTATGTTTGGGCATAAAAAGATCTACAATGTTACAAATCTCAAAGTCCACTCCAAAGGGAGATATTTCGTTTTTAAAAAATCCCTTTTCAAGAACTACAATGAACGGCTTGTTTGGACTACAAAGTTGTTTTCCTGTATTTGTAACATCACAAATTGGTCAATTAGAATATCATTAAAATAAATCCCGCCTCCGGAAATTCGAATGCACCTTTCAAAATCTAAACCCGATGCGGGTGTTTTTATACCACTGTATTTCTGATGGAAACCGACTGTCTTCAGAAAATTTTGGATGTCATTTTCATTTTATCTTGTATGTAATGTCTGATAAAGCAGTGTTTGTGAGCGGAACTCTGCTTTGTGTTCAGCGTTACCAGGGAAACCTCGTTCTCTCCCGCTCCAACAGCGTCTCCCGCTGGCAGAGAATGAATTTGCATATATATGCCGCCACAAATAGTGTAACCACTGATTCACTTTATGAATCACTTGAGTTCAAAACAGTCAAACTGATGTTAGAAACAGATTCAGATTCTAATTGGATGAACAGTTACAGCTGTTTACTGTCAAAAGTTCGTAATCAACTTCAGCAAAAACATTTCTCTCAACAAAACACTGTCAACAAATAACAAAACCTGACATTTGGACAGTGATCACAATAAATCGGCCGTTATTCTCAGATTAATCACTCCGCTGAGGATTAAAACATTCTCAAGAAGATCCCGAGACGACAAAGAAATCAGATCAGATCCGTCCTGATGATTAAGAAGTCAGAACACAATCACACTGGATTTCATTCAGTCCAGAACGGTCCACAGCACACTTATAGAGCCTATGAAATTTGTTTTATTTTTTCCCCAAATTCTGTGTATTCAGTTTTCTGGATTCCATTTTAATGGATTAATTAAATTTTAACACTCTAAAACTATATGTCGAATCAATTTAATTCATAAAACTTCAACAATTTAATAACTGATTACATTTTTTCAATAATAATGTGTGTCTGTATATGTGCACACAACATATATTACTGCTATAAGGAAAGGAAAGTGGTGTGTGGCCAAGTATGGTGACCCATACTTGGAATTTGTGCTCTGCATTTAACCCATCCAAATGCACACACACAGTAGTGAACATACACCTGGAGCAGTGGGCATGTTACAAATCTCAAAGTCCACTCCAAAGGGAGATATTTCGTTTTTAAAAAATCCCTTTTCAAGAACTACAATGAACGGCTTGTTTGGACTACAAAGTTGTTTTCCTGTATTTGTAACATCACAAATTGGTCAATTAGAATATCATTAAAATAAATCCCGCCTCCGGAAATTCGAATGCACCTTTCAAAATCTAAACCCGATGCGGGTGTTTTTATACCACTGTATTTCTGATGGAAACCGACTGTCTTCAGAAAATTTTGGATGTCATTTTCATTTTATCTTGTATGTAATGTCTGATAAAGCAGTGTTTGTGAGCGGAACTCTGCTTTGTGTTCAGCGTTACCAGGGAAACCTCGTTCTCTCCCGCTCCAACAGCGTCTCCCGCTGGCAGAGAATGAATTTGCATATATATGCCGCCACAAATAGTGCAACTATGTGGGACTATGGTACAAATAAATTAATCTGTATAACAGTTACACTGCAATTCATGTTATAATGTTAGAATTAAAGAACAATAAACATAATACATATTACTGTTGCACTTATCTGTACACAGTAAATGCAGTTATTTTTAAGTTGTTGTTGACATCCTACCCTCAGAAGGTTGACATCCTACCCTACAGAAGACTACAACTTTTTAAGTTGTTGTTGACATCCTACCCTCAGAAGACTACAGAGGGTAGTCCGGACTGCTGAGCGAATCATTGGTACAACCCTCCCCACTCTCCAAGAACTGTACTCATCCAGAGTGAGCAAAAGGGCTGGCAAAATCACTCTGGACCCCTCACATCCAGCACACTCCCTCTTTGAACTGTTACCGTCTGGTCGACGCTACAGAGCTCTGAGCACCAGAACGACCAGACACAGGAACAGTTTCTTCCCTCAGGCAATCCATCTCATGAACACTTGACATTAAAAGTGGAACATACAACACTATTATAAATTATTTATTCAACACACATACTTATTTTTTTCATTTCAGATCTGCACATATTAGACCTGTACACCATAATTGTCTATATATTGTGTTTTTGCTATTTGTACATTGCCTATTTGTAAATTATTCTTTTATTATCTGTGCCCTGTCCTGTTGCTGTCTTTCTGTTGCACTGTAGAGCTTCTGTCACAAAAACAAATTCCTCGTATGTGTAAGCATACCTGGCCAATAAAGCTCATTCTGATTCTGATTCTGATTCTGATTCTATCTAAAACGTGATTTAGCCAAAAAAACAACAATATCATTACCACTTTAATATGTCTTGCAATATCCGTGCGTGCACAGGTTCTGCTCGATCCTCATGTTCAATATTCTCGGGGTCTGAATTGATATGGCAATATTGACGAACTTGCTGTTTTGGCAAGGGGCGGGGCAGTACTGAAACACCGTCTAAGCTGTTCGCCAATCACAACGCACTGGGACAGCTCACCAGTCACAACACATTTCGTTTTTCGGAAGGCAGGCCTTCATCAAACCCGGAACTGATCGAGCCGTTTGTGCCAGGCTGGGGAGAGAGGTATTGTAATAATGTAAATTATGTGAAAAATAATGCGATTTTCGAATCATCAAGCATGAGAGCATGTTCTAGTACACCCACAAAACAAAATCAAGACTTTGTAAAAGAGCATAATAGGACCCCTTTAAATAATAAAATAAATTAAAATATAACAAAAACACTAAAATATTATCATAAAAATGTAAAATTAAAATAATTTAAAAATAAAAACTAGTCAAAATAAAACAATTAAAATTATGAAATCATAAAAATGTACAATAAAAAATAAACTAAAAACAAGCTTAATAAAATTTTCTAAAAGTTAGAACATCATAAAAATATACAACTAAAATAAATGGTTTTTAAATAAAAACAATAAAAAACAATTACTAAAATTACTAAATAATTAAATCATAAAAGATAAAATCATTAAAAAGATAAAAACACTGACAATAAAACAATTACTAAAAATGAAAACTTAAAAATGCTAAATTAAAATACACAATACAAAAATCTAAATAAATCTTATATTTATTTACCTGCATTTATTTAACTTCAAGTAAAAAATTAGCTTAAAGGGTTTTTTATTGTTTTATTTTGAAAGAATCAACAAATAAAACAATTACTAAAAATGTATGAAATAATACACTTTTTAAATTAAAATAAATAATTCAAAATAAAAGCACGACACACAGGACTGAAAAACATTCCAGAAGCTTCCAGACATACAGGCCGATTCCCTTCTGTAAACTGAGACTGATCAGCTGCTGACATTTTAATATTTAAGTTAATATTTTAATAATGTAATAACACGTTCAGATGTTCACAGTTCCCTATCTGTCGGTCACTACGAGTTATGTCGACCGACATTATGGGGATTCACTTGGGAGACCCAATCATCTCTGTCTTTAAGAGAAAACACCAATGAACATTGGCTAGTGGATTTTGCATACCTGAGCCACTCCCCGTGCATACGGGTATAAATAGGCGACAGGTGCATCCACTCATCAGATTTTTGCTTCGGAGCCGAGTGGATGAACGTGTTGATCTCCACAAAGCCATTCATCATCTGTCTGGAAGCTGTTCTGGTTGGCGTCACGTGCGAACAGCGGTGTCCCTGTCTGCAGCGATTCCCCTGGGCACTTCAACTAAAAGAGCAGATTTCCTAAAAGAGCAAATCACGGTCGGTTCGCATCTTTTTAAAGACGCCGTTCCGGCCGTGTCCTCTTGGTTGCGGTCATTTCCTATCCTCCGTCAACAGCCACGATCGTTGTCTTCAGTGTCTGGGCATCCAGCACGCTGAAGTTGCGTTCGTGGATGGTTTATGCGCTCGTTTTGAGCGTGTGACCATGGAAGCGCTGCAATCGCACCTCTCTCTCCTCACGGGGATGGGAGGGGCTCCCTCTGTCACTACCTGCACTGGTTTCTCTGCCACGAGCAGACAACCATCGCCTAGTGCTCTGGGTGATCTGAGGGTTACAGTGAGAGCCTTCCGCCAAGCCAGTCCCCAAGGACCTCTCACTCCTCCCGCAGCAGCTGTTCTGTGCGGCTCCCTGGTGATTCTGCTGTGCCATTTCACGGCATGCCCAGCGTGTCATTCGGCGCGCCGATAGAGGATAAGATGTCGATAGCAGCATCGGGGGATGGGCGATCGTCCTCTGAGGATGAAGATTCGGCGGGGCTGCCCCCCTCGGGTGTTGTTGGCGCTGCCGAATCGGACTCAGAAGTGATGGCTGTGCTTTCCCAGGCAGCCGCGGGTGTCAGGCTGGAGGTGCGCGCGCATCCCAGTACCGCCCCCTTGCGGCTGGATGATTGGTTCCTCAGCACGGGCCATGGCTCGTGACCACGCCCTGCCCCGGTTCCTTTCTTCCCGGAAGTGCATGAGTGTCTGCCTCTATCCCCACTACCCTCAATGGCGGGCGGCTAGGGGGTACGTTGACATTTCCCAAGTGGAGAGTGCGGTTGTGGTCCACCCATGCCCGCAAAATGCCGCTACTAGGAGGAATTGTCCTCGTCTCCCATCCAAAGCCGTAAGCTGATGGCCGCGCTCACGGCCGAAAGCTTACAGTGCTGTGGGCCAAGCCGCCTTTGCCCTGCATGCCATGGCTATCCTGCAAGTACACCAAGCCAGGGCATTTAAATGCACGAGGGTAGTACCAACCCAAGGTTGATGCAGAAGCTGCACTCGGCGACTGACCTCGCCCAATGGGCGACGGAGGTCACAGCGCGGAAGGCGATGTCCACACTTGTAGCCCAAGAGTGCCAAGAGTGCTTGTGCTCAGCCTTGCTGAGACGAGCGAGCTTGACCAATTGTGCTTTCTCGACGCCCTCATCTCCCAGGCTGGACTGTTCGGCGACACCGTCAAGGACTGTGCCCAGTAGTTGGCAGTACAAAAGCAGACCGAGGCCATCCAACACACCTTGCCCCGGCGTGATGCACCATCTGCCACCGCTCCGCCGTGGGCCAAGCCCCAATCTGCTCGTCGCCGTGAGCGCCCTCCTGCGTCCTCCAGAGCTGCTCCGCCCCGTGCTGAATCGTCACCTAGGCCGGCGCGTCGAGCCTCTTGCAGGAGCGTGGTGCCCCCCGTGTTCCAGCTGGCCCCTGATCGTCCAAGGAGGTGATAAAGCAGCCCTGACATGGGCGACCCGGAGATGTGGGAAGCTGCTCTTTCTCAGGAGACGGCGAGGACAGCGCCGCTCCTTCCCCCGGAGGAGGGCCGGGTGGAGAATCTTCTGTTTCACTTGTTCTGTTCCGCCGCTGGCTTAAGGGCCAGCGGTACCCACATGGTCAAAGAAAGAGCAATTTCCCTTTCGCTCTGCCTCCTCACTCTCGCCCGCGATGCCCCCCCTTGCCAACGGCCGAGAGACTACGGTTGGGAGACGCAATGCCTCTCCACGCATCTCTGGCCAGTCCCTCCGGGACGCGAGGAGTTCTGCTGTGACGCGACGCGATGCTTTCTGGGCTATCCAGCTCAACTCCCCTCCACTGCACCACCGCAGGTATGTCGATTGTCCCTTTGGTGCCACTCGCACGGAGTTTGGGGGCATGGCTTGTGCTGCCCAACCCATCCCGCTGGCTCATTTGCACAATCCGACTCAGCTATGCGATTCAGTTCGCCAGGCGACCTCCCAAGTTCAGCGGCATTCTCGAGACTTCGGTGGCAGACCGAGACGCACCTGTCTTGCGTGAGAGGATTGCTGTCCTCCTGGCAAAGGATGCAATCGAGCCAGTCCCTCCAGCCGAGATGAGGCAGGGGTTTTACAGCCCCTACCTCATCGTACCCAAGAAAGGCGGTGGCCTTTGGCCAATCCTGGATCTGCGAGTCTCGAATCGGGCTCTTCTCAAGCTCCCATTCAAGATATTGACGCAGAAGCACATCATTAGATGCATTCAGCCCCAGGATTGGTTTGCAGCAGTCGACCTGAAGGATGCTTACTTTCATGTCTCGATGTGCCCTCGACACAGGTCGTTTCTACGGTTTGTGCTCGAGGGTCAGGCAGGAAAGTACAGTGTTCTCCCCTTCTGGCTGTTCCTGTCCCCCTGTGTCTTTACGAAGGTCACAGAGGGTGCCCTTGTCCCGCTATGGGAAGTGGGAATCAGGATCCTCAACTATCTCGAGCATGGCCCGCGTGCGAGAACAGTTGTGTGATGACAGGGACCCAGTGCTCAGGCACTCAGCCAGGTGGTGCTTCAGGTCAACTGGGAAATGAGCAAGCTCTCCCTCATGCAGAGAATCTCTTTTCTCGGTGTGGAGTTAGACTCGGTGAGTATGATGGCACGTCTCACTAACGAGCGTGCCCAGTCTGTGCTGAACTGCCTGAGTTCCTTCAGAGGCAGGACGGTGGTACCACTGAAACCCTTTTCAGAGGCTCCTGGGGCATATGGCATCCGTAGCCGCAGTCTCGCCGCTCGGATTGCTTCATATGAGACCACTTCAGCACTGGTTACACTCCCGAGTCCCGAGATGGGCATGGCGCCGTGGTACAGTTCACGTGACCGTCACGCCAACGTGTTACTGCTCATGCAGCCCCTGGATGGACCTTGTCTTTCTACGGGTTGGGGTGCCCTTAGAACAAGTGTCGGCATGTCGTTGTCACGATGGATGCCTCCAGTGCGGGCTGGTGTGCTACATGCAACGGGCAGACAGCCTCGGGGTTCTGGACAGGGCCTCGACTGCTTTGGCACATCAACTGCCTCGAGTTGCTGGCAGTGCTACTAACCTTGTGGTGGTCCGGCTGCTGCTGCTTGGCTAGCACGTGTTGGTCCTCATGTCCAACACTGAGACCATTTTGTAGATCAACTGGCAGGGTTGTCTACGATCACGTCGCATGTAGCAAATCGCCCGCCATCTCCTCCTCCTCTGGAGTCAGACATGGTGCAAGTCACTGTGCACCGTCCATATCCTGGGGGAGCTCAATTGTGCGGCCGAGGTGTTCTCACGACAGCCCATGTTCCCCAGGGAATGGCGACTCCATCCCGAGACGATCCAGCTGTTCTGGAGTCGATTCGAGGGAGCTCAGGTAAAACTGTTGTCTTCCTCGAGACCTCCCGTGGCCAGTTGTATGACTCCCTGACCGAGGGCTCTTCGGCTTGGACGCACTGGCGCACAGCTGGCCTTGGGCTTCACACAGGCATGCATTCCCCAGTGAGCCTTCTCGCACGAACACTGTACAAGGTCAGTGAGGACGAGGAACAGGTCCTGCCGGTTGCGCCTCTTTAGCCCACCCGGACCTGGCTTTCGGGAACTCACGCTCCTCGTGACAGCCCCTCCTGGCGCATCCCTCTGAGGAAGGATCTCCTTTCTCAGGGGCCCGGCACCATGCGGCACCCGCGTCCACTTCTTGGAGCCTCCATGTGTGGCTCATGGACAAGACGCGGCAGACTCCCTCTACGAGGCAAGCCTACGCCCTGTATGAAGTCTGTTCGCAAACTGGTGTACTTTTCACTGAGAAGACCCCCGAAGATGCACGATTGGAGTAGTGCTTTCTGTCCTGCAAGTAGGGTTGGAGCGTAGGCTGTCACCCTCCACCTTGGAAGTGTATGTGGCTGCTATCGCAGCACATCACGATGCAGTGGACAGCCGGTCCCTGGGAAAGCACGATCTCATCATGAGGTCTCTGAGGGGTGCCAGGGGGTTACATCCTCCTAGGCCACCCCCGGATCTCTCTGTTGTCCGTGCTGGACTACAGAGGGGTCCCTCTGAGCCGCTGGGTTCAGTCAAGCTTAAATTCCTGTCTGCTAGAAGACAGCACTCCTGACTGCACTCTCATCCATCAAGAGGGTCGGGGACCTCCTAGCATTTTTGGCAAGCGAAGAGTGCCTTGTGTTCGTCGAGACAGGCTCCGCGTTGAGTCAGTTTCTTCCCGTGTGTTGGCTAACAGGTAAGTGGCGGGAAGAGCTGGCCGGTGTCACACTTGCTGCGCCATTCCCACTCACCTGGGGATGCGAGCGCCTTTTTCCTCCTCCAGTAAGTTCCCCGGATGGCGAACCCTGGTTGAGTATCCTCCAGCACCCCCGGCAGCCAGACTGGGTGGAGCAGTCTGACGCCAGGCCCAGTATCGGTGTTAGCTTGTCCGGGTCCCCGGTCAGCCCCTTTACTGGGCTAGGTGTCCATATGGCTTGATTCTCTACGGGCAATCCCATATGTGTACTCTTCCATGGTAAGGTTTCCCTCTCGGTAAACCCGTGTCTTCCCTTTGACAGAGCGTTCTGTCACGCTCTGCTGGCAGCCGCTCCTCCCTACTCCTAGGTAGGACCTGCCCCAGAGGCCATTCCATATGTAGTACTGCCCCAGGCTTGGGTCAGTCCATATCAGTGTCTCCACATGTCACCTCCCTGTGGGTAGGATGTGGCCTCCGTAGCGTCCTTCTCCAGAAGGCTCGCTTCCCCATCGTTACTGCCAAGCTGTAACAGCTAATAGGAAAGACTTGAAGCAAATCTTTCATTGAAGGTCGAAATCCCTTCTGTTGAGAATTTCTGTGGGGAAAGGAACAGCGGCTTGGCTATCTCCAGCAGCGATGTACTCACCTGTGGTCCCTGCGTGGTACCAAGGTTAGTGAATATGCGCTGGGGCAGTGGGAAGGTTACGACCTTTGCGTAGCATTTGTCTGACACGCAGTTGCTTGCCAGCATTTGCTATGCTATATGGTTGTGACGGGGTTCAGGTTGTGGCACTTTCCAGGGCCCCATAATGTCGGTCGACATAACTCGTAGTGACCGACAGATAGGGAACGTCTCGGTTACGTACGTAACCCTCGTTCCTTGATGGAGGGAACGGAGACGTTATGTCCCCTTGCCACACCCTCGAACCGTCGGTGGCGGCCAGGGACAAGGTCTCGGCTCCTCAGCATAAAACCTGATGGGTGGATGCACCTGTCGCCTATTTATACCCGTATGCACGGGGAGTGGCTCAGGTATGCAAAATCCACTAGCCAATATTCATTGGTGTTTTCTCTTAAAGTCAGAGATGATTGGGTCTCCCAAG
Organism: Spinibarbus caldwelli; assembly: GCA_039654775.1. Lineage (NCBI taxonomy): Eukaryota > Metazoa > Chordata > Actinopteri > Cypriniformes > Cyprinidae > Spinibarbus > Spinibarbus caldwelli. The sequence goes on from CM077245.1 coordinate 1,546,530, forward strand.
TAAATCCCCATAATGTCGGTCGACATAACGTCTCCGTTCCCTCCATCAGGGAAGGAGGGTTACTTACGTAACCGATACATTCTCTGATGTTGTTTAATGGTGTTTCAAAAACCCAATCCAAATCATCTCTCTCTCTCTATCTGTCTCTCTCTCTCGCTCTCTCTCTCTCTTTCTCTCTCAGGAAATCGGTTAAGAACACACAGAATAACACTAGCATAAGTGCAGTTTAGTGCCTTATGTAGTGTGCGTCTCACCCTGCGCAGTCGTCCTGCTGAAATCCCTCCAGTTCATCTCTCTGCTCATCCAGCGTTGACTCCAGATCCAGATAAACACCAGTGTGAGAGAGCTGCAGAGCACAGTCATCAAGCTGGAAAAAAAACATAATCAATCACAACAAATCACAACATAATCAAATTCAGATACTGTTATTATTACGATTATCCTAATATCCACGAGATACAAAAAGAAAGGTAATTGTGACTTTTTATCTCATAATTCAGAGTTTTTTCATGTAATTCTGAGAAGAAAAGTCAGATTTGTGAGATGTAAATTTGCAATGACCTGTTTCAGTTTTTTATTCTGTGGCAGGAAAAAAAACAGAATTGTAAGATGTAAACTCTAGGGATGGGTATCGTTTACATTTTATCGATACAGATACCGATACAGATAACAGTCCTTATCGATACTGTTATCGATATTATTTGGTGCAAAAAGATATGATGTGAAAAGTTATTTTAATACTGCTGAATTTTAGCAACTGTATTAAAGTTCTTCAGTCAAGAGCAGTGAGTTATTTTTCTCTTTGTGTTTTATTTTATTAACATTAAAGGAATAGTTCACCCAAAAATTAAAATTGTGTCACCATTTACTCACTCTCAAGTTGTTTTAAACCTGAATGAGTTTCTTTCTTCTGTTAAACATAAAGGTTATTTTGAAGAATGTGAGAAACCAAACAGCTGCTGGTCCCCACTGACTTCCATATTTTTTATTTCCCTACTATCAAAGTCAGTGAGGACCAGCAACTGTTTGGTTACCCACATTCTTCAAAATATCTTCTTTTGTGTTCAGCACAAGAAAGAAATTAATACATGTTTGGTACACCATGACAGTGAGTAAATAATGACAGAATTGTAATTTTTGGGTGAACTACACCTTTAATGAAAATCAGCAGCATGTTTAGTTCTGTCCCTTTAAGACCTGCACGCATCTGTTTCTCTCTCAACTGTTTACTTTCACTTTAGACATAACTAACTGTGTTTATATGCAAACCTTGTGTGTTTTTGACAGTATTAGCGCAATCAGACGATAACTAAGATAACTAAGTAATCAGGTGCTGTTTGACCGGTCTTTTAGTGTACGTATGCTTCAGTGTACACGCTCTGAATAAGCACATGTCAGAACAGCACGTGAATGAAATGTTTAACCGGCAAGGCTTTAAAGCACACGCCAATAATGTACTTTTGTGATTGCGAATAAGTGCAGTGTCTCGTGAGTGTAACTCTACCTCTGAATTAATATTTGATGTGAATGTGTTGCGCGAGTTGCAGTTGGAGCCAGGAGACACAGTAAATACAGCGCATTGCTTGAGGTAGAAGTTGTGTATTGTTAGGAAATGTTTCATTATATTACTAGTGTTGCCTCCTTTGTTCACTATTACACTACTGCATATATTGCATCTGACGCTGCTGTTGCTTAGTTTTGTAACGTGAGGCCACACTTTCAAACTTTTTTTTACATTGAAGTATACGGAGATAAAACAACGCAAGTATCGATAACAGTATCGTTTGTCGTGAAGCTTATCGGTAGTCCGGTATTGCCCCAATTACGTAGCAGTCCAAAAAAATACCGGTTCTTGGTACCCATCCCTAGTAAACTCAGAAATCAGAGAAAAAAAAAAAAAAAAGTTAAAATGGCAAGATCTATGCTCAGAAACAAGAAACAAAGTGCAAGTGAGAAAAGTCACATTTACTTTTTTTTTACTATAGGCTTTCAAATATTATAGTTTTTTTTATTAATATTTTGAATTAGTTTTTTTTATTTTTTTTATTTTCTGTTTTCATTTTAATTTTGGTTAAAGGTTTAGTAATTTTGTTGTGTGCTTTTGTCATTTTTTGTTAGTTTTTTTTTTCCTAATATGCCTATATGCTTTTCATGATGTTTACTACAGTTTTAGTTTTAGTTATTTTAATACATCAAGTTAAAGTAAACAAAAATTAGATTTTTTTATTTCAGTAAACCCTTTTTTATTTTATGAAAATGTTGTCATTTTTAAAGTTTTTATATTTTATTTTATTTCAAGTAACATTTTATGGTTTTAGTTAACAATAGTAACCCTGATTAAATTAGTAATTCCTCTCAAAAATACATACTATTAATATTTTCCATTTTCACTGTAATTTTGGTTAAATTATAATTTTGTTGTGTGTTTTTGTCACTTTTATTTATTTATTTTTTAAATTTTGTCAACATTGTCATTTTTGTTATTTTAGTTATAATATCAGTAATAATAATAGGCCTACTAATAATAAAATTAATTAGCAGTGGTAGTATTATTAGCTTTAACTCAAATGATAAAAAAATGAAGATACACGTACAACTGTACTGTAACATAAAAAAATAATGGATATTTGATGGTAATAATATATTTGAATTATACATATACATATATATACACACACACACACACACACAGTATTTATGAAGTAAAACACTACAGGTGTGTGTGTGGGTCACTGATCACTTTTTCAAATGACTCAGTGCTGAAATAAATGTAGTTTTGTGAAGATCAGTCATAAAACACACTACCCTGTTTCAGACATTACAGCGCAGTAAATGTGATTACCATCAGCTGTGAAGCGCAGAAACACCTCACACACACACAGACACACAGACACACACACACACACACACGCTTTCACTTCCCTTCACTGCGCTCTGGGGACAGAAAGCAGCAGTGTGAATTGCATTGAGAGCACTGATGGATTTGTAGCTTTGATCAGCAACAGTGGTCAGAATAACAGGTCAGATTCGACCCGCGGGTGTCAGAGCACACGTCACACACGTGCTGAACGCTTCACCTGTTAAAACGCTAGTATGCATGACTAAAGAGTGTGATGAGCAGCTGCACTCACGACAAACACAGGTGTGCATATAAATTAAAACACACTCATTTACTCAGCTCTCTGAATGGGGATACTCCATACACTTCCATTATTTTATATACAATCAATTAACATTTACACTACTAGTTAAAAGTTCTTTTTTTTTGAAAGAGATTAATACCTTTATTCATCAAGGATGCATTAAATTGATCAAAAGTGGCAGTAGAGGCATTTATAATGTTACAAAATATTTCTATTTCAAATAAATGCTGTTCTTTTGAACTTTCTATTCATCTGTGAATCCTGAAAAATAAAATGTATCACAGTTTCCATAAAAATATTGTGCAGCACAACTGTTTTCAACACTGATAATAATCAGAAATGTTTCTTGAGCAGTAAATCAGTATATTAGAATGATTTCTGAAGGATCATGTGACACTGAAGACTGGAGTAATGATGCTGAAAATTCAGCTTTGATCACAGAAATAAATTATTAAATTAATAAAATAAATAAAATAAATTAATAAATTAATAAAACCCTAAACTTTTGAAAAGTAGTGTATAAAAATTATGATTCCATGACAATTGATTTCCACACCCAATAAGGAAAAGTAATAAAAATTAAACAAAAAATGTTTTAAAATTACAAATAAAATGAAATTATTCATCATGTACATTAAAATGTTATTAAATAAAGCATAAATGAAAGATGAATTGATTGATTTGTTACACTTTTCACACAGCAAAGAAAATAGAATGGGAGTTATAAAACTATATTTTAATAAATACTGGATTTAACTTGCAACTTTATGCATTTGGTATAAGCTTTTATCTCTCTCTCTCTCTCTCTATATATATATTCATTTGATCAGTTTACTTATTTAATCATGTATTCCTTTGGAATTGAACCCATAACCTCAGCAAATATCAGTATAAATATTATAATATTATCTGCAACACACACCATAACCAAAACAGAACAATTACTACATTTATAGAATTTTAAAAATATTTGATTTACTAATTTCTTTATATATTGAATTTAGGGCTGCAAAATGATTTGTCACGATTGATCGATTCAAGTTAACGTTTACATACTATATGTGTGTGTACTGTGTATATTTATGCATATATAAATACACACACATACATGTATATATGAAGGAAAAATGTTAGATTTATATGTAAAATATTTATATTTATATATAATATAAATTATATACAAGTGTTTACATACAAATACAATAGATACAAATATTTTTTTAAATATATACATATGTATGTGTATTTATATATACATAATAAATACACACAGTACACACACATATAGTATGTAAACATAAACTTTTATTTTGAATCGGTTTATCGTGACTAATCGTTTTGCAGCCCTAATTGCTTTTACAAATAAGGATGTTCCTTGAGGAGGTTCTGTCAAGTTTCACACACTTCTGGTATAAATTTGTCCTGAAAATATGGTTAAGGAAGTAAAAACACACTGAGACGAACAAGATACTGTATTTGTATTTGCTTGTGCTTTTAGAAAACAACTAACAAAACCTTGTATAAAGTTAATCAGAATGAGCTTGTATGCAGCGTGTCAAACGGTGCATAAGTGCTGATTTGGTGGCTTTGGCGTCTCTGAGCTCATAACACCTGCGTCTCCATTGAGTCTGAACTGGCCAAACCCTAATCAAACACTCGCTGTCCAGCTCAAGACGTCAGCTTTGATTTAAGACGACGCTCAGGCCAACAAACTCAGCTCATTCAAGAATGTGTCACACAAACAACGATCAATCACACATGAATCACACGCTACACCTGCTGTTTGAAGAAGAGCATCTTCACGTCTCTGTTTACAGTTAGCAGTGATGAGGCTCTGAGAGGATCAACAGCAGAAACATCATCTGATCCATCTCAAACCAGCACATGATGAGTTTAACCAAACAATCACTAGAACAACACAAACACTGGACCTGCTAACAACTGCATTACAAAACACACACACACACACCTGTACTCATAAATGTGTGTCTGGACTGATGCATACAGATTCAAAACTAAATCAAAACTAGATCTTTACATTTCTTGAAGAAAATATGTGCAAATCAATGTGTATCTGTGGGATTTTTTTCACCTGTTGAGTTACAAACTGAAGTTTACTATGTTAATTTTGTTAAATGCGTTTAATAAATAATTTATTAGTTTATATTAAAATCGTAATCAAAAGGGGTGGAAATTTTATATGCAATTCAAGTTCATAAATCTTATATTGAAAACTCATATTTTAATAAATAAATAAAGATGATAAATAATTTTCACTTTGCTATTACAGTAATTGTGAAATTGCTAGTAAAGTTCACAATTATCTATAAAATGATGTAACATTGACTTAAATATAAATAAAATTTGAAGTAAAAAATTTTTTTAAAAATCTCAATTTCTCATGAAACACTCCAATAATATTTGTTTTATTTATAATATGAAAAATAATTTTTACAGTGCACAAATAAGTTTTTGATTTATTTAAATGTTTTCAAAATGCATTTATTCAAATCGCTTAGAATCAGCATAATTCTGTTCACTGTAAAAATTATTACATTTATTCAATTACAAAGTTTGAACAAAATATAGCTAACACTATTTAATTAGCTAAAACACTGCAAAATTGGATGTAGAAATTTTTTTCACTCAAACTGCTATCAAATTTTTTTACAAATAATTAAAAGAAACAAGCAGAAGTCTGAGATGTCTGAGATTTTTTTAAACATATTCTAACAGTGTTTTTAATTTACAACTTCAAAAAACTGTTTTTTTCTCTTTTTTTTTTTTTTACAGTGTATGAGATTGAAACAAATTGGATTTATTGATGATAAATATGACTAAAGTTTGACTTGACTGGAATGGTAAATATATTATTTGCACACTTATATTGCACACTTTTCCCAGTACACCATTCCCAATACTAATGATGTAAATTTTTATAATATCCTAATATTTTCATGCCTTATAGTCGCATTTATCAGATTAGAGCTGTGTGATAATATAGAGCACATATATTTTAATGTATGACAGACACTGAAGAGACAGAAATATCCACCTGAAGTGAGATAATGTGTTATTTCTGGAGTCCTGTAATAACAGAGAGAAATGACACAAAGCTGAACTCCGGTCAAACATCTCCTGCATTGACTACAGCATCTGTCTGACATTCTGGGGTTATAAATAGATCCGGCTGAATCTCATCCAGTGTAAGTGGTAGTTAGTGAAGGCTGAAATCTTATGAGCCACTGTCCAACTGTCCTTTACTGCAGCGCACAAAACACTTAACCCCAACTTAACCCTAACTAACAGCAACTTAACCCTCACTTAATTCTAACATAACCACAACTTAACCCTAACTTAACCCCAACTCAACACTAACATAGCCACAACTTAACTCTAACTTAACATTAACATAGCCATAACTTAACTCTAATTTAAACCCAACTTAATGCTAACATAATCACAACTTAATCCTAATTTAAGGATTGGGGGAAGTCGTGGCCTAATGGTTAGGGAGTCGGGCTTGTAACCTGAAGGTTGGGTTCGATTCTCGCACAGGCAGGAATTGAAGGTGGGGATTGTGAATGAACAGCACTCTCTCTGACTTCGATACCATGACTGAGGTGCACTTGAGCAAGGCATCGAACCCCCAATTGCTCCCCGGGCGCTGGAGCAATGGCTGCCCACTGCTCCGGGTGTGTGTTCACGGTGTGTGTGTGCGTTTGTTCACTATTCACTGCTGTGTGTGTGCACTTGGATGGGTTAAATGCAGAGCACCAATTTCGAGTATGGGTCACCATACTTGACAATACGTCACGACTTTCACTTTCACTAACTTAACCCCAATTTAACCTGACCCTAACCACAACTTAACCCTAACCTAACTGCAACTTCCCCCAGAAGCCAAGTGCATGAACTTAAAAAACTAAAATAACTAAAACTGAAATAAGAATTCATAAAAATTACACATTTTTAAAAAAGCAAAAACTAATATCTCGATGATACAAAAACAACAATGATCCACAATTATTTTTTATTAAACTTATTAATATGTATATATTCATAAAAATAATTCATATTTATCTATTCAAAACAAACATATTTAGGCCGAAATGTAAGATAATATGTGTGCAATTAATGCGATGTAAGTCGCTTTGGATGAAAGTGTCTGCCAAATGCATAAATGTAAATATAAGCACTAATATTTTCATAATAAGCATTGAATTGCATATAAATTTTCATCTATCTGGACTACACAGTTTTAACATTAATAAACTTAATGTGATGCATATTTGTCAGTCATACACACAACAAAATCATGGCATAGTTTATTAACTATGTGCATCCATTTGACTGTATTTAAACAATCATATTTTTCCATATGGAAAATGGAAGATAACCTTTAATTATTTTGCGCAGCCCCAGCCTAGGGGATTTTAACTTTTTTATGTGATGATGATGCCCATACAAAAAATATTGTTGTCTGTGGTTTCAAAATTTGTTGCAGGGCGATGGCCTGGATGAGTGTGAGATTTCCCGGACTGAAGTTTTGTCCCAATCCACCCCTGGCCAAATGCATAAATGTAAACATAAGTACTAATATTTTCATAATAAGCATTAATATTTATATTTCTATACTCTTACTGACTGAAAAGTGTTTATATGGTGTTGAACAGACAAAAATTATTTGAAAAAATAAGAATTTGGGTGTTTTGATCCATTTCGGCCTCAGAGGAAAACCTGACATCTCAGCATTATGAGGAAGATACAACCTCATCATCATCAATTGTGTGTGTGTGTGTGTGTGTGTGAGTGAGAGAGAGAGAGAGAGAAAGAGGAAACTCTGTTGCAGGGCGGCATTCTGGGAGCAGTACTGACCTCTGTTTAATTTTACAGATTCGACCGAAACAGCCAATTACTGACCATGACTTTCACTCAAATGACAGACTGACACAGAAAAACACAACGCCACATGCAAACAGAGACAAACCAGAGAGAAAGCGCAGAATGGACAGAAAACAAACGGAAATACAGATGTCAGCTTAACAAAACATCTCTATCAAACCAATGAAGCTGAAATCACAGAACAAGATCAAATTCAAAAACAGTATGACTGAAATCATTGTTTCCAATTTAGCATTTTAACAGAATGAATAATATGTATGATAATATAATATATATGATTATGCTTGTACAATAACTTTTACAAACAATAGCATTAAGCAGTTGACCTAGTTTGGTTGTATTGTTTGTTGTTTACATTTGTATAATGATGGTTTTATAAGTTTGGCAGCATTAAATGGTCTTTTCTTCTGTTGCAACTTGTTCTTTTTCATTCTGACTGTTTAAAGACACCATTACAGAACCAAAGATGAGTTTGTTTCTTCATTAGATTTGGCGAAATGTGTCATTCTATCACTGTCTCAGCAATGGATGCTCTGCAGTGAATGGGTGCCGTCAGAATGAGAGGTCAAACAGCTGATGAAAACATCACAATAATCCACAAGTAATCCACAGCACTCCAGTCCATCAATTAACATCTGGAGAAGACAAAAGCTGAAACAAATCCATCATTAAGATTTTTTTTAACTCAAATATGAGTCCATAATACATAATAAAGCTTCCTCCAGTGAAAAAGTGTTCTGGTCTGAATCAGGAGAGAAATCTGCACAGATCAAGCAGCGTTTACAAGCCAAAACAGCTCTAAACAAATATGTGACTGGATTTTGATGTGAGAGACAACAGGAGATGCACTTTTTCACTGGAGGAAGAGTTATTATGGATTATGGACATGGATTTTAGCTAAAAACATCTTAAAGTGGTCATATGACATTGCTAAAAAGAACATTATTTTGTGTATTTGGTGTAATGCAACGTTTATGCAGTTTAAGGTTCAAAAAACATTATTTTCCACATACTGTACATTATTACTTTCTGAAACACGCCGATTTTTACAAAGCTCATCGTTCTGAGAAGCGAGGTGTGCTCTGATTGGCCAGCTATCCAGTGTGTTGTGATTGGCCGAATACCTCAAGCGTGAGATGGAAATGTTACGCCCCTCACCGTATTGTGATGCCGTGTCCCAGTGCGACGACACAAAAACAATAAAACTCATTACAAACGAGGCATTTGTAGCATCCAGTGGGGACATAATTACTGATTATAATGACTTATACTGTCTTTTTACGTGTTGCGTTGCATCGCGCCGCGTAAACATTATCATGTCTGCATTTGTGATCGGCGAAACGACAAACAACAAGCACTACTCTACACAGCTCAAAACTCGCATTTGAATAGTCAGTGGCAAATTCTTTAAATATGAAAACATACTTACAGGCTGTGAGTCAGAAGCGCAAGACTGTTCTTGCAAAGTTGGAATTGCTCCACTTTATAGAAACAGTCTTTGAGCAGCTGGCAGCTACTCCCAGCTTCAGGAAATAGTCCTCCGTAAAATGTGCTGCACACACTCTAATATTTGGGTTGAACTGTTCTGGAACAGTGTTATAAATACAACTTAACCACTGACTTCTAGTTGTGTCTCTTTTGGAAGCCCAAACAAAGTAGTTTCTCTTTCACAACGAAACACAGTGTCTCCAGGACATGGCGCCGGCGGCAGCAACAATACTACAGCGAGAATAAAAGTCCCGCCTTCTTTCATTGTGTATACATTTGGGCGGTGTTTTGCAAATCTCCCCACACCGTGACGTAGACATGTGGCGGCGTGTTTGAATGAGCCGTTTTAGGGGGGCGTAGCAGAGTCTTAATTTTTATAAAGAATATCTCTTTGGTTTTGAGACTTTAGTCTTTGCAATTTGAGGGATCTTATCTATGCATAAACAGCTTGTAACACTCCAAAGAGAAAGGAAAACTTGAAATTATATCATATGACCCCTTTAATGATGTATTGGTTCAGCTTTTGTCTTCTCCAGATGTTAACTGATGGACTGGAGTGGTGTGAATTACTTGTGGATTATTGTGATGTTTTTATCAGCTGCTTGGACTCTCATTCTGACGGCACCCATTCACTGCAGAGGATCACTCATTCACTGCACATTTCTCCAAATCTGATGAAGAAACAAACTCATCCTAATCTTGGAAGGAGTAAGAGTGAGCACATTTTCATTTTTAGCTGAACTACTCCTTTAAGTACAAGAGTAATACACACACGTGTGGTGTGTAAAGTGAGATGAAGTGTGTGCGCTGTAATCCCTGTTTATGCGACGTGTGTGTAACAGTAAGTGTCCTTTAAGACCTAATAATCTGTCTCAGTTACTCTGGCGGTTTTAACCCTTTACCTCCACAAACACTCAACAGCATGTGTCTGATCTGTTTGTGCAATAATGTTTACCTTTTATACTTTTAATACTTTTCCAGCACAACTGACACTGATAAGAGCAGTTTGTTCATTCACACTGTTAATTTATAAATATAAACACAGTAAAACACAACTAAAATGTCTAACCCTGTAAAGCCTACGCATCATTTTTGATAGGTGAATTTCTAAGGCTATAAATGATCAACATGATCAAAAACTCACAATCTACTCCTTTCCTTCTGTCGTCTGATTGATAGTTTAGAGTTTTTTATCCAGTAAAAGCTCTTTTAGTGTAATTGTACAAACATCCCCTTCAGCTGGTGCTTCATGTGTCTTTTTGTTGACAAATCTTGACTGATTTTTCTCAAGTAAGCGTCAGAATAATCGCAGTCATATTTCCAGATGAACTCTTACTGGACTGAAGCAGCTCAGCTTTACTTGATTCTCCATCAATCATGTTTTAGTCTCAAATCTGATCTTCAGGATCTTTTGAGGAGCGTTTGTTTCCAGAAGCTTTACTTTCACTGTTCCTCAGCGGAGGAATGATCTTCATCTCACATCTTCTGAGGAGCGTTTATTTCTTCATCTCTCAATCAGCATTGCATTATATGTGTGGATCATTTCAGTCTCATCTTACTAAGACATATTATTGGAGATATAGAGTGATGAATGATATTTAGATCATTTTATGTCAGTATCTGCTGTACTGTTATAAATCTCATTGATTTCATTGATTTACATTACAAGCATCAGAATTTCACCTGAAATATCAGCATTTGCAGCAAATACATATTTTTGAATCTCTGAATAAAACTGAGCTGTTTATTTTCCTCCATATTCTCACTATATCAGACTATATGAGCCATAAAAGCCTGATGCATCAAATTTTATATTTTGCCTAAAGATTCAATAAACTGTTCCACTTCAAAATAATTAGATTTTTTTCCACCTATTATTTCATAAATCAGGCTGTACAGGATTAACTTCATAAATGTGACCCTGGAGCACAAAAGCAGTCATAAGTAGCAGAGGTATATTTGTAGCAATAGCCAACAATACACTGTATGGGTCAAAGTTATCCATTTTTCTTTTATACCAAAAATCATTAGGATATTAAGATCATGTTCCATGAAGATATTTTGCAAATTTAGTAAAGGTAAATGTATCAAAACTTAATTTTTGATTAGTAATATGCATTGCTAAGAACTTCATTTGGACAACTTTAAAGGTGATTTTCTCAATATTTAGATTTTTTTGCACCCTCAGATTCCAGATTTTCAGATATTGTCCTATCCTAACAAACCATACATCAATGGAAAGATTATTTATTCAGCTTTCAGATGATGTATAATTCTCAATTTCAAAAAACTGACCCTTATGACTGGTTTTGTGCTCCAGGGCCACATATATGAAGTTAATCCTGTACAGCCTGATTTATGAAATAATAGGCGGAAAAAATCTAATTATTTTGAAGTGGAACAGTTTACTGAATCTTTAGGCAAAATATAAAATTTGATGCATCAAGGCTTTTATGGCTCATATAGTCTGATATAGTGAGAATGTGAATGAATGAGCGGCTCTAAAAGCGGCTCAGTGCCGCACCTGTCGCGCTTTAAAACTCATTTAACTGACCTCAACACTTTAACCCTTCAGTTTTCACACAAGCTAAAGAAATTATATTAAAATAAATCTAAATCGAATTAAATACTCGAGAGGGTTAAAAAGTTAATTATTTTAGACGGTATTTATTTTATTTTTTTTTAATATCGACTAGAAAAGAGTTTTAAATAACCATTGAATCAATACAAATGCTTTAAATGATATTCTAGTGAAATGTAAACACAAAGATAACTTTCTGTAGTTTGTGTGTAATCTGACCTTGTGAGGAGCCTTGAGGAGCCTGTGGACCCCCGCGAGCTGGTTAATCAGAGGAATATCTTCTCTGAAGGAGTAGACGGGAGGTCGCGTCGGTTCGGGGAAACTGGTGCTGTTGAACGGATCGGTATCGTCTAGAAACTGAACGCGACAAACAAACGAAGACATGATGCATCCCGTTTCCAAGCGCGTCTTCCTCTCCGGTAACGACAACTACAGCGTCTGCGGAACCGCTTCGGGAATCTGACAGAGCTGGAGAGCAGAAACAGCTCCGTTACTACGTGCTGAGCGCGAGAGTCCGTGAGTCACGGGCGAATGAAGCTACGGGACAACCGGACAACCGGGGACGCCCCCCGCGGATTAAGCGCTTTACCAGCGGGGCGCGATAACCGGGAAACAGCGGCCTCTAGAGAGCAACTCATGCTGTTACCCATTATACACATTTACCATAGTAACCGCAGGAGACAACACGGGGTGAGATGAAATATAGCATTGTTTTGAATCTCTCTCTCTCTCTCTCTCTCTCTCTCTCTCTCTCTCTATATATATATATGACCCTGGAGCACAAGGGTTTTTTTTTTTTTTTTGAAATTGAGATTTATGTATCATCTGAAGCTGAATAAATAATCTTTCCATTGATGTATGGTTTGTTAGGAGAGGACAATATTTGGCTGAGATACAACTATTTGAAAATCTGGAATCTGAAAAAAAAATCAAAATATTGAGAAAATCGCCATTAAAGTTGCCCAAATGAAGTTCTTAGCCATGCATATTACTAATCAAAAACTAAGTTTTGATATATTTACAGTAGGAAATTTACAAAATATCTTCATGGAACATGATCTTAATATCCTAATGATTTTTGGCATAAAAGAAAAATCTATCATTTTGACCCATACAATGTATTTTTGGCTACAAATATACCCATTAAGACTGGCTTTGTGCTCCAGGGTCACATAGGCCACGTACACACTGCAGCTAAATTCGGTTTTCAGTTCACCTTTTACTCCTTAATCACGTTCTGTACACACATAATTCACTAAAATACGGGAGTGACAACCGCATTAACTCCCGAAAAATACAGGAGTGACAACAGTATTTGCAGTGTGTACGGAACCGAACTGAACAACTAGCTGTTAATGACGTATTTAAACGTCTTCGTTTGTATGTGAGATGCAAAAAAACAGCAGTGAAATAAGTCTAGCACATTTTTGACACGGGGCTAGTTGCGCTCACGAGCCCTGCGGTAAAGTGTCAATGTTGCCAGATCTTCATAGGAAAAAAAAACAACGACAAACAAGGACAAGCACAAAAAACACTAAAACACCCAAATGCTTTGTTTTCCATAAAGTGCCTAGCTTTATGAGCTAAGACCAGACAACATGACTGAGAGCGCTTGTAAATATGAGGACATGGCAACACTGCAAGACAGCGCTCTAAAGCAGCCTCCCGAGAACGAAACGCAGCACGTCTATCAGCGGTAGTTTAGTTGAAATCGACGGACAAAAAGAGTCTTTATCCAAAGAATTGCGGATAAGTAACAAACGGTTTTTATTTACTCCAGCAAGATGCCAAAATGTTGCTATGGTTACAAATGCGGGAGTGACTGCTGTTCCGTACACACATGGAACGATAATTTACGGGACTCACTCCCGCATTTAAATGCGGTTGTCACTCCTGAAACTTGCAGTGTGTACGTGGCCATATAGCATTGTTTTTAGTCTCTTAATATACAGGCATATATAGTGGTGTGAAAAATTGTTTGCCCCCTTCCTGATTTTAAATTTTTTTGCATGAAGTTTTCTGAAGTTTTCATACATTTTTTTTTGTATCAAGTTTTCTGAAGTGTTGTTTGAATATGCAAATAATGCATTATCCCTATTAAATATGCACTAATCTGCATACAAATCCAGAACAGAAACCTGAACTTTGGATAAAGTCAGCCATATATACACACACATACACATATATATATATATATATATATATAAAAGCACTATATAAATAATAAATAATATATAGAGTCAAACCAAAAATTACTCAGACACCAGATATCATTTTTGATATTTTTTGACTAGTGGGTACAGGACACTATAGTTGATTTATGTAAGTGAGGATAGCAAAATAAAGCAAACTGTGACATATTATACCCAAAAATTCTTCATACAGTGGACTACTAGTAAAGATTTGGGAGCAAAAATGTGATTTGACACTTTGAGCTGACCATGTTTTGTTACATACCTTTCTATCAAAGTTATCTGACATTATCAAGATGAATTTGTTCTGTTTAACTCTTGAGTTCGTCATATTTTATTACCATTTTCTAAATTATAGCAAATAAACTGTGATAATGTGAGAAATGTTGAAGGTGTCTGAATAAATTTTGGTTTGACTGTATATAGTTTTGTTTTGTGGCCAAAATATGCTTTAAATATGCTAAATACATATATGTTCTAAACAGTGAAGTATATGAAATATTTTTGAAATTGAAAATATATTTTGTTTCAACTTACCAAAATATATTTCAAAATGTATTTCAGGGGAAAGACATTTTTGAATTTTTTTTCTCCAATTTTACAGTAGCGTATACATTTAGGCTTAATTCATTATTTATTTTTATTTAAATGTGTTATGTGTTCACATCACAACAAATAAAGATTTTCTTCAAATGTGACATATGTAAATGCATTTTCTTGGATTGAAATATATGGATGGCAAAATATTTTTTGAATGCTTTTTAAAAAATATATTTACAAAAATATACAAAAAAGTGGCCAAAATATATTGGTAGAAAATGTTTATGAAAATATATTTTTAAACTTTTTTTTTTAGCAAATGTATTTTTGGCCAGTTTTTGTATAGTTTGAAATATATTTTTAAATATTTTAATACATTTTATATTTAAAAACATTTAAAGATAAATTGTTTGAGTTAAAAGTTTTTCCAGAAGGGATTCTAGATTTCTCTTTTTATCACTCCATAAATCCAGAAATACCATCAACAGACAGAAAACAAATACATTTTCACCATGTTTTTAGGAATAAAATGTAAAATATAAATCAGTGTGAATGAAATATGAACAAACCCCTCAGTAAAAATCTTCAGAATATTGAGAGGGATAAAACTTCTAAGTCTGCTGTAAGAGAAAAAAATCTTAAAGATATTAATTAAAACTGAAATCTGCAGACACAAATAGATAAAGTGCAATAAAATAAACACTTAAAAGTGTATTTTGGATCTTTTCTTTCCACTAGTCTGAAAGAAGACATCATGAAAAGCCAAACAGCCCAAAATCTCAAAATTATGCATTTCATTCTTATGTCTGTAACTACTATTGTGTGTCATCACATCCACAATAAAACATGGATTTACCATCAGTGCAACTCTGTGTACAAATAATGAAAACCCTTTACAATTGTAAACAGGCCTGCACAATTTAAATACCCAAATTGACATATTTACATACACAAATTTACATGCAGTCCAAAGGTCTGAGAGCACTAAAATGCTTGTCTAAGTTATACACAACATTTGTGCATTACAAAGTGTATATTTTATATGTTTTATAATTATATATTATATCATCTGCATAATTTGAGTGAAAAGTTGACATGAAAAATGTCAAATATGATAATCAGTATTTGGTGTTTGTCTCTTGTGCTTTAATGACACCAGCACTGAAACCTGAGGATGATGATGACGATGAAGATTTGTGCTGATTCAAAGAACATCTCGAGCTTCACTTTCAGCTGTCTGTAAGAGTCACATGATCAGTGATACTCATTTACTTATATTTGATTGGTCACCTAGAAATAATGCATTTGATGTCCTTCTTTAAATGTTTCAAATCCTAAATCTTAAATCAAGGCTTTTGAACCACAGTTTACAGTTAGCTTTAATAAAAAAAATAAAAGAAACACACACATTTGTTATAATTTATTAACGCCTCATCACCAGACAAACGTAACTTTTCAACACTGTATATATGCTTATTTAAACTTATGATATAAATCAGGAAATTAATCTACAATGCACTGGGTTTTCCAAACTGTGCTCTGTGAGGGAAATGAAGAGTTCAAGAGTTGATGAATTGATAAAAATGAATTAAAAAAGAAACATTTAAATAAATAATCATATTAAATAAATATTATATTACATTAATTATATATAAAATATTTACATTTACATTTACATTTAGTTATTTAGCAGACACTTTTATCCAAAGCAATTTACAATTGAGGACAATGGAAACAATCAAAATCAACAAAAGAGCAATAATATGCAAGTCTCAGTTAGCCTAACGCAGTATAATTATAATTACAAAAACAATCAAAAGAAAATGATTACCTGCATGTCATGCGACTATATCAGAGAAATTAAATTATTGTTAAATGTTAAAATTATTGTAATATTAACTTGTTCAAAAATGTTTGTCAATCCCTGAATTAACCCATTAATCAGCACCAGAATTTAATTTACAGACCATGACAAAAATACAACGCTCTTAATATCAGATTAATTCACTACTTATGGTTCATCTGAGACTGAAATAAACCTCTGATCGGCAGAATTATGGGATACAGACAGCAGAGGGCAGCAGAGCCGGATCAATAATAATAATGACCTTCTGTCCTCTTTTTCCCAGATTGGCTGTTTTTGGCTTTACTGTAGTTTTCTCTACAGTCCTAATTCATTATATCTACATTTACTAACATTGCTTTGACATTCACTGTAGATCCCACCTTCTCACACCACGATTGGTCAATTATTACAGTGCCTATTGGTCAAACTAGTTTTCAGTCATTACCCTCAGCAAGTATGAAAACAATAGGATTTTAGGCAACTTAGAAATCTTTTTAGACAAAAGAGGACATATACAGGCTGTGATCAGCAGCAGAGACTCAGTGTGATCGTGTAATAAAGCGCCGTTCTGTATTAAAGTTAGTTAATATTTGATGTACTGTAATCACTTACTCAAGTAATTCGATGCTTTCATGATTCAGCTTCTGAAGTTCATCTGTGGATCAGCAGGTTTGGTGTGACGTCACGAAGCTCCTGATGTCATTCATCTGAAGATCTGAATCTCTGAAGCAGGTTTATTCTCTCTCTCTGTAAATTCAATCCAAAAACAAGCTTTCTTCAGAAACATGAAATGGTTTATGGCAAATATAAATCCTAAACAAGGCATTAATGATAAAGCTGGTGTTTACTGAACCACTGACTAGTATTTGGCACATACACACATGCATGAATATTACACAGTTTTACAATAGACTAATAAACTTAATGTGATGCATGTGGTTCATACATAAATGATAAATTAATCTCAACCTGGATTAATAAATGCTGTTATGTAATGATACAGTATCTAATGCATTAATGTTAACAAACTGAACGTTAGCTATAAAGTGTTGCTGATATACTAAAGTTTGAAGTTGCATTTATTTGATAAAAAATACAGTAAAAATTGTGAAATATTATTGCAATTTCAAATAGCTGTTTTCTATGTGAATATCTGTTAAACTGTAATTTATTTCTGTGATGCGCAGCTGTATTTTCAGCATCATTACTCCAGTCTTCAGTGTCACATGATCCTTCAGAAATCATTCTAATATGCTGATTTGCAGCTCAACAAACATTTCTGATTATTATCAGATGTTGAAAACAGTTGTGCTGCACAGTATTTTAGTGGAAACTGATATACATTTTATTTTTCAGGAACCTTTGATCAAAAGAAAGTTCAAGAACAGCATTTATTTGAAATAGAAATATTTTGTAACATTACAAATGTCTTTACTGTCACTTTAAAGTACAGTGTATATAAAATGACCTTCACAGATCTCTGTTTCTGTCTCTGAATTTGTCCCATGTGAGTAAAGGCACTGATCTCTGCACATGATCAGGTGTGTTATCAGTCCTGTATTAGTCACTCGCTATCATTAATGAGCTGCAGAGGAAACAAACAGAAAAAAGCAGATCAATAATGTTGTAAACATGACCTGAAGTTCAGGTGTGATGTTTACAGTCATCTGACAGTCACTGATTGTGACTCTTCAGTATTCAGTTTAAGTCTACACTCTTGAAAATCATAACAAGCGATGTCCGACTTTGGAAACTATAGTTCTCTCCTTAAATATGAAGAGCTCAAACAACAGATTAACGAGTTACTTCAAATTTCACCAAAAGCTTATGGATGTAATTATAATATAAATCAGACACTGAAGTGAGTTGCTGTTTTTGTCTCTTCTGAGGAAGATTCATTCACTTGTTTTATTTAAATGTTCATTCAGTCTTTCTGTTTTAAAGACACTTTCTTTGGATAGTGTGACTACTTGAAAGAGAATCTAGGAAAATATAACCAAATTAATGTTTCCTGCTAGCTAAATTTCTCATACATAAACAAAAGTCTGGCTTTAAATCTCTCTTTTCTTTATTCAAAGTTGATCTAGACAAGTACATGGAAATGATCCAAAGATCTATTAATCCTGAAGCAGAGAAAACTTCATCTCTATATTCATCCTGTGTGTCCTCTTTATGGTTACTACACTTTTAGTAGTAAAACCGCAGTTACTTTTCTTAAGAGATTTGTATTTGTGTATTCTTTCTTTCTTTTTTCTTTGGTTTGTTTTTATAACTGTACTGCCTTAATGGTTTGATTTTTTGTAGCCTACTGTTTGATAAAAAGGAAATCAGAAAAAAAAAGATTTGCGAATCCGCTCCGAATTTCCGATCTGAATCAAATGATTCGCGATCCGCACTCCGTCATATGAATCTGAAAAATGATTCGCGAATAAGCAAGAGAACAAGAGAATTGAATGATTCGCAAACCCGCTCCGAAGTTCTGATCTGAATCAAATGATTCGAGAACAATCAAGAGAACAAGAAAATTGAATGATTTTCAAACCCGCTCCGAAGTCCCGATCAGAATCAACTGATTCGCAATACGCGATCCGATTGCAATTCGAAACAGTGAATCATTTTGTGTTGTAATGATTTAACTGATTCAGAGTTTTGAATCCATTTCACCTATAACTACTTGCTTTTTTAAATCATTACAAGTGATGTCGAAATTCAAAAGTGAATGACTCTTTTGATCTGGGCTGTTTCTCAATATGCGTTCTTGTCTGTACTTGTGTCTTTGTGGACTTGTGAAATGTCATCAGTAATTGCCCAAGTACTGTTCCAATTCAAAGTTTACATCTAGCCAAGTACAGTTCAAATCCCCAGATGTGTTCTTGCTTCGCCCCTTTTATCAAGGATACATCCAGAGGTGACTTGTGCGAACTCGAGGCAGACAGGTATCCCAGAATGCATTTTTCACCAATCAACGAGTGTTAATGGCGGAGGAGAAAACCGCAAAATTTTCAAAATATTACTGTTATTGTGTCATGAAATGCCATTCTAAGAGTATTTCAGGCGAGAATGTAGCTGTTTGAAACTCAAATCTGTGGTTTATTTATAAAGATAGCGCCTATTTGAAAATTTGTTTCGCTGATTTTGGAGACGTGAGCTCCAGGCGATCAGCGGGTGCTCAGTGCTCATGTATCTTTCTCCTTCTGACACTTGCCGCTGGCTCTGATGTCTCTGTAATGATTAAACATGAGGTAAAATTCGTTTTAGGTATATCTAACAGGCAATCTTTGGTCTCATGAATCTATTATTTCTTCCAGGTCATATCGTTTTGGCTGAGCACGAAGTTATTTTTAATAAATTATTTATTTATTAATCGTAATACAGCGCTGAATTTGTTAACGTGACTGAATTGTTTGCTTTTGTCTTTATTTCCTATTACATAAGTCTCTTATACTTTATACTCATACTTTTATAATGGCTATTATTGTTCATTAAAACTGACATTTAACAAAAAAGGCAGAGCTGTGCTGGTCATATTTAATTTTATTATACATACAGTGAAGATAATCAGAGTATAGTCACCTTTATTTATATAGCGCTTTTAACAATACAGATTGTGTCAAAGCACTTAACAGTATCAAATTGGAGGATAGAGTGTCAGTAATGTATAATAATAAGATTAAACACTCAATTTTCAGTTAAAGGCATTTCATTATTGAATTCAGAGATGTCATTGTCTAGCTCAGTTTAGTTTAAATAGTATATATGAAATCAAATTGACGATAATCGTTAGAAATTAAGTGTCCCCAACTGAGCAAGCCAGAGGCGACAGCGGCAAGGAACGAAAACTCCCTCTGTGACAGAATGGAGAAAAAAACCTTGGGAGAAACCAGGCTCAGTCGGGGGGCCAGTTCTCCTC
Source organism: Spinibarbus caldwelli (assembly GCA_039654775.1). Taxonomy (NCBI): domain Eukaryota; kingdom Metazoa; phylum Chordata; class Actinopteri; order Cypriniformes; family Cyprinidae; genus Spinibarbus; species Spinibarbus caldwelli. The sequence goes on from CM077245.1 coordinate 1,567,135, forward strand.
TGGCCAGGATATTATTATTTAATTTTTTACTTATTGTATTAATTAAATTTTAAATGTAAAAATTTATTATATTTCTATTTTTATATTGTTGCAATTTCTAACAATAATAGTATTATGTAGTTAGGTATTTTATTATATTATAGTTATTTTGTTTAATTTTAAGTTTTATTGTATTTAAGTCGAGGTCTTCACTGGGGATATGTCCCCGGGGCTCATCCAGGTGTCCGGCCTCCGCCGATGGTCAGGGTCGCAGACATCATCTCCCGGCGCCATCTGATCCGGACACGGACTGAGAAACAGAATAATAAAGAAACAGACAAATATTAGCGTAGATGCCATTCTTCTTACGATGTAACGAGTACATCGTGTGTTATGAGGAGTGTTCCCGGTTCCGGTTGATCTAATTAATGCAGCCTAACAATCCTTTAACGGATTTGAATAATAGAAGTGTATTAGTGTGTTATGTGTAAGCCAGGTTAAAGAAATGTGTCTTTAATCTAGATTTAAACTGACACAGTGTGTCTGCCTCCCGAACAGTGTTAGGTAGATTGTTCCAGAGTTTGGGCGCTAAATAGGAAAAGGATCTGCCGCCCGCAGTCGATTTTGATATTCTAGGTATTATCAAATGGCCAAAGTTTTGAGAACGCAGCAGACGTGGAGGACTATAATGTGATAAGAGCTCGCTCAAGTACTGAGGAGCTAAGCCATTCAGGGCTTTATAAGTAATTAACAAGATTTTAAAATCTATCCGATGTTTGATAGGGAGCCAGTCCAGTGCTGACAGAACCGGGCTAATATGGTCATACTTCCTGGTTCTAGTAAGGACTCTAGCTGCTGCATTTTGGACCAACTGTAGTTTATTGATCAAGCGTGCAGAACAACCACCCAGTAAAGCATTACAATAGTCTAACCTTGAGGTCATAAACGCATGAATTAGCATTTCTGCATTTGACGTTGAGAGCATAGGTCGCAATTTAGATATGTTTTTGAGATGGAAAAACGCAGTTTTACAGATACTAGAAACATGGCTTTCAAATGAAAGATTGCTATCAAACAGCACACCTAGGTTCCTAACTGATGAAGAAGAATCGACAGAGCAGCCGTCACGTGTTAGATAGTGTTCTAGGTTATTACATGTGGGGTTTTTAGGTCCGATAATTAACACCTGTTTTTTCAGAATTTAGCAGTAAGAAGTTACTCGTCATCCAGTTTTTTATATCGACTATTCCGTTAGTTTCTCAATTTGGTGTGTTTCACCGGGCCGTGAAGAAATATAGAGCTGAGTATCATCAGCATAACAGTGAAAGCTAACACCATGTCTCCTGATAATATCTCCCAAGGGTAACATGTAAAGCGTAAAAAGTAACGGCCCTAGTACTGAGCCTTGAGGTACTCCATACTGCACTTGTGATCGATATGATACCTCTTCATTTACTGCTACGAACTGATGGCGGTCAGAGAAGTACGATTTGAACCATGCTAAGGCACTTCCACTAATGCCAACTAAGTTTTCTAGTCTATTCAAAAGAATGTTGTGGTCGATAGTGTCGAACGCAGCGCTAAGATCCAGTAGAACTAATAAAGAGATACAACCATGATCAGATGATAGAAGCAGGTCATTTGTAACTCTAATGAGAGCAGTCTCAGTACTATGATACGGTCTAAATCCTGACTGGAATTCCTCACAGATACCATTTTTCTCTAAGAAGGAATATAATTGTGAGGATACTACCTTTTCTAGTATCTTTGACAGAAAAGGGAGATTTGAGATCGGTCTGTAATTAACTAGATCTTTGGGGTCAAGTTGTGGTTTTTTAATGAGAGGCTTAATAACAGCCAATTTGAAGGTTTTGGGGACATATCCTAATGACAATGATGAATTAATAATAGCCAAAAGAGGATCTATGACTTCTGGAAGCAGCTCTTTTAGTAGTTTAGATGGAATAGGGTCTAACATACATGTTGTTGGTTTAGATGATTTAACAAGTTTATACAATTCTTCCTCTCCTATAATAGAGAATGAGTGGAATTGTTCCTCAGGGGATCTATAGTGCACTATCTGATGCGATACGGCTGCATGGTTACAATTTTATCTCTAATAGTATCGATCTTGGAAGTAAAGTAGTTCATAAAGTCATTACAGCTGTGCTCTTGAGAAATGCCAACACCTGTTGATGCTTTATTTTTCGTTAAATTAGTGACTGTATTGAATAAATACCGGGGGTTATGTTTGTTTTCTTCTAGAAGAGACGAAAAGTAATCAGATCTAGCCGTTTTTAATGCTTTTCTGTAGGATAGGGTACTTTCCCGCCAAGCTATACGAAATACCTCTAGTTTTGTTTTCCTCCAGCTGCGCTCCATTTTCCGGGCTGCTCTCTTTAGGGTGGAAGTGTGCTCATTATACCACGGAGTCAAACTGTTTTCTTTGATCTTCCTTAAGCGTAAAGGAGCAACTGTATCTAAAGTGCTAGAAAAGAGAGAGTCCATAGTTTCTGTTACATCATCAAGTTTTTCTGCGGTGTTGGATATGCTGAGGAATTGAGATAAATCAGGAAGATTACTTACAAAGCAGTCTTTTGTGGTAGAAGTGATAGTTCTACCATACTTGTAACAAGGAGTAGAATTTACAGTTTTAGCTATATGGAGTTTACACAAGACTAGATAATGATCTGAGATATCATCGCTTTGCTGCAGAATTTCAACACCACTAACATCAATTCCATGTGACAGTATTAAATCTAGAGTATGATTTCGACAATGAGTAGGTCCTGAAACATGTTGTCTAACCCCAATAGAGTTCAGAATGTCTATGAATGCTGATCCTAATGCATCTTTTTCATTATCGACATGGATATTAAAATCACCAACAATTAAGACTTTATCTGCAGCCAGTACTAACTCAGATAGAAAATCAGAAAATTCTTTAATAAAGTCTGTGTGGTGCCCTGGTGGCCTGTACACAGTAGCCAATACAAACATCACAGGGGATTTATCACTAACACATGTTTCTCTAGATAATGTTATACGCAGCACCATAACTTCAAACGAGTTATACTTAAAGCCTGCCCTCTGAGAAATACTGAGAATATTGCTATAAATTGTAGCAACACCTCCCCCTTTACCTTTTGGACATGGCTCATTTTTATAGCAGTAATCTTGGGGGGTAGACTCATTTAAAGTAATGTATTTGTCTGGTTTTAGCCATGTTTCTGTCAAACAAAGCACATCTAGCTTATGGTCAGTGATCATATCATTTACAAATAGTGCTTTTGTAGAAAGGGACCTGATATTCAGTAAGCCAAGTTTTATCAGTTGTTTCTCTGTATTGTAAACATTTTTTATTTGTTGAACATCAATTAAATTGTTACTATTACTTTGGTTTGGACGTTTTCTGTATTTTCTAGTACGGGGAACAGACACAGTCTCTATAGTGTGATATCTAGGTGAAGGAGTCTCTATGTGCTGAGAATTAACTGCCTTCTGTGACGTGAGGCGGCTAGCAGACGGTCGGTTTAGCCAGTCTGTCTGCTCCCTGACCTGGGCCCTAGTTAGTCAAGTACGAACTCTAAGACTATGTGCCATATTTCTAGAGAGAAGAGCGGCACCACCCCAGGAGGGATGAACACCATCTCTTTTCAACAGGTCAGGTCTGCCCCAAAAACTCTTCCAATTATCTATGAAACTTACGTTATTCTGCGGGCACCACTTAGACATCCAGCCATTGAGTGACGACAGTCTGCTATGAATCTCATTGCCACGGTAAGCAGGGAGGGGGCCAGAGCATATTACAGTGTCTGACATCATACTTGCAAGTTCACACACCTCTTTAACATTATTTTTAGTGATCTCCGACTGGCGAAGTCGAACATCATTAGCGCCGACGTGGATAACAAGCTTACTGAATTTACGTTTAGCATTAGCCAGCACTTTTAAATTTGCCAAGATGTCAGGCGCTCTGGCTCCCGGTAAACATTGGACTATGGTGGCTGGTGTCTCTATTTTCACGTTCCGTACAATAGAATCGCCAATAACTAGAGCACTTTCATCAGGTTTCTCAGTGGGTGCGTCACTGAGTGGGGAGAACCTGTTTGATGTTTTGATCGGAACGGAAGAGCGGTGTTTTGACCCGCGACTATGCCGCCTCACAGTCACCCAGTTGCCCTGCTGCACGGGCACAACCGGAACCGAACAATGTACAGGAGTCCCTGAGCTAGTCGCATCCAAAGCAGTATCTACACCCCTCACATTCTTACTATCCTCAACTAAAGTTTGGATGCGTGTCTCTAGTTCTAAAATCTTCTCTGTCAGCCTAACTATTTCCCTGCATTTATCACATGTGAATCCCTCGTCGCCGACAGAGAGAGATAAACTGTACATGTGGCATGAAGTGCAAACAACAAGAGAAGGAGAAGCCATTACTCACCGTGATTGATGAATGATACCAACTTAACTTACCACTGTTGTTTGATGAACTTGTGAAAAATGGAGCGAGAGAGAAATGAAAACGGAGCGAGAAAAAATAAAACAATAATAGGCGCGAATAGAAACGCGAATGGAACCGCGAGTAACAAGCTAACCGGCTAACGCGCTGCACGCGCGGTTTTAAAAGCGAACGATCAAATTAGTTAGATTAGTTTGATAGATAATACCAGAAATATGGTGGGAATTAAGTTATATATTATCACTTTAAACAACAGAGAGTGAAAGTAAGGTAAAGATTCAATAAAAAAGCAGAGCTACAATCGCAAACCTCTCAGCAGCACAACAGACAGGAACAGACTGAAGCAATCGATCAGCTAAAATAAGCTCTATATGTATATGTGCACATATGACCTAAACCACATATTAATGAGGGTTGTGTTTTATATTTTGAAGAAAACGAAAAGGCAGTGGTGTTTGATATCATTTCGTTTTATTGTAATGCGTGTACACGTTGCATGAACCACATTTTTGTGACTATTAATATTTTAAATGAAACAGAAAAGAGGCAACGCTGTTTGATATAATATTTTGTTTCACTGTTATGTATGCGTTCCCTGAACTACATTTTTGCAGTTATTAATATGATTACATAAAAACAAAAAGAGGTAGTGGTGTTTGATATCGTATTTCGTCGTATTGTAATACAGTGTAATAACTTGAATCGGTTTGTCTGTTCCTCCGCTTTTCGCGTCTTCAGTTCATTACTGACATTAACTGAAATAAGTACAAAAGTATTTTTACATATAGAATATCAATATTTCCATTCCAAAGATAACATCCAACACAAATCTCCAAACATATTGAGGTGAGGTAACCGGTTTACTGCTAACTAGTGAAACACTCCATTAATATGAAGAGCTGCAGCTCAAAATAAATGTTAGATGAAAACATTGTGCATTATGATGCAGTTTGTAGCTTAATTCAGTGTATTTGAAATAGTTTGATCTGCAGTTCAGTTGGTGACAGTTCAATAGGAAATCAGTTGAAAGCATCCAGTCATCTCATACCATTGACGTGAATGTTAGATTTATCAATTTGTAATAAATATTTGAGAAATGATTGTTGTGTTTGATTGTATTAGTCTATATAGAGTGATAGTCAATGTAAGAAGAGTAAATTGGAGAAGCAGATGAACACAAAACAGCAGAACAACAAAGTTAAAGAGGGTAAACTTTATCATTCAGCTGAACTGTGCTCTTATGTTTGAAACACTTCGGCTCTTGTATGTTCTTACTCCACACATCTATTAAATGTTTTCTAGCATATTTCTTTAACTTCTCTCAGGTAATATCAATGGTGTGACCAATTTCAGATGTGGCCGAAATTACAACAACAGTGGTTACATACACATATATTTAATTGTTTGATCAAAATTATTACTATAGGGACAATTTAGTATTCGCTGGATATTGGTAGGGACTCTAAGCCCTTGCAGAACTGTTTGTTTACATTCTGAAATCCAGATCCATTTACTTGAGATGCAAAATGATTTAAGATATTAAATCTCGTTTCCTTAAAAACTAATCAAAATTGAAGTTTGCTTTAAAAGTCATGCAGTCATGTATCTGAATTAATGCTATTATTAAAACACAATGACAATAATAAACAAGAAACTCTGACAACAAAATTCATCTTAAAAATATGGGTCATTCATGCCAAATTCAAAAGAAAGATATATTTTGCATACAGAAAATGAAGCTTCATTAAGGGGGGGGGGGGGGGGGGGGGAATCTAATTGGTATTAAAAATGCAAAATAAATAAATAAATAAATAATAATTAAAAAATAATTAATTAATTAATTAATTAACAATTAATTGTAAAATGTATTTCATAACTGTAAAAAAACAATAACAAATCATGGTCCAGACATAATTTTAAATAAATAAATTAGATTAAATTCACCAAATTCAATCCTCCATAAGTACACGCAATAATCAAGTTTGTTCTACATTATAATAAAATATTGCAAAATACACTGTGAAAAATGATTTTCTTACTCAGGATTGATTGTTTACAAATTCAAAACAATATTAAATCATTAAGAAAGCAAGACTTTATATCTTTTTATTATTTTTAAAAATAAAAAATCAATTTTTAAAAATATTTATTTTTAAAAATAAAATATATATACACACACACACACACACACACATATATATATATGATATTTCATATCATAATCAAAATTTCATATTCATATATTTTCAGAATAAAATTACATATCAAATATGATAATGTACTGTCATCATAACTAAAGCACCTGAGTGTGTTATATAAGAGCTGACTGCTTCATGTCAGGGTTTATTCAGTGATAATCACTCTATGTTATGCCTCACTTATTTCATGACTTAAATGTGACTCCTAGTTAGAGAAATGATTACAACAACAATTAATGTAGTGTCAATCCCAAATGATTGACCAGATGAGACGTGTTCATCTGCCTCATTTTATGAAAGATAAGTGATGGACAAGTCAATAAGTTGCTCGAGAACATCTTCATCTGATGGCTGAGCTGTTCAAATGCCATCAATCATTCATCACATCTCAAATCACAGCGTGAGATCAATGAGCCGTTGACATTTATTATTTACCATGTTGGACTTCAGTACTGTGGTATGGAATGTGTATGGATTTATGGTGCTATAGGGAGTATCTGTCAGATAAAACACTCTTGACCTGTAAGCCCTTCACTCATCCTCAGTTTAGCACTCATGACATTTAAATGAGCCATCAGTCAAACAGCAGTGGAATCACTGATCTTATTCTTAAAAACACAACAGCAAGTGATGAAGAAATAAATGAGTAACTGTAATGATAATAATGAGTGTGGCCCACTGATTAAGACTGTAATCAGTGTTATTTTAGTAACACTGATGCGCTATTATAGTTTTCGTTAATACTTTTAATTATGTTATTTTTATATTTTCTGATTTCACTTTAATTTTATATATATATATATATATATATATATATATATATATATATATATATATATATATATATCACAAATTAAAAGTAGCATAAATTAAATTCACCAAATTTAATCCTGTATAATGACACAAGTATGTACAGGTGCATCTCAATAAATTAGAATGTCGTGGAAAAGTTCATTTATTTCAGTAATTCAACTCAAATTGTGAAACTCGTGTATTAAATAAATTCAATGCACACAGACTGAAGTAGTTTAAGTCTTTGGTTCTTTTAATTGTGATGATTTTGGCTCACATTTAACAAAAACCCACCAATTCACTATCTCAACAAATTAGAATACTTCATAAGACCAATAAAAAAAACATTTTTAGTGAATTGTTGGCCTTCTGGAAAGTATGTTCATATACTGTATATGTACTCAATACTTGGTAGGGGCTCCTTTTGCTTTAATTACTGCCTCAATTCGGCGTGGCATGGAGGTGATCAGTTTGTGGCACTGCTGAGGTGGTATGGAAGCCCAGGTTTCTTTGACAGTGGCCTTCAGCTCATCTGCATTTTTTGGTCTCTTGTTTCTCATTTTCCTCTTGACAATACCCCATAGATTCTCTATGAGGTTCAGGTCTGGTGAGTTTGCTGGCCAGTCAAGCACACCAACACCATGGTCATTTAACCAACTTTTGGTGCTGTTGGCAGTGTGGGCAGGTGCCAAATCCTGCTGGAAAATGAAATCAGCATCTTTAAAAAGCTGGTCAGCAGAAGGAAGCATAAAGTGCTCGAAAATTTCTTGGTAAATGGGTGCAGTGACTTTGGTTTTCAAAAAACACAATGGACCAACACCAGCAGATGACATTGCACCCCAAATCATCACAGACTGTGGAAACTTAACACTGGACTTCAAGCAACTTGGGCTATGAGCTTCTCCACCCTTCCTCCAGACTCTAGGACCTTGGTTTCCAAATGAAATACAAAACTTGCTCTCATCTGAAAAGAGGACTTTGGTCCACTGGGCAACAGTCCAGTTCTTCTTCTCCTTAGCCCAGGTAAGACGCCTCTGACGTTGTCTGTGGTTCAGGAGTGGCTTAACAAGAGGAATACGACAACTGTAGCCAAATTCCTTGACACGTCTGTGTGTGGTGGCTCTTGATGTCTTGACCCCAGCCTCAGTCCATTCCTTGTGAAGTTCACCCAAATTCTTGAATCGATTTTGCTTGACAATCCTCATAAGGCTGCGGTTCTCTCGGTTGGTTGTGCATCTTTTTCTTCCACACTTTTTCCTTCCGCTCAACTTTTTGTTAACATGCTTGGATACAGCACTCTGTGAACAGCCAGCTTCTTTGGCAATGAATGTTTGTGGCTTACCCTCCTTGTGAAGGGTGTCAATGATTGTCTTCTGGACAACTGTCAGATCAGCAGTCTTCCCCATGATTGTGTAGCCTAGTGAACCAAACTGAGAGACCATTTTGAAGGCTCAGGAAACCTTTGCAGGTGTTTTGAGTTGATTAGCTGATTGGCATGTCACCATATTCTAATTTGTTGAGATAGTGAATTGGTGGGTTTTTGTAAAATGTGAGCCAAAATCATCACAATTAAAAGAACCATAGACTTAAACTACTTCAGTCTGTGTGCATTGAATTTATTTAATACACGAGTTTCACAATTTGAGTTGAATTACTGAAATAAATGAACTTTTCCACGACATTCTAATTTATTGAGATGCACCTGTATGCTTATGGTCATCATAAAGAAAAAAAAAATAATAATAATTTGGCCCTATATACTATGTTAAAATGAAATATTAGCAATATTTACACTACCAAAGTTTGGGGTCAGTAAAATATTTATATATTTTTCATTTTATATAAGATTTTTATATATCTGATTAAAAATACAGTAAAATCAGTGTTATATAAATATTTAAACTGGTTAAAATTGAACCTGGATTAATGAATGCTGTAAACATCGTTATGTAATGATACCTAATGCATTAATATTAACAAACTGAATGTTATTGTAAAATGTTGCTGATATACTACAGTTTAAATTGCATTTATTAGGTCAGAAATACAGTAAAAACAGTAAAATATTATTACGATTTAAAATAGCTGTTTTCTATGTGAATATCTGTTAAAATATAATTTATTTCTGTGATCAAAACTGTATTTTCAGCATCATTACTCCAGTCTTCAGTGTCACGTGATCCTTCAGAAATCATTCTAATATGCTGATTTGCTGCTCAAGAAGCATTTCTGATTATTATCAATGTTGAAAACAGTTGTGCTGCCCAATATTTTTATGGAAACCAAGATACATTTTATTTTTCAGAATTGAAATGAATAGAAAGTTCAAAAGAACAGCATTTATTTGAAAAATATTTTTTTGTAACATTTTAAATGTCTTTACTGTCACTTTTGATCAATTTGATGCATCATACTGACACAGAACTTTTGTGTGTGTGTGCGTGTGTGTGTGTGAGAGAGTGTGTGGATATGGGAGGAGATGTCAGTGCTAAAGGTCAGCATGTGCATGCAGCTGCTAGTATTTATTGACATCTCCTGCCATCACTCCATCTCTTCTCTTCTCAACATCTCTGTGGACAAACCCAACGCAGCAGACATGAAGCTGAAGCTGAAGCTGCCGAACCCGGGTCTGGAGGACCGGATCCCGTCTCACGCTGAGCTGGAGAAGCTGGAGCTGGAGGAGGCTGGAGAGCGGCCGCAGTGGGACAACAAAGCCCAGTACATGCTGACCTGCGTGGGCTTCTGTGTGGGCCTGGGCAACGTCTGGAGGTTCCCATACCTCTGCCAGAGCCACGGAGGAGGTGAGGCTGAGAAACAACACACTAAAGTCAAACTCACAACATCTGCAGGATCTCATGCATTTTATGGATTTGAAGTGCATGTAAAATGTTCATGCATTTGGATGAAACGGTTAATGTGATGCATATTTGTCAGTCATACATAAAAGAAACGTAAGATTTCATGCCAATGCAATATGCATTTATTCAAATTTGTATTTAGCTCAAAATGGTTAAAGTTGTGGAACAAGCAATATTCAATTAGTTCAAATGTGTGAGATTGAAACAAACTGGATTTATTGATGATAAATATATATAAATTGGTTATTGTGTATTTAAAACACAATTAGTTTATTTGTAATATTACAGAAATCTGACCCGTTTCATTTATTTATGTCTGACAAATATGCATCACATTAAGTTGATTTTTTTATGCAATTCAGATACACACTGCAAAAAAAAAATATATATATTCTTAGGAATTTTGTCTTGTTTTCCAGTATATTGTTTTTAAACAAAATATTGTTTTTTTTTTCTTAAAGCAAGACATAATGTCTTAAGTCATTTTACTTGCAAAGTAAATGCATCTTGATTAAAGAATTTTTAGATATTTATACTAGAAAACGAGACAAAATACTAAGTAAGAAAATCACTTTTTGCAGTGTATAAACTGGTTATTGTGTATTAAAACACATTCCGTTTATTAGTAATATTACAGAAATCTGACCCATTTCATCTATGTATGATTGACAAATATGCATTAAGTTGATTCATGTTTTTTTTTATTTGCAATTCAAATACATAGAGTAAATCTTAAATTTATCAGTATCTTTCACTAACAAACCAACATGACGTCTTTTAGCAATGCAACCCAACAAACTTCTGTCTATCATGAATATAAAGTGTGTTTGTGCATTTGGATGAAACAGTTTTAACATAAACCAATAAATGTGATGCATATTTGTCAGTTATTCGTAAAAGAAATGTAAGCTTTTGCACTCAAATTTCATGTCAATGCAACATGCATTTATTCTAATTGCTTAGAATCTGCATAAATTTGTTCAAAAAAATGTATTTAGCGCAAAATGGTTAAAGTTGGCAATATTCAGTTAGCTCAAATGTATGAGATAGAAACAAACTGGATTTATTGATGATAAATATATATAAACTGGTTATTGTGTATTTAAAACACATTCAGTTAATTAGTAATATTACAGAAATCTGATCCATTTAATTTATGTATGACTGACAAAAAAGCATCACATTAAGTTGATTACTGTTGGTTTTTTATGCAATTCAAATACATCAATCTTAAATTTATCAGCATCATTCACTAACAAAGCCACATGACATTTTAGCAATGGAAGAATGTAAAGTGTGTTTGTGCATCTTTATTTACTATAAATGACACTTTATTTGATGTATATCGAATATAATAACATTCAGACATTTCTAAGTGTCAATAAAGTGTTTATGATTTTGCTAGTTTAAAAAGTGGTACATTAAATATTTTATGTGTTTTATTTGGAGAAAAAAAATAGCATGTAAATATTGTAAATATATCGGTGTATTAAAAGCAATTCGTCAAAAAGTGTTTCTGGGAATAGTCAAATCAATTATTGCTGCAGATCAAAGACAAAAGTTATGTAATTCTGTGTTATTTTCATATGTATGTGATACACCCTCAGAAAGATCACTATAAACTCCCTCATAACACCTCAAACGGTCTTAAAATGGGCTGAAAGCAGCCACTTAAAACTATTATAGTTAAACATTAATTCAACATCAGCAGAGCAACAGATGTGAATGAAGCCGAGATTTACTATACTATTAAAACAGGATGGAAGTTTCCATTCGGAAAAGGTACGATTTTTATGTTGTGGGTCAAACTGACCCTAAATGAATTTGCTACAAATCACCAATTAAAAAAAAGCACGCTGCAGTATAAAAATCCCTTAAAAGGAGTAAAACTTGAACACTGATACTTCCCAAACATGAGAACATTAATTAAAAAAAAAACAACAAAAAAAAACCGTATGCTTAAAAAAAGTATTTTCCAATTTTCACTCAGAAATTGCTCGTAAATTTGACAAATAATTACAAAGAAACAGCAAGTAACTGTAATTATGTGACAACGTAAATTTTGTGGTATTTTCTTGTTGAACACACTCTAACTCTGAAAAAAATATTTTTTTTACAGCGCATATGACAGAAATATTTTTTTTTTCATTAATTATGAATATTATGAACATTATTTTTTGGTATTTTTTAACATTCAAAAAACATTTTAAAGAAGTGTAGAAAAGCACTTTTTTCCAAGTGCTTTCCCGAAGCTCTAGAAGAGCCAAGATAATGGGTTCAGTTCCCTTCAGAATTAGCACACTTGAAATGACATGCAGCATACTTTTCCTTGAAAAGAAACATCCACCATGTATCCAGCATAAACGTAAATGTAAATACCCTCAGAGGGTAGTTGAGAAACTGACACAAAAAAAACCCCTGCAAACATCATAATCGTAATTTTGTATGCACATTCCAGAGTGTTAAAAATTTGCAAGCATGCATGTTCATGACCCTAAATGAGAAAAAGTCTTAAAGAAACTTCATAGGTTAATGAGTATTTCAGAAGAGATCTCAACAGTGTCTCAAACTGTGCTCAGACTTGCATAGAAACAATCAAAAGTCAGATCTTAACATGATCTCAAACATTTCTCATCAAATGATCTGAGGTGCTCCACATTCATTTTATATCTACTTTCATTTCTCCTGAGGATTTTAGGAGAAACATCTGACACATCAAGGAAACAAAGTAAATGAAAAATCTGAGCTATGACAGAGCAACATCTGAGCATTCGCATATTCCACAGGAACAGTTTCATAATGATCCTAAGTGAAGTGACAGAGCAGTTTCTTCAGAGGAGTGAATGTGCATCAGGTGTATACCTCTTGCTCTCCTAAAGCGCCCTTGTGTCCTCTAACCTTCACCTCAGGCTATCGTCATGTGGACTTTCGAAGCTTTGGGCTGATAAGGGGCCACATGCAGAGTGTCAAACACTCAGATAAAGAGGCTATTTGCTAACATCACTTTGTTTGCAAAACAGCTGTTACAGTATGACACTGCTAAATACTGCGGAAAACAGTTCTGAGCATTGAAGAGCACTTAAATGTACACTATTTACACCATAATGAATGCACCATGGACAAAACATTAAATTAGGTTCTAGAGTTTGATTTGATGTCGCAATTTCATGGTTTAAAATGTTTTAAAAATGTTGTAAAATGATTTAAAATAAAACGTATATAAATCAATGTGAATGATTTATAAACACACCCCTCAGTAAAAACCTTCAGAATATAGATAGGAATGAAACTGCTAAGTGTGGTGTATGTAAGTGCTGCTGAAGTGGAAAAACAAACTCTTTAAGGAAATGTATTATAATAGAAATCTACAGACGCAGATAGATAAAATGCAATAATAAAACCAGCAAATGAAGTATAAACAAAGCCCTCAGTAAAAAACCTTCAGAATAAAGATAGAAATAAAACTGTAAGAGTTGGTGTATGTAATTGCTCCTGAATTGGAGGAAAAAGTCATTTTGAGAGAATGGCCTTTAAAGATATATACTGTAATTGAAATCTATAGACACGATAAGATAAAGTGTAATAATAAAATCAGTGACTGATATATGAACAAAGCCATCAGATTAAAACCTTTAGAATATAGATAGGAATAAAACTGCTAAGTGTGGTGTATGTAATTGCTACTGAAGTGGAGAAACAAACTCTTTAAGGAAATGTATTGTAATGGAAATCTACTGATGCAAATAAATAAAGTGCAATAATAAAACTAGCGAATGAAATATAAACAAACCCCTCAGTAAAAACGTTCAGAATAAAGATAGAAATAAAACTGCTAAGTTTTGGTGTATGTAATTGCTGCTGAAGTGGAGAAACAAACTCTTTAAGGAAATGTACTGTAATGGAAATCTACAGATGCAAATAGATAAAGTGCAGTAATAAAACCAGCGAATGAAAAATTAACTAACTCCTCAGTAAAAACCTCCAGAATATAGATAGAAATAAAAAGTTTTAATGTATGCAAGTGCTGCTGAAGTGGAGAAAAAACTAATTTTGAGAAAATGGCCTTTAAAGATATATACTGTAATTGAAATCTATAGATACAAAAAGTACAACAATAAAACCAGTGAATGATATATGAACAAACCCATGTGTAAAAACCTTCAGAATATAGATAGGAATAAATATGCTAAGTTTGGTGCATGTAATTGCAGGAGAAAAAAAGGCATTTTGAGGAAATGGCTTTTAAAGATGTATTGTAACTGAAATCTACAGATGCAAACAGATGATGCTGCACAATTATTTCAGCTATCTATATTCTTACTGTAGGACAACTATTGACTCATTTGTTACTAGTTTTATTCCCCGAGAGGATCTTTAGGAGCAACATTCAAGACGTGAATTTTTTAAAACTGCTGTAAACTATTTAAAGTGTTGTTTTAATTATAATTGTGTGTTGTAAAAATTAATAAACAACAGTTTGTGTTGCTGAAAATAAATGATCTCACCCATTTTCAGGAGCGTTTATGATCCCGTTCCTAATTCTCCTGGTTCTGGAGGGAGTCCCGCTGCTGCATCTGGAGTTTGCCATCGGTCAGAGACTGAGGAAGGGCAGCGTTGGCGTCTGGAGATCCATCAACCCATATTTAGTTGGCGTAGGTGGGTATGAAGGCAAAACACTACAGGTGAACAAGGTTAAAATAAAAAAATAAAAAATAATAAAAAAGTTAACTAATAGATCTCATCATACTTGTCCCTGTAGATTAATAATAGTACATTAAAACAATTGTTTTGTATTACAAGTTTTCTGAAATACTATGTTCAAAATTTCAAATGAGGCATTTTCTAAATAAATATGCACTAATTTGCATACATTTTCAGAACAGAAACCTTATAATTCTTGTTTAATTTTGTTGACATATTAGAGTTTTTCCAGAGGGGCTTTTTACTGTGTTTTTAGGAATAAAATGTTGTATAAATCAGTGTGAATGATATGAACAAACCCCTCAGTAAAAATCTTTAGAATATAGAACTGCTGTTTGGTGTATGTAAGTGCTGCTGAAGTGGAGAAACAAACTCACAACCTTAAGAGATAGGTATTGTAATTTGAAATCCACAGACACTAATAAATAAAGTACATTAATAAAATCAAGTGAAGGATGTATAAACAAACCCCTCAGTAAAAATCTTTAGAATATAGACAGGAATAAAACTCCTGTTTGGTGTATGTAAGTGCTGCTGAAGTGGAGAAACAAACTCACAACCTTAAGAGATAGGTATTGTAATTTGAAATCCACAGACACTAATAAATAAAGTACATTAATAAAATCAAGTGACGGATGTATAAACAAACCCCTCAGTAAAAAACCTTCAGAATAAAGACAAGAATAAAACTCTAAGTTTTGATGTATGTAGATGCTGCTGAAGTGGAGAAACAAACTTTTGAAGATACGCAAGTAATAGAAATCTACAGATGTGAATAGATAAAGTGCAATTAAATAAACACTTAAATGTGTATATTGGATATCTTCTTTCCACTAATCTGAAGAGGAAGCAAACTAGACCAAAATCTCAAAATTGACCACTGCATGAAAAACCCCAAATGGTTTTGCCTTAAAACTTGATTCTAGTAAAACAGTACCACATCCCAGACCTATTAAAACTCTGTATAATGTATCAGCTTCAGTCTCTCTGGTGATTATGATGAATGATGTGACTGAAAGGGCTTCTCACCCGCAGGCATCGCCTCCATGCTGGTGTCCTTCATGGTGGGGATGTACTATAACACCATCATCGCCTGGGTCATGTGGTACTTCTTCAACTCGTTTCAGGACCCTTTACCTTGGAGTCAGTGTCCCATCAATGAAAACCGGACAGGTATGAACCAACAGGAGTCATGTCAATCTATTATGGGCTCTATAGTTACCAGACTACATGCAAAACAAACAAACAAACAAACAAACAAACAAACAAAAATCTTTGAATTAAAAGTAAAACCTTATTTTCTATTTTTATCTTATTTTCCAGTACAAATATCTAAACATTCTTAATTCGTCACTTTTACTTGAGAAGCACAATAACTTTTTTTTTTTTTTTTTTTAATAAGACTTAATATCTTTAGTCTCTGCTTAAAACAAGAAAAAAATATCGGCCAATAGGGCAAGAAAAATAAACCTTATTCAAAGGGAAAACAAGTATTTTTGGTAAATTTTTTTTTTCTTGTTTTAAGCATAAACTCACTTTATTTTGATACATTTTTTAGAAAACAAGACTTACTTAAAACTTAGTCATTATAAGACTTAGTCATTTTCTTTTCAATAAATGTATCTTGATTTAAGGTTTTTTTATATATACAGTGGTGGCCAAAATGATTAGAACTCTAGTATTTTCAGCAGCTAAAAATGGTTTTAAGTCAGTTATTTCTATCTTTTGCTGTAGTGTGTCAGTAGGAAATATCAGTTTACATTTCCAAACATTCATCTTGCCATTAATTGTAATTATGCAGTGATATTTTAGTTTGCTCTACACAGTGATCTGATCTGATCATCATCAGTCTGTCTGGAATGACATGAAGAAACAGAACAAACTGAGACAGACTAAATCCAGAAGAACTGATGCTTTAAGAAACCTACCTGTATACTAATACTAGTGTTCTAATCATTTTGGCCACCACTGTATTTGTAATTGAAAACAAGACAAAACTACTGAGTAATAATATTTTTTTTGAGGTCTACGCAAGCTGTATGATCTTAGTGTAAAATCTATTAGTGTAAACATGCTTATGCAATAAAACAAATCATGTTTTTGCTTTTTCTGTTTTCTTACTGTTATATATTTTATATTTTATTTTTTAAATGGTATGTAAATGTCCGTAATTTTGAATGTTATCAATGCTTTGTCAATGTAAAGCCTTTTATGACGCCAATAAAGCTACTTGAGCCTTGATTAAATAACTAGAGTGCATAAAGATGACCAATATACAAATCCAGGTGTACTTACTCCGTTGGTCCTGTGCATCTGTAAACAGGGTTTGTGTCTGAATGCGAGCGCAGTTCTCCGGTGGATTATTTCTGGTACAGAGAGACTCTGAACACCACACCTGTGATCGAGAACTCTGGAGGTCTGCAATGGTGGATCGTCTTGTGTTTGTTTTGCGCCTGGACTCTGCTGTGGGTTTGCTGTCTAAGGGGCATTGAGACCACCGGAAAGGTACATCTCCTTCACATTTACACTTTACCCTGAGCTGATGTCTCTACACTATAAAGTAAAGGTGCTTAAAAAGTTCTTCACAGCGATGCCATAGAAGAACCATTTTTAGTTCCACAAAGAACCAATCAGTCGAAGGTTCTTTAAAGAACCATCTCTTTCTTGCCTTTTTATAATCTGAAGAACCTTCTTTCGCCACAAAGAACCTTTTGTGAAACAGAAAGGTTCTTCAGATGTTAAAGGTTCTTTACGGAACCATTTAGACAAAAAAGGTTCTTCTGGTATCGTGAAGCACCTTTATTTTTAAAAGTGTATTCCTCTGAGTTAAAGGGACAGTTCACCCATAAACCCTCATTCTTTGATGTCATTCCAAACCTGCATGACTTTCTTTCTGCAGTGCATAACAAAAGAAGATACTTTCAGTTGTGTTTGTTTGTCCATAGAGTGAAAACCAATGGTGTTTAATGTTCACTCTTAAAAATAAAAAGGATCTTCACAGCGATGCCACAGAAGAACGTCTCGGTTACGTATGTAACCCTCGTTCCCTGAAGGAGGGAACGGAGACGTCACGTCGGATGACCGACGAAATTGGGATCTCGCCAGAGAGACCAATCCACTTCGAGTGTAACTAAACGAGCCAATGGACATTGGCATGCGATTATTGCATCCAGCTGCCGCTGATCACAGTGTGAGCATAAGAGGCAGCTGATGCACCGCATCAATTATGTTTTCGCTGAGGAGCCGAGCCGGCGACCCGGCAGCTCAGCGGTGGTACAGCGACTGTGGCGACGGGACGTGACGTCTCCGTTCCCTCCTTCAGGGAACGAGGGTTACATACGTAACCGAGACGTTCCCCTTTCAGTCGGTCACTCCGAGTCACGTCGGATGACCGACGAAATTGGGATCCCTACCAAAGCTCCACAGGAGCTGCCCCTTCCAGTGCCCTGTGTAGGGCTCCTGACCCTTCCTATAAGGCAGACGATAGGACCGGGCTCTACACAGAGAAGGTCAACTACTGGTGTTCCTTGAGCAACCCAAACAGTAGGACTAGGATAACACTGGGAAGCGTGCCCTTCCACTTGGAAGAGGCACACTGCGGAGTCACCTCCTCCCAGAGGGGGTTAAGCGACATTCAAACATGTGAAGTAACCCCGAAGGGCCCTATTGCACATGGAAGTCTCTGAGATGGCTCAGGCTGCATCTTTAGAGATGGCAGAACGTGGTCCGCCAGGGGAAACACGGCTCTAATAAGCATACCGTGGAATACACATATGGGATCCCGACAGGGTCTCTCATATGGGCACTAGCCTCGCACCAGATTTCAAGAATTCATTGGCTGAAGGCCTGGCGCCGGACGCCCCGCCGCGTCCGGACGCCGGAGTGCTGGAGGACTCAACAGGGTTTGCCTGGTTAAGGAACTCTCTGGAGAATTAGGCGTAAGGACGCCGCAAGCCGACTCTGAGCCGGCCCTCTCAGTGCCACTACCCGTTTGAGGTGAGAACACAGGAGGAAACCGGTTCGACACGTAGGCTATAAAACCTAGCGAACGTGTTGGGAGTCGCCCAACCCGCAGCTCTACAGATGTCTGCTAGCGAGGCACCACGAGCCAGCGCCCAGGACGATGCGACACCCCTAGTGGAGTGAGCACGCAACCTGAGCGGGCAGGGCACACCTTGTGCTTCGTAGGCCAAGGTGATGGCATCCACTATCCAGTGAGCCATCCTCTGCTTGGAGACAGCCTTCCCCTTCTGCTGTCCTCCGTAACAGACAAAGAGCTGTTCTGAGGTCCTGAAGCTCTGAGTTCTATCCACGTACTGACGCAGTGCGCGTACAGGACAGAGCAAAGCTAGGGCTGGGTCTGCCTCCTCCAGGGGCAGCGCTTGCAGGCTCACTACCTGATCCCTGAAGGGCGTGGTAGGAACCTTGGGGACATAGCCGGGCCGGGGCCTCAGTGTTGCACTGGAGTCAGCCGGCCCAAACTCAAGGCACGACTCGTTGACCGAAAATGCCTGCAGGTCCCCCACCCTCTTGATTGAGGCCAATGCAGTCAGGAGTAGGGTTTTCATAGAAAGAAACTTCAACTCGACTGACTGCAATGGCTCAAAGGGGACAGTTTGTAGGGCTCTTAGCACCAAAGCCAAATCCCAAGAGGGAAGGGAGGGAGGCCTTGGAGGATTTAACCTCCTGGCCCCCCTAAGAAACCTGACGACCAGATCGTGCTTCCCCACCGACCTCCCCTCTATGGGGTCGTGGTGGGCAGAAATAGCAGCAACATATACCTTAAGGGTGGAGGGGGACAGCCTACGCTCCAACCCTTGTTGCAAAAAGGAAAGCACGGCTCTGATCGAACATCTCCGGGGGTCCTCCTGGTAAGAGGAACACCATTCGACGAACAGGTTCCACTTCAGCGCATAGGCCCGTCTTGTGGACGGTGCTCGTGCTGAAGCGATAGTGAGCGCTACCTCCTGGGGCAGGTCACCTAGAACCACCGCGTCCCGTCCAGGGACCACACATGAAGTTTCCACAAGTCTGGACGCGGGTGCCAGAGGGTGCCCCGTCTCTGAGAAAGCAGATCCTTCCTCAGAGGAATCGGCCAGGGAGGGGCTGTCGCGAGGACCATGAGTTCCGGGAACCAGATCCTGTTGGGCCAATATGGAGCCACTAACAGGACCTGCTCCTCGTCCTCCCTGATCTTGCACAGCGTCTGTGCTAGCAGGCTCACTGGGGGAAACGCATACTTGCGCAAGCCCTGGGGCCAGCTGTGTGCCAGTGCATCCGTGCCGAGCGTTGCCTCGGACAGGGAGTAGAACCACTGGCAGTGGGTGGTTTCCGGAGATGCAAACAGGTCTACCTGAGCAACTCCGAACCGACTCCAAATCAGCTGGACTGCCTGGGGATGGAGTCTCCACTCCCCAGGAAGTGCCGCTCGAGACAGCTCGTCGGCCGCCTGATTGAACACTCCTGGGATGTGGATGGCACGAAGGGACCTCAGATGCTTCTGACTCCAGAGGAGGAGGTGGCGGGCGAGTTGCGACATGCGACGGGAGCGCAAACCGCCTTGCCGGTTGATATACGCAACGGTCGCAGTGTTGTCCGTACGGACCAGAACGTCCCTGCCCCGAAGGCGCCCTCTGAGGCGGCACAGGGCAAGACGTACTGCCAGCAACTCGAGGCAATTGATATGCCAACGCAAAAGGGGGCCCGTCCAAACCCCTGATACTGCGTGCCCGTTGTACGTGGCACCCCAGCCGGTGGCTGAGGCATCCGTGAATACCACAGCATGCCTGGATACCTGCTCCAGGGGCACTCCTGCCCGAAGGAACGAGGGATCTGACCACGGGCTGAAGGTCTTGCGGCAGGCCGGTGTAATCTGAACCCGGTGAGTACCGCGATTCCACGCCCACCTCGGGATTCGGCCATGGAGCCAGTGCTGAAGCGGTCTCATATGGAGCAGACCGAGCGGAACTATGGCCGCAGCTGCAGCCATATGCCCCAGGAGCCTCTGAAAGAGTTTCAGTGGGACCGCTGTCCTGCCTGATAAAGTCTTGAGGCAGTTCAGCACCGACTGAGCACGTTCCTGGGTGAGGCGTGCTGTCTGGTTGACCGAATCCAACTCCATGCCGAGAAAAGAGATCCTCTGCGTTGGCACGAGTTTGCTCTTTTCCCAATTGACCCGAAGGCCCAACTGGCTGAGGTGCCTGAGCACCAGGTCCCTGTGTGCGCACAACAGCTCTCGAGACTGTGCAAGTATGAGCCAGTCGTCGGGGTAGTTGAGAATGCGCACACCCTGTTCTCTCAGGGGAACAAGGGCCGCCTCTGCGACTTTGGTGAAGACACGAGGCGAGAGGGACAGCCCGAAGGGCAGGACCTTGTACTGATATGCCCGACCTTCGAACGCGAATCGCAGGAATGGCCTGTGCCGCGGAAGAATCGAAACATGAAAGTACGCGTCCTTCAGGTCGATCGCTGCAAACCAATCTAGGGCCCGGACGCATCCAAAAATGCGTTTCTGCGTCAACATCTTGAACGGCATCTTGTGAAGTGCACGGTTCAAAACTCGCAGATCCAAGATCGGTCGTAACCCACCGCTTTTCTTGGGCACAATGAAGTAAGGGCTGTAAAACCCCGACCTCATATCGGCTGGAGGGACCGGCTCTATTGCATCCTTCGCCAGTAGGACTGCAATCTCCGCGAGCAAGACAGGGGCATCGACGGCTTTGACTGAAGTGAACCGGATGCCCCTGAACTTGGGGGGACGCCGGGCGAACTGAATCGCATAGCCGAGTCTGATGGTCCGCAGGAGCCACCGGGACGGGCTGGGGAGCGCTAACCAGGCTCCGAGAGACCACACCAGTGGAACCAACGGGGCCACCGACGCGCCCGCGGTGGGGCAGCGAGGTGGAACACAGGGACCGGCCCCAGGGCCTGTGACGGCCTGGCCTGTGACGGCAGGGGGCGGGGTCTGGGTGTGTAGTGTAGCACTCACCTGATTTCTCCTCGCGTGGGAGGAGACACAGGAACCCGGCTTGAGGCTTGTGACAGCCCGGCGTTTGACGACTTGAAGCGGGGAATGGAGTGCTACTGCCCTTACCTGGTTCCACGAATGGGCAGGAGGGGTGCTCTTGGGCAACCACCTGCTGCCTGCTGGCGAGAGAGGAGGAGGGAAGCGATCCTGTGATGCACGGATCACCACTCTCCTCCTCTTGAGACCCAGAGATTGAGGAAACCGCTCCTTTACTGATGTTTTGGGTACCGCTGGCTGCTGGGCCAGCGGCGGAACAAAAACAAACTGAAACACAGGATTCTCCACCCGGCCCTCCACCGGGGGAGGGAGTGGTGCGGTCACCATCTCACGAAGAGCAGTCTCCTCCATCTCTGGGTCGCCCGTCTCAGGGCCTCTTGCACTTGTGCTTGCCGCCAGGTTTGGCGGGGGCCTGGACGGGCTGGGCGTCCTGCCTGCGACCGGCTCCACGACGCGGCCTGGTGGAAGGCTGCTGCGGCTGCGCGGGAGCGGGGGCGGCCGCAGGGGGGCGCCCACGGCGACGAGCAGGCTGAGGGGCTGCAGCCGGAGTGGAAGCAGCAGGTTTCCTCCGGCGCATGATGTGTTTGATCGCCTCAGTCTGCTTCTGGGCTGCCGAGAACTACTGGGCAAAGCTCTCGACAGCGTCGCCGAAAAGGCCAGTCTGTGACACGGGAGCATTCAGGAACTGTACCTTTTCCAGCTCTCTCATGTCAGCAAGACACAGCCAGAGATGGCGCTCCTGGACCACTAACGTGGACATCGCACGACCCAGAGACTGTGCGGTCACCTTCGTCGCTCGTAGCGCGAGGTCCGTCGCAGCGCGCAGCTCATGTAGAACCGCCAGGTCGTGACCACCCTCGTGCAGGTCTTTCAGTGCTTTGGCCTGGTGGACCTGCAGCAACGCCATAGCGTGGAGGGCGGAAGCCGCCTCCCCACAGGCTCTATAAGCACTGCCAGTTAGACCTGACGAATACTTAGAGGCCCGTGAGGGGAGACACGGATCACCCCGCAGGGTGGAAGCGGCTGTTGGACATAGTTGCATGGCCACAGACCGTTCCACCGAGGGGATGCCCGCATACCCCAAAGCGGCTCCACCATTGAGGGTGGT
Organism: Spinibarbus caldwelli; assembly: GCA_039654775.1. Lineage (NCBI taxonomy): Eukaryota > Metazoa > Chordata > Actinopteri > Cypriniformes > Cyprinidae > Spinibarbus > Spinibarbus caldwelli. The sequence goes on from CM077245.1 coordinate 1,590,257, forward strand.
GAGAGCGGAAGAACTACAAGATTTGTTTCGGGCAGTGAAAGGTGCCCTCCACGATCTTGTCAGCTCCTCGTGCACTTCCGGGAAGAATGGCACCGGAGGGGGGCGCTGAGAACCAGGCGACCCCCACCGAGAAACCACTCGTCCAGCCTCGAAGGATCGGGATGCGGTGGTGGATTCCACACGAGCCCGACATTCTCGGCGGCCCGGGAAAGCATGGCCGTCATCTCTGGGTCTGGCTCGGACAACGCTACCACACCCGAAGGGGGCAGTGCAGCCGAGTCGTCATCCCCGGAGAGAGAGGGCCCGCCCTCCGATGCAGTGATCGACATCTGGTCGTCAGGGGGACCACCGAAGGAGACGCCTGGTGCACCCCGAGCAGAGGCCCCAGCACGCTCCTTCGGCAGCTCCACCGGCTGCGGAGTGCTTGAGGGGCGAGGAGCTCCACTTGGGGAAGCCCTCACCGTAATCCTCAGATCACCTCTGCCCCCACCGGACCCAGCGGCGCGCACGCTGGACCGCGGCAGAGGCAGAGGGACTCCGCCATGTTTGACATAGCGGAGTCTAAGACGCAACTCCGAGATGGTCATGTCCCCACAAGAAGAACATGAGCCATCCACGAAAGCCTCCTCAGCGTGCTGAATGCCCAGACACGTGAGGCAGCAATCGTGACCGTCCTGAGGCGCCAGGAAGCGACCACAGCCAGAAACGCACGGGTGATAAGACATCTTTAAAAAGACGCGATCACCCGTGTACTCTCTTAGAGAAATTTGCTCTTAGAAATGCTCTTTTTTGAGGTGCTTACGCACGCAGGGGAGCTTGGCCACCGCACACTCCAAGTGTGGCTGCCAGCGGGAAGACGATTCTGCTCTCCCGGACACCGTGACCACCGCTGCTGCACCGTAACGCCCGCACTCGATCAGGAACACTTCTTGGGAAAGGGAGCAGTAGCTTCACTACTACCGCTCGGCTCCGAAGCGAAAGGATAATTGATGCGGTGCATCAGCTGCCTCTTATGCTCACACTGTGATCAGCGGCAGCTGGATGCAATAATCGCATGCCAATGTCCATTGGCTCGTTTAGTTACACTCGAAGTGGATTGGTCTCTCTGGCGAGATCCCAATTTTGTCGGTCATCCGACGTGACTCGGAGTGACCGACTGAAAGGGGAACCATTTTGTTAAAGGTTCATTATGGAACCATTTAGACAAAAAAAGGTTCTTCTATGGCATCGTGAAGCACCTTTATTTTTAAATAGTGTGTTATTATTTTTGAGTGTTGTTTTGCACTCCACTGACTATCAATGTATAGACAAAAAAATATATCTTTCTGTGTTTTGCAGAGAATAAAAGGTTTGGAATGACATCGCCCTGGGTTATATTATGTTTTATGATTTGAGTTTTTGGACATAATGGTTCACCTAGGATGTTTTTCTTGAAACTGTGTAACTATTTCCCATTTAGGGTCATAAATGTGCTTGCAAAGTTTCAACACTCTGAGCTGTTGTGGGTAGCGCATACAAAATTTCTATTACAGTTGTGATGTTTGCAAGTGAATTTGACCCATTAATGTAATGGTTAAAGGCAGCTGCACAGACCCAAAAATAACAAAAAATTATGTATTTTGTTATGTCAGTTTCTCAGCTACTGCCCTCTGAGAGTATTTAGATTTATGCATTTGGCAGATGCTTGTAGAAATATAAACTGCATTGATGGCATAAAGATTTATCGGGTCATGGATGTTAATTTTACTGGAAAATGAACTCATCTTGCCATTGCTAGTGCCATGATCTATTGGTCAAGCTTCAGGAAAGATAAATACATAAATAAATAAATGTAAAACATTAACCAAAAAAAAAAAAAAGGGAACACTAAAATAAGGTGTCATTTGTTAACATTAGTTAATGTAACATGAACAAACAATAAACAATACATTTATTACACTATTTATTATTCTTTATTAATGTTAGTTAATGAAAATACAGTCGTTCATCGTTGGTTCATGTTAGTTCACAGTGCATTAACTAATGTTAACAAACACAACATGTGATTTTAATAAAGCATTAGTAAATGCTGAAATTAATATTAACTAAGATTTTAAAAATGCAGTATAAGTATTGTTCATTCTTAATTCATGTTAACTAATGTAGTTAACTAATGTTAACCTTATTGTAAAGAGTTACCAAAAAAACTAATTGTTAAAACATTTTTTTTTAAAAATCCAAATTATTTAACATCCTCTTTATAATAACCATATTTTGTGAAAAACAAAGGTTTAAAAAAACACCTGTCAAACAGTTTTAAAAATCATACATTCTCATGTTTACTTTTTTGTAATGTGTGAGAAGTATTAATGGTAAAGGTTTACTGCTTTTACCCGATTTTTTATTTATTTATTTATTTTTTTTTTTTGATAGAGTGATTTTTGGTTAATTATATTGTACTGAATTATATTGAATCTCATTAGGGTTAATTTGACCCACACAATAAAAACTGTACCTACAGTTTTATACAATGCATTACACTTTTAATTTTGAATGAGGAATTGCTGGATTATGAAGTTCTCCGCTGTCAATCAGTGACATCAAATCTGTCATAAAAGACAGTTATTTATTAGAGGAGTGACGTAGCAGCATGTCCATGTGCAGCTGCGTTAATAACCTCGTAAATATACAAGAACATTAACCCAGGGTTTACAACGTGAAATCTCGAAACCTGCCTACCCCAAAAGAATTACTAATCCTCAGTAACGTATGAGCAGTGCGACACAAGGAACAAGATAAGCCAAGGTTAACCCAAGGCCAGATATCTGGGTGTGGTTGTTCTGGTTAAGCATTAGCTAGCGCACAGACTGACGTTATGGTTAGAAATAGCTGGTAGTTTTGGCCAAGACAAAGATAAAACTCATAAAACTGATAATCAGAGGAAACCGATACAATCACTGCATATGTTTTACACTATTATATAAAGAGCACAAAGGGCAGCGAGATTCGGATCGCTGTAAAGATATCACAGCGACTAATGGCTGTAATGGCATCATCGATGATAAACACTTTTCTGGTAAACTTTTCTGGTTTTCTGGATGCAAGGAAAGGAAAGGAAATTTTCAGCTCTCATTTCATCCCAAAATCAAAAGAAAATATGAAATTACAGTTTGCAAGGAGAAAGTGAAGTCTGTTCTTAAAACCATTCAGATTTGTTGCATTGAGACACTGTTTTTCATGACACTGAAGCACATTTACCACCAAACTCAAACTCTTACTATACAATAGCTTCTAAACAACAGTGAGTTTTAGTTAGTTTTTCTTATATGCATTTCTCAATCTTTCTTGCTTTCTAATCTAGTTGCCTAATAAACCTGCCATTATATATTACAACTATTGTTGGCTAAATTGCTTTGATTAATCTCTTTTCTTTCTCTTTTGGATAAAAACATCTGCTATGCATAAATAGAAATGCAAAAAAAGCCTTTTTTAATAAATAGCATATTTTAAAAATTAATTTAGTAAATTAATTTCAAATAAATACATGACAAATACTTTTCAAAAATAAATAAATATGTTTAAAAATATAATATTTTAATTATTTAAAAAAAAATTAAAAAATATTTATTAAATATAAAGATATATACACGTAGTATACAGTATATACATATTAATAAATGTATATATATATATATATATATATATATAAATAAACAAATAGTTTACAATATATTTGATATTTGTATCTAATAATATATTTTTATTAATGTATTAAATTTAGTAAATTAATTTCAAATAAATATATGACATAATACTTTTCAATATATATATCAATTTATTATATATATATATATATATATATATATATACATATATATAAAATTTACACACACACACACACACACACACCCACACACATATATAATAGTTTATAATATATTTGATATTTGTCTTTAATTTATATTTTTATTAATGTATTAAATTTAGTAAATTAATTTCAAATAATGACAATACTTTTCAATTTATATATACATTAAATATACAATACATTTTTTTAAATGTTTATTTTTTATTTTTATTTTTATGTTTGCATATATGTATTAAAACATTAAAACAATACTATATATATTTAACAAAATATATAGATTTTATATTTTTATTCTTTTTTTTATTAATGCATTAATGATAGAGATAGATAGATAGATAGTCAATTATAGATAGATAGATAGATAGATAGATAGATAGATAGATAGATAGATAGATAGATAGATAGATAGATAGATAGATAGATAGAGTCAGATTATAGATAGATAGATAGATAGATAGATAGATAGATAGATAGATAGATAGATAGATAGATAGATAGATTTAGGCTCTGTAGGTTTCAGGCTCTGTGTTGAGGGTCTGTGATGTTTTCTCTGTTGTTAGGCTGTGTATGTGACCTCTACACTGCCGTACCTGGTCCTGACCATCTTCCTGATCAGAGGACTGACGCTCAAAGGCTCTGTCAGTGGAATCAAGTTCCTCTTCACTCCAGACGTAAGTCACAAACACATCCAGCTGACTTCACACAGCAAAGACCTTCTGTATAGAAGAAACAAAGTCATGCATGTTCAGAAATCTGCTCAGAAATCATCTCCTCTTCATAATGCCATCTGAAACATCTTCATGGAAAAGTACATTTCGCACCTTCAGTGATTACATTGGGAGTTTTTGTGAAAGTGCATAACTTACGCTAGACTAACGTATTTGATCGCCATGTACACTGCCTTTCAAAAGTTTTTAAAGAAGTCTCTTATGCTCATCAAGGCTGCATTTATTTGATCAAAAATACAGAAAAAACAGTAATATTGCGAAATGTTATTACAATATAAAATACTGGTTTTTATTTTAATATACTTTATAATATATTTTATTCCTGTGATGCAAAGCTGTATTATCAGCATCATTACTCCAGTCTTCAGTGTCACATGATCCTTCAGAAATCATTCTAATATGCTGATTTATTATCAGTTTTTTGGAATCTGTCATACTTTTTTCAGGATTCTTTGATGAATAAAAAGTTAAAAAGAACAGCACTGATTTAAAATATAAATCTAACAATAAAAGTCTTTGCTATCACTTCTTATCAATTTAACACATCCTTGCTGAATAAAAGTTTTAATTTCTTTCAAAAAAAGAAAGAATAAAAATTTACTGACCCCAAACTTTTAAACGGCAGTGTATATTGTAATAAAAGATTTGTATTTTAAATAAATGCTGTTCTTTTTATCCATCAAAGAATCCTGAAAAAAAAATTCACAAGTTACAAAAAAGTATTATGCAGCACAACAGTTTCCAGCACTGATAATAAATCAGAATATTAGAATGATTTCTGAAGGATCATGTGACACTGAAGACTGCAGTAATAATAATAATTTTTCACAATATTACATTTTGTGTATTTTTGATCAAATAAACGCAGCCTTGATGAGCATACGAAACTTCTTTAAAAAACATTAAAAATCTTTCTGATCCCAAACTTTTGAATGGTAGTGTATATATGTAATATGATGATTATATTCTGATGTATTTGTTTAGCTGGATGAGCTGCTGAATCCGGCGACGTGGCTGGACGCAGGAGCACAGGTGTTTTACTCCTTCTCTCTGGCGTTTGGAGGACTCATCTCTTTCTCCAGCTACAACTCAGTCCAGTCAGTAACTTCAGCCTTTCTGCTTGACAGCTGCTGAGTTTGTGTTCAGTAGAATGATTTTAATCAGTGCAACACTGTGTGTCTGCAGTAATAACTGTGAGCAGGACGCAGTCATCATCTCCATAATAAACGGCCTGACGTCCATTTACGCAGCCATCGTGATTTACTCCATCATCGGCTTCAGAGCCACAGAGAGGTTTGACGACTGTCTCAACGGGTGAGTGTCTCAAAAAAACACTGAAATACTGTACTGTATGTGCCATCTATTGATCGGTGTCAGGAACAGATCAGATATTAAATGCCCAACTGACTCAAAATCATCTCTAGTTCTACAAAAAATGATAACTGTGACCCTGGACCACAAAACCAGTCATATGAAATTAAGATTTATACATCATCTGAAAGCTGAATAAATAATCTTTCCATTGATGTATGGTTTGTTAGGATAGAACAATATTTGGCTGAAATACAACTATTTGAAAATCTGGAATCTGAGGGTGCAAAAAAATCTAAATATTGAGAAAATCACCTTTAAAGTTGTCCAAATGAAGTTCTTAGCAATGCATATTACTAATCAAAAATTAAGTTTTGATATATTTACGGTAGGAAATTTACAAAATATCTTCATGGAACATGATCTTTACTTAATATCCTAATGATGTTTGGCATAAAAGAAAAATTGATCAATTTGACCCATAGTGTATTTTTGGCTATTGCTACAAATATACCTGTGCTACTTAAGACTGGTTTTGTGCTCCAGGGATACATTTGTAATTATTTACTCACCCTCTCACTGTTTCAAATCCGTATGCTGTTGGTTTTCTCTGTGGAACACAAAAAAGATTAATTTTTTTAAATAAATATATAAAATGTATATTAAAACAATAAAATATATATTTAATAAACATAATAATAGATTACAATATATTTGATTTTTTTTAATATACATGTAATACATTCCATTACATATATCGTTAAACATGTTCATATACCTTAAAAGTATAAAAATATATTTACTAATTATTTCAAATATATTATTGTTATTTATTATTCAATAATATATATATATATATATATATATATATATATGATAATCATATATAAATTATATTTAATATATTATATTTAATGATATATAAGCTTACTAATACGTATATCATACACATTTTCATATATTTTAAATATATATATATATATATATATATATATATATATATTTAGTAAATGTCAAATATAGTATTATATTATTTTGATTCAATTTATTATTTAATAATATATATTTTATGTATGTAATGATTTATCATAACTTGTTCATGTCAAAAAAAATAAATATATAAAACAGATTTATTATTTAATATAATATATATATATATATATATATATATATATATATATAATTTTTAATATATAATATATATAATTTTTCATATACTTTTATTTTTCAAAATATATTACATTTATAAATATATATCATACATTTTTCACTTATTAAATAAAGCATTTAATAAATATATTAAATGCATCTTAACATAAAATATATATTTAATAAACATTAACTAGAATACAATGTTTGATATATTAAATATTAATAATATATATTTAATATATTTAAAAAATAATAAATATATGTCGTGTTCAGTATATTAATATAAATTATTTTTATATGTATTATTTAATAATATCTAAATTTCATATATTTGTATTTATAAAAATATATTAAATATGTGTCAAAACTAAATGTATAAACAAATACTTAATACATATATTAAAATATGTAATTCTATATTTTTTTTTATTGTTTTCCAATTTTTTTAAAGATAAATTGCTCTGATTCACAGTGCTTTTGCTTGTTCACAGTAACATCATGACGCTGCTGAACACGTTTGATCTGCCCGAAGGAAACATCACAGAGAGCAACTATGAGAGCTTTCTTCAGCATCTCAACAGCACAGCACCAGCCGTCTTTCAGGAGCTCCAGCTGAAGACCTGCGACATGCAGACGTTTCTCAGTCAGGTGTGTTTCACCTCCTCTTATGTTCTCTCAGAGGCTCTTCAGGCTTGTTGACCTGTGTTTGGTTTCAGGGAGTTGAGGGAACCGGTCTGGCCTTCATCGTCTTCACTGAGGCCATCACTAAGATGCCCGTCTCTCCTCTGTGGTCAGTGCTGTTCTTCATCATGCTCTTCTGTCTGGGATTGTCCACTATGTTCGGCAGTGTTGAAGGAGTCGTAGCGCCGCTGCAGGACCTGAACATTTTACCGAAGCGCTGGCCGAAGGAGGTCTATACAGGTATAGCCCAAGAGTATTTTTGTAAACGAAAACTAAAACTAAAGGCCTTTCCACATAGACGGAGGGTGAACTAACCCAGGTGAAAAACAAGTACACTTCCATAATGTACTTAAAGTGCTCTATTTCTGTGCACTAATTTTGTACTTAATATACTAAAAATGATTCTTTAGTACCTCTTAAGATCATATAAGCGTACTCAACTGTGCTATTTTGAGACACCATGAATATGAACCAAAATATGCTTTTAACACACTATCTCTGTATTTAAAAAATGTGTTTAGTTACCACTTGTAGCACACTTGAACCCATCTTTCATACACTAGTACACACAAGTGGTAACTAAATACATTTTTTAAATACAGAGATAATGTGTTAAAAGCATATTTTGGTTCATATTCATGGTGTCTCAAAATAGCACAGTTGAGTACGCTTATATGATCTTAAGAGGTACTAAAGAATCATTTTTAGTATATTAAGTACAAAATTAGTGCACGGAAATAGAGCACTTTAAGTACATTATGGAAGTGTACTTGTTTTAAGGGTAAAAGCAGTCAAATTTATTAAATACAAACAGCATAAACCTGTCTTTTTATGCAAGAAGCAGTCATGTAGGCTAATAAAATATATTTAATGGGACTGAATTTGTATTTAACGTGATTACAATCTAATAAAAACATTAGAAATTGATAATTATAACGTTTCATTTCCACCGTTATTCAAACAGCGAATAAATTATATACAGAAAGAGAGAGAACAACATTATCACTAACTTTGATCTATCGTGAGTTTAAGCGCTCTCAAAAACAACAGAACTATGGTTATAATCTCTGAAGCTGTCTACACTGTGAAATTAATCTCTTACTTACGTTATACGTGCGCTTTATTGTTTATGATGAGAGAATTCATGCGGATCCGTAATTGAGTCAGCGAGCGCACACACAACAAACTGAGTTTCAGTGATGACTCATCTGAACGCCTCTGATTGGCCACTGCATTCCTAACCGCAACAGAATCGTGTGTGATTGGTTATAATGCTCAACACTGTAAAAATGCTTAAAAAGAAAACGGGACAACATGAGCAGATCTTAATTTAATGCCGCAATCGACACTTTCCATTTTAACTATATTAGCAACACACATAATAGATTTAATTTATTTGTGCAGGGGCATTTTGTCCAATTTAGTGGCATTTTGCTTCGCCTATGCCTTTCCACCAAAATATTCACCCAAAACATAGACCTTTATATAAACTCTGCAACAAATATTTTTCGGATTTTCTTGAGAATTTTAAGTCATAAAGTGCGCAGGACATATTATAATTCATCGCAAGCTTCAGCAGACACGTAAAATGATAGTAAGTGGGGCAGCGCCGGTGCCCTCCCGAACTCAACAGCGCCCCACACGTTTTACAATATAAATCTGTGGTGAAAAGTGGAACTGCAACACACTCTAACTGAGAGCCACTTGGGCAGTTTTGAGACGGCCCTGTTTATTTTCCCCTTAGATTCAGCTATATGTGTCTGCATCAGGTCAGTAACTAGCTAGCATGTCTGTTTGTCCAATGTGGAGTAGTGTTTTAAATTATTGAAAGTATTAATCCTTTAGTTTAAATGTGCTCGCCTGAAAAGCCTTGATATTGTTTTGTTGTGTTTGTTTTGTGTTTGTTTTGAGATGAGACATGATATTTGTTTCCTCACTTAAATTCTTCTACAATTTGTAACATTCTAAATCAACATTCAGAGACAACATTAAGGCAATATTCTATAGCATTCTATGTGTGTGTATTTCGAGCCTGTCAATCAACCTTAACGTGCCGCCCACAGGCTGAATAATTCTGCTAAACTTTTAATTACTAAAACTGAAACTAAACTATATAAAAACTAAATAGAATTATGTTCACAAAATAAAAATTAAACTAAAACTAACAAAATGATGTGAATCTAATAAAAATGAAACTAAATTTTATTACAAATTTGAAAACGATATTAAAATAAAACGAATTTAAAAATGCAAAACTATAATAACCTTGGTACAGCCACACAAATGTTATAATCTACCTGTCTCCATTGATGATGATCACTTATGGTCGTCTCGTTTGTGTGTGTGTTTCAGGTCTGGTGTGTTTCGTCTCGTTCGGTCTGGCCATTATCTTCGCTCAGGGTTCAGGTGACTATTGGCTGGCTCTGTTCGACAGCTTCGCTGGATCCATTCCTTTACTGATCATCGCCTTCTGTGAGATGATGGCTGTGTCCTACATTTATGGGATCGACAGGTCAGTCTATGGCAGGATTGCATGGCAAATCTTTCTAAAATTGATTTTAAGCTTTTATGATTTTTACGCTTTTATCATTTGATTTTTATTAATTTTCATTTTTTATTAAGGTTATATATTTGATCTACGCCTAATTGTTATATATTAAGGTTATACATTTTATATTTATTTTAAAAAAATATTTTATATATTTCTTATTATTCTTATTATTTCAATATATATATTTAACTTTATAAAATGACAATCAATATATTACATTAAAAAAAGAAACATTTTAATATATTTAACATATTTTATATACATATTCAACATATGACCCTGTGAATTTGAGTGTATTATTTTTGATAAAAGGGAAAACATTTTTATATTTTATATAAAATTTATATTCATATTTTCTTTTAAATAATTATTTCATAATTTATCATTTTATTTTAAATGATTTATTATTATTATATTATTATATTTTTTATTTTTATCTATTTGTTATATGAATATATTTACAGTTTTTAAAATCATACTCAATATATACTAAATTAAAAAAATCTCTATATATTTTAAAATATATTTAATATATTTATAACATTTTACGTACACACGCACACTTGTAAGTATATATCTAAAAAGCCCTGTGAATTTGACCATGTTATCTTTGGGGGCAAAAAGGGAAAACAATTAAATATTAAATAATGCACTATTTCAATATATATTTAAAGCATTTTTTTAAATCATATCAAAGTCAAGTCAAAGTCAAAGTCAAAGTCAGCTTTATTGTCAATTCCACCACATGTACAGCACATACATACAGAGAATTGAAATTGCGTAACTCTCAGACCCTTGGTGCATACAGTTAACACTAAACACTAACAGTAATGTAAAAAACAGATAGTTACAGTTTAAATATATATAAATACAAACTATACAGATATGCAATAAGGACATTGTAAAAAAGAGATAGTTAAAGTGGCGTAAGGCACATGGCAAATAGTGCAACCATTAAATAAACAAAACTGTGCAGATATAATGGGTGTAGTGCAAAAAAACTGTGCAGATATAATGGGTGTAGTGCAAAAAAACTGTGCAGATGTAATGAGTGTAGTGCAAAAGAGCTTATCAGTGTTAAAGTGATGAAGAGCTAAAGAGCTCAGAGAACAGTCTTAAATTAAACTGACCTAGGAGGTAGTTTGCAGTCAATGCTGGATGGGGTAGTGATCAGTCCAGTCATATATTCATATATATAGATTGATTTTTCTTTTATGCCAAAAATCATTAGGATATTAAGTAAAGATCATGTTCCATGAAGATATTTTGTGAATTTCCTACTGTAAATATATCAAAACTTAATTTTTCATTAGTAATATGCATTGCTAAGAACTTCATTTAGACAACTTTAAAGGCAATTTTCTCAGTATTTAGATTTTTTTCAGATTCCAGATTTTCAAATAGTTGTATCTCAGCCAAATATTGTCCTGTCAAACAAACCATACATAAATGGAAAGATTATTTATTTCAGATGATGTAGAAATCTCAATTTCAAAAAATTGACCCTTATGACTGGTTTTGTGGTCCTGGGTCACACACACGTATATATGCTCAATATGTTTTAATTAAAATTTGATATGTTTATTAAACACATACATACAGATAGATAGACAGACAGAAACACACATATATACGTAAGAGATTCAAAGCAGATTATTGAGAGTACATAAGGTGAAACTGACCTGTTGATATTTGTGTGTTGATTTGGCGCAGATTCAACGATGATATCAAGTTCATGATCGGTCACAAGCCCAACTTCTTCTGGCAGGCCACATGGAGACTCATCAGTCCACTCATAGTGCTGGTCATCTTCCTCTTCTACTTCGTCACCACCATCAGCAAAGAGCTGACCTACATCGCCTGGGACCCGCAGTCGGTAAATACTCACGCTCTCATTATCCTCAACAAAACCTCAGCCAGTGTCATCTGGAGAGACAGTCCTGGCTGCTTTTATATCTGGAGGAAAACTAAGAGAAATGGCCAATAGATTTGCAGGATCAAAAATATTCTGGTTATCACTGTTATGGATTTCTGGACAAACACCCAGAAAATGTTCAAAATTTCTCTGTTCAATAAACATGCTTAACTTAACATAAAGTATAATACATACATAAAAAATAAGAATAATAAATAAAAGTGTAATAAATAAAAATTCTAAATATGAGTAATGCATAAATACATGAATTATAAATGAGTATTACATACATATGAATACATAAATATGCATAATGAACAAATATTAATATGCATAAATACATATGAATAATAAATCACATAAATGAATAAGTAATGAATAAGAGTAATAAAATAAATGTATAAGTAATGCATAAATAAATTATAAATGAGTAATACATAAATATGAATAATAAATATATATGCATAATAACTACATAGTAAATAAATACAAATAAAAAATAAATAAGAGTAATAAAATAAACAAATGCATAATACAAAAAATTAAGAGTAATAAATAAATGTGTAACAAATAAATGAAAATAAATATGAGTAATACATAAATACATAAATTAGAAATTAGTAATGCATAACTATGAATAATCAATAAAATAAATATGTGTAATACATAACTTAATAAATGTGCAAAATACATAACTATTATAATATATACATGCATATAAATAATAAATAAATGCATGATAAGTATATAAGTTATAAACAAATATGCATAATACATAAATGTTTAATAAATATGTGAATGAATAAATAAATAAATGTGTGTAATACATAAATAAAGAAAAGTAATAAAGTAAATGTGTAATGCACACATAAGTAAATAGATTAATAAATATAAGTAATAATTAAATAATCAAGCAATTCACAATTTCCAATTTAACCAGCAGAAATAAAATAAATACAAGATTAAAAAAATAATAAATAAATAAATATGAGTAATACATAAATACATTTGATAATAAATGATTAAACGAGTACTAAATAAATTAACAAATACATACATAAATATGACCAATACATAATTATGAATAATAAATAAAGATGAGAAATGAATGAATGAATAAATGAATGTGTGTAATACATAAAACAAAGAAAAGTAATAAACAAATAAATGTGTAATGCACACATAAGTAAATAGATGAATAAATATGAGTAATAATTAAATAATCAAACAATTCACAATTTACAATTTAACCAGCAGAAATTAAATAAATACAAGTAAAAGATAAATAAATGTTTAATAAATATATAAATATGAGTAATACATATGATAATAAATGACGAAATGAGTACTAAATAAATTAATAAAAAAAAAAAAAAATATATATATATATATATATATATATATATATATATATATATATATATATGACCAATAAGTAAATATGAATAATAAATAATAGAAATGTCACTAATAAATAAATATGAGTCATAAATAATCATGTGCCGTTACCTCATTCTATACATTATCATTGTTTCCAGGAGAATTTCCCCACGCTGGAGACGAAGTCGTATCCGGACTGGATTTACGCGATCATCTTTATCCTTTCAGGCGTTCCAGCGCTGGTCATTCCTGCAGTCGCTCTGTTCAAACTCATCAGAAACCGCTGCTGCGCTAAAGAGGAGAAACACGCCGCCCGCAAAGAGTCGTTTTACTCCATATCTGACAAAATACAGATTCCTGACGAGACTGACAGGATGAGAAGATCGCTCGACTAACACACAGAACCGCTTTCCTCGCATAAGGGAACAATCTAGAAAAAGAGAAAAGATGTTTACAGATGTACAGATGAGATTTGGACTGACAGCTATTCATACTCTGTTTGTATGTATTTATGCAAAGCAGTTCATACAGTCCTTTTTATCGTTGAAGGTAAACAAAACATTAAAAAGTCTACACACATTTCTATAAATTGTGACCCTGGAGCACAAAAGCAGTCTTAAGTAGCACAGGTATATTTTTAGCAATAGACAAAAATACATTGTATGGGTCAAAATTATCCATTTTTCTATTATGCCAAAAATCATTAGGATATTAAGATTATGTTCCATCAAGATATTTAGTAAATTTCCTACCGTAAATATATCAAAACTTAATTTTTGATTAGTAATATGCATTGCTAAGAACTTCATTTGGAACTTTAAAGGCGATTTTCTCAATATTTTGATTTTTTTGCACCCTCAGATTCCAGATTTTCAGATTTTGTCCCATCCTAACAAACCATACATCAATGGAAAGCTTATATATTCAGCTTTCAGATGAATCTGTGTATAACTGTATAAATTAAAAAACAAAAATTACCTTTATGACTGGTTTTGTGGTCCAGGGTCACAAATGATAATTAACCAGAAAACAGCCGTTTACCCACATGCCTTTTCTGGTGGCTTCATATACAGTGAATTCAAAGACTATTTTTTTTTCCATGTGTGAAAAACATTTATCTGAAGATCATTTTCATCTATATAAGCTAATATTTCATTTAAAAAAAACATTTCTGTGCTTAATCTCTCATAAAATACTGTTTTGTCAGTTTTTATGTGCATTATAGTGAATACAATATATATTTTCAAGCAAATTGTCCTGTCTTATAATTGTACATGTATTAAGTATTTTTATGTGTTTTTGTTCTTCTTAACAATGCCAGTTTAATAATAAATGGATTTTGATTGTGTACATTGTTTGTTTAGCATTTAACGAAGCAGTAAAGATATCCGCTGTGAGCTGATAACACTCAAACATATCACAACATAACCATAATACACTTTATAAACCATGCATTAGAATATCATTCATAATTCCTACCTTATTAATATTTAGTCAAAAGAATGTAGTCAAACATTTCTAAAACTTAATAATCCCACACAAACATATGAACATGAGTTATTATAGTTAACTATAACTAAAACCACAAAATTCAAGTTTATTTTATTTCAGCTAATTGCCAGAACTAAAACTAAAACTGAATAGAAATATATATATATATATATATATATATATATATGTGTGTGTGTGTGTGTGTGTGTGTGTGTGTGTGTGTGTGTGTATGTATAAAACATGAATAAAAATGACAAAACAACGAATGAATAAAACTTTTACTAAAAAAGGAAACTAAAAATATAAAAATTAAAATGAATTTAAAATATGATTAAAAACTATAATATTATATAATGATACTATAATAACACTGCAAGGAATAAGTTAAACCTATTTACACTACTCATTTTCACGCCATGCAGATGAAAACTTTAACTTATTAAGTAAAGAAAAATTCAAATAAAATATTTATTTTATTTCCGGTAGGTGCCACAGCAGCTTTTCTCATTTTTTTTTTTTTTTTGGTTTAACTTGATGTACTAAAACAACTAAAACTGAAATAAAAATGAATAAAAACTGTATACTGACATATTTAAAAAAAAATAATAGTAATAATAAAAATGACAAAAATACACAACAAAATTACTAAAACTTTGACAAAAATTAAAACAAAACCTGAAAATGAAATAAATTCAAAACTATAATATATATATTATAATAATTATTATATGTTAATTATTTATATATTAACTTAAGCTTATTTTATTTCAGCTAGTTATCAAGGCACCTTTTCTCATTTCCATTTAGTTCAACTTAAAGTACTAAAATAGCTAAAACTGAAAAAAAAAAAAAAAAAAACTATACAGTCATATTTAAAAATAAAAAATACTAATACAAATGACAAAAACATACAGCAAAATTACTAAAACTTAAACTAAAATTAAAACAAAAACTGAATATAAAAAATATAAAAAAATAATAATAATTTAAAACTACAATACTACATCAATGATAATAAAATAACACTATGAATAAAATAAAACTATTTACATGATTCATTTTCAGACCGAGCATACAAAAACATTTCCCCCACTTTCACTTTTTTACTTCAATTAAAGGTTAGACTTTTTTTTTTTTTTTTTTTTTTTTAAATTTTTGAATAAAAGAATAAATGGATAAATTTCGCAGGATTTATATTCACAGCCTTCTCTGATAATATACCAAGGGTATGAATAATTTTGAGCACAACTGTAGATATATATAGATAGATAGTTATTTTATTTTAGCTAGTTGCCATTTTTGTCTAGATTCACTTGATGCACTAAAATAAATAAAACTAAAATTAAAAAAAAAAAAAAAACGTAAAAATTAGAAAATCACATAAAATGACTAAAACGAAAACTGAAAAAATCAAAAATAAAATCTAATTTAAATCTCTCTGAATGACACTGAAATAGGAATAAATGAAGCCTATTTCCGGGCTTGATTGAGCGTCTGACAGCCAGAAATAATCCAGGCGTGAGTGAACATTACACATTAACCAGCATCAGCAGAGCTTCAGCTGTCATCCAGCCTTTATCTTGCTGACACAACAGTTCAGACGTCCCGAAACAGAGGGGCGCGAGTGCTAAAGGTCATTAATAACCAGATCCCCGTTACTATCAGCTCATCTCACACTATCACTATCCTCATTTCCCTGAGGAGCGCAGTACCTGCACATGAACATGAAGCTGAAGCTGAAGCTGCCGAACCCGGGTCTAGAGGAGCGGATCCCGTCTCACGCTGAGCTGGAGAAGCTGGAGCTGGAGGAGGCTGGAGAGCGGCCGCAGTGGGACAACAAAGCCCAGTACATGCTGACCTGCGTGGGCTTCTGTGTGGGGCTGGGCAACGTCTGGAGGTTCCCATACCTCTGCCAGAGCCACGGAGGAGGTGAGGCTGAGGAGACAGCAGACACTCATCATTCACACTTAATCCACTGGTAAAAATAAGTGTCTTTTTAACTGTAAAATTGTGACCCTGGACCACAAAACAGGTCATAAGGGTCAGCTTTTATATATATATGTATATATATAATACATAAATGTTTAATAAATATGTGAATGAATAAATAACATATACATTAACTTAAGCTTATTTTATTTCAGCTAGTTATCAAGGCACCTTTTCTCATTTCCATATAGTTTAACTTCAAGTACTAAAATAGCTAAAACTGAAGAAAACAAAAAGAAAAAAAAAAAAGGAGACATCAGACACTCATCAAAACAGACTTCTTAAATAGTTAGAAATCCCATGTACCGCCGACAGGACACGGGGGGTGGGGGTTAGGGGTTAATCCACTGTAAAAAATAAATAAATAAATAAATAAAATACATGTCTTTTTAACCGTAAAAAATTCTGACCCTGGACCACAAAACAGGTCATAAGGGTCAGTTTTTTGAAATTGTGATTTATACATCATCTGAAAGCTGAATATATAAGCTTTCCATTGATGTATGGTTTGTTAGGACAATATTTGAAAATCTGAGCATGCAAAAAATTGCATATTACTAATCAAAAATTAAGTTTTGATATATTTATGGTTGGAAATTTACAAAATATCTTCATGGAACATGATCTTAATATCCTAAATGATTTTTGGCATAAAAGAAAAATCGATCATTTTGGCCCAGACAATGTATTTTTGTCTATTGCTACAAATATACCTGTGCTACTTATGACTAGTTTTGTGGTCCAGGGTCACAATTTTGTAAAAATGCTACAGTAAAAAAAACTGTTAATAGGTTAACAGTAAGTTCCTGTACTATATAGGGAAAAACTGTAAAAGATCTAACCAGACATTTAATGCAATTTTACAGTAAAATGCTGTTAATTGTAGTTTTTAGAAGTTAAAAAGAACAAATCAATGTATAATTTACAGTCAAAAACTGTATTTCCAGAATTCCCTGCATGACACATTTGAAAGTATTTTGTTTAAATAACCATGTTTTTAAATCGTTTTTGTTATCAGTTATGTACATTTGGGCTTTAAGTTACATCTTCTGTTGTTTAATGAATGTTTATTGCATTATTTAACAATTCATGTGTTACCATGATGGTGTTTTGTGTTTGCGTGAATGACTTCAGGCACCTTCTATATATCAGTATATACTTCAGCTTGTGGTGAAGCTACTTGTAATGAGCTTTGATTCTTCATGTGGCTTTCTCTTTTACCACCTGCATTATTATGGTGGTTGTCAGTAAGTTAAAGGTACAAAACTGATTTTAATAGCAGTGTGCATTGTTGAATTTACTGGTTTACATTCAAATTTTCTTGTTTGTAAATTACAGTTTTATATTGTAAAATTTAGTTTTTGGCCGTAAATGTGTTTACAGTTTTTCTGTAATTTTTTTACAAAATTATTCTGGCAACTACAGCTGCCAAAATAATTTTGTAAAATCTACAGAAGTTTTTTTTTTTTTTTTTTTTTTTTTTTTTACAGTGTACTCATTATGTCTGAAAAATGAAAACGGGAAAACCTATAAACCTATAGAGAGAGATAAACTTCAGTTGCATAAATGAAGACTGTGTTTTAAGAACTAGTCAGAGTAGTTATGATTTACTGTATATGATTCATATAATTTTATGATATGATTCATTTAATTTTACAGCCTAAATGATTTTTAAGGGAAATTTGTAAGGGAATTTGTGCTCTTTATTTATTTCTTATGAATAATCCCTGTCAGTGCCAAAAAATTTTCAATAACTGTAATATAAAAAACAGGCTGACAACTAGCAGTTCATTAATGGATAATCAGACTTACTTTTTAATGTCAGAATCTACATTTTTCTGTAACTGACTAATTGAAAATGAGCAGTCTTGAAAAAAATGGGACGACTGACTTGTAAGACTAGTTAGTTTAAGCAGTTTATGCAACCCTTCACTAGAGTAATTTATGTAAATGAGTGATAAGGTTAAAGTATAGTGATTAAATATTCCTGTAGTCATTAAATAACCTGAGAGGATCCACCTAAGAAACATCAAAAATCACTTATTTGGAGAAAAAAACTTCACCTAAAAACTAAAATATTAAATTTGAGGATTCTCTACAATTATTATAATTGTATTATATTATATAATAATACATTAAAATAGCCAAGAATTTGTTATTAGAGCGCATTTAAGTTGTGCTGGATAAAAGTGTTTGCCAAATACATAAATGTAAATGCCTGATAAAAGAGTATAAATATTAATATTTAAAGGGTTAAATAAATACTTTTGTGAATTGCTTTGGATAAAATCTACTAAATGCATAAATAAATGCATAAATAAATTTCTAAGCTGCTTTGGATAAAAGCATTTGCCAAGTGCATAAATGTAACATTACAAAATAATAAATAAATACATTTATTGTAGGTTGTTTTAAACAAGTGTCTACTAAATGCATAAATGTAAATGAATAAAAATAAATAAATAAATAATTCTCTATTGTAGACTCCTTTTGGATAAAAGTGTCTGCTAAGTGCATAAATGTAACTAACTAACTAAATATCCTCTGTTGTAGGTTGCTTTGGAAAAAAAAGCACCTGCTAAATTCATGAATGCATTTATGAATTGTAAAAACTTCTTTAAACTTACTAAGAATGCCTAAAAATCCATTAAGCAACGGTTTTACGGCTGATATTAGCATGATCGGCTGTCATATTCATGTGTTTTCTGCTGGCTGGTTTCAGGAGCGTTTATGATCCCGTTCCTGATTCTCCTGGTTCTGGAGGGAGTCCCGCTGCTTCATCTGGAGTTTGCCATCGGTCAGAGACTGAGGAAGGGCAGCGTTGGCGTCTGGAGGTCCATCAACCCGTATCTGACCGGAGTCGGTGAGTCACAAAGCCATAAACA
Source organism: Spinibarbus caldwelli (assembly GCA_039654775.1). NCBI lineage: Eukaryota > Metazoa > Chordata > Actinopteri > Cypriniformes > Cyprinidae > Spinibarbus > Spinibarbus caldwelli. Next base: position 1,610,187 of record CM077245.1, read on the forward strand.
CGTCGCTGACTGATAAACGTGAGGGAAACGACCTTGACTCCTCAAGTACCCCCACTGCTTTTGAAACTATATGATGCTGCTTCTGTTTTTAAAGATCTGCTCCATTGAGCGCTGTGTCTGTGTTTCCTCAGGCATTGCCTCCATGCTGGCGTCCTTCATCGTGGGCATGTACTATAACACCATCATGGCCTGGGTCATGTGGTACTTCTTCAACTCACTGCAGGATCCTCTGCCATGGAGTCAGTGTCCGGTCAACGCCAACAGGACAGGTACCTGCAGCTCACATCAACATCAGCATTATTACTGCTAACCAAAACCATTAAAATCGCTCACTTGAAGCCTTTGCAATGCATTATAAAGCTATTCATAATGTATGTTGTAATGCATCATATATTTTCATAAACTGTGGTAACTAAAGTTAAAATGCATTATAATATTTGCAGATTCCTTGTTACATCTGGAATCAGATGTTTGTCATGTGTTTTAATGCATTATACATATTATATAGGTGTAACAATGTATAAATACCATACAATTATTGATGTGTATACAATGCATTATAAGGTGAATTACAAGGCATAATTAATGCATTCAAATATGTTTATAATGCAATATATATCAAGGCTTTAAGTGAAGAAAAGCTGAAATAAAATATCAGATCAAACGTAACATTAACATTAGATGAAAACTTAAATGTTAAAATTGGAAACGTTGATATAAAATAAAATATAAATATTATCCACCTTACTCTTCAACGCAGAAGTAAGCCGTTTTCTGTGAATGTGCGAGACTTCTGGTTCATTAGCCGCTGTAGGGAGATAACGAGAAGAATATCAAAGTGCAGTAAACAGTAAAACTGTTTGCACTAAAAAACAGTGTGTTCATAATTAAGATAATACATTAAAATAATATGGTAAGACACACCAGTTTGCAATATCAAGCAGCAAAATGAGCTGTTTTTACCGCTAAAAATAGCTGGAAGAGAATGACACCAGACCCATAAAATTTACAAATGGCCGAGCCTGCTCTTATGGGAAAAATAAGTTGGATATAAACTTAAATGTTAAAATTAGAAATGTTAATATGAAATTAAATATTAAAAAATTAGATTAAAAAAATTAAATGTTAAAATTAGAAATGTTGAAATAAAATAAAATATAAATATTAGATGACAACTTACTCATTAAAATCAGAAATGTTGATATAAAATGAAATATAAATATTAGATGAAAAAAATTAACTATAAAATTAGAAATGTTGATATTAAATAAAATATAACTGTTAAAACTTAAGTTAAAATTTGTTGAAGATATGTTGAAATAAAATAATATATAATAAAAAAAATGAAAAAATTAAATGTTAAAATTAGAAATGTTGAAATAAAATTAAATATAAATATTAGACGAAAACTTAATAATTAAAATTAGATATAAATACTACTGAAATACTGAAATATAAATACTAGATGAAGACATAAACTGATTTCAGTTTGTTGCCAAAGCAACATTTCTAATATTAATGTTTAAGTTGAAGTAAAGCGTTGAAATAAAAATAAAACTAAATAGAAATATAAAACAAAAACTAAGGGATTTAAAACTAAGGCAAAAAAATTAAGGTTACAGTAATCATATTAAATAAGGATCGATTGAGTGGCTCTCAGGTCTCCTGTGTAACGCGTGTCTCTCCGCAGGTCTGGAGCCGGAGTGTGAGCGCAGTTCTCCGGTGGATTATTTCTGGTACAGAAAGACTCTGAACAGCTCAGCGGCGATCGAGGACTCTGGAGGTCTGCAGTGGTGGTTGGTGCTGTGTTTGTTCTGCGCCTGGACCGTTCTGTACGTCTGCTGCATCAGAGGCATCGAGACCACCGGAAAGGTAACCACAAACCCACCTACAACACATCAGACACCCAAAATGCATTTCATATTCAGTAATATTATCAATAGCTTCACAACTAACTAATTTATGTTGCAAAAACATTGTGGAAATAGTGATTCGCTTCTAAAACATTAAAATGTCCAGTTTTCTTGTTGTGAACAGAATGTTATTTAAAAGTTCAGCACAACAAACTTTCTAACATTCTTTGAATGTTTATTTGTAATATTCCAAGAACATCAACATTTAGCAAAGACAAATAACATCATAAGGATGTTCATCATAAAAATGTGGCGCTCATGCACAACGTTGCAAGAGATGCGAGCGCAACGTCATACACGTCCATCTAGCACGTGTTTACATAGAAAAACAATGGAAAAGTAACACGTTGGAATGGAAAAACACTTTCTTTGTGCACGTTTTTTCTCAACAGTGAGATGAGAACCCATATCAAATATGAATAATGTTATAAGAACATTCTATAAATGTTATTTTAAGAATGTTTCTTCTTAACATTTACATAACCTTTACAAAACTTTAGTGGGAAAATTATGGGAACGTTCCCTGTTAGCTGGGTTTGCAGCTAATATTGAATTAGTTTTATAATTGATAAGCTTTGCAACACTGACACTGTTATTGATCTGAACTGAATCAACATTGAACTGAATTGATCTGAATAAATTCCTCTTTAACTTACATTTATATTTATTTGAATATTTTATAGTAGTTTTAGAACTTCAACATTTTATTTCAGTTTTAGTAATTGTATGTGTTTGTCATTCTTATTATTTTTTATATTTTTATTTAGCATTACTTCATATTTCTTGTTTTATTTATTTATTAGTAATTTAAATAAATAATTTCAGTTAATTCCCAGGGCAGCATTTCTGTTTTTAGTTTAGTAATTTATGTAGTTTTTTTCATTTTTATTATTTATTAATTATTTATTTTTATTAAGTGTTGCGACAAGTCAATTTATTTACTGTTAGTAATTTTAGTACTTAAAGATATACTTAATTTATTTCAGTTAATCCAAGGAAGCATTCTAATTTTAGCTTAAATTTTAGTATTTTTTGTGCTTTTGCAATTTTTATTATCTTTTTTTATATTTCTATTTAGCTTTAATTTGTATTTATTTATTTGTTAGTTAGTTAATAATTTTACTACTTCAAGTCAAGGCAACATTTATAATTTTCAAGTAAATTAAAATTTACATAACTTTTACAAAACTTTGCACGAGTGTTCCCTGTTTAAAAATTAATTGTTTCACAATTGATAAACTCTGCAAAAATGACATTTATTGAACTGAACCATCACTGAACTAAACTGATCTGAATAATGACTCTATTCTCTTCTGTAGAGCTGCTTTACAACTGAAACTGAGCTTGTTTCATAATTGATTACTTGCTGCATTAACACAGCTATTCTAATGTTTCTTTCTATGAAGCTGCTTTGAATCGATCTGTACTGTATAAAGTGCTATAGAAATAAATGTGATTTGGCTCTTTTCAGGCTGTGTACATCACATCCACATTACCGTATGTGGTTCTCACCATCTTCCTGATTCGAGCGCTGACGCTGAAAGGATCTGTGAGCGGAATCAAGTTCCTCTTCACTCCAGATGTAGGTTCACCGGTTAACCCTATGTGTGTGTTTGTGTATTAACTCACTGAACTCCAGCAGCTCTGATGCATCTGCTTCCCTGTTGAAGGTGAATGAGCTGATGAATCCAACCACATGGCTGGACGCTGGAGCTCAGGTGCTCTTCTCCTTCTCTCTGGCGTTTGGAGGACTCATCTCCTTCTCCAGCTACAACTCAGTCCAGTAAGTCATCTACAACACAAGCTACAAAACCTAGTGAGTCTGATGACTACATGAGCAGCTGCCTAATGAGAAAGCTTCATTGTGAAGGAAATAATACCTGATCCTGCCCTAGAATTCAAATTTAGAGAAAGAACAGACTTTTTATCAACAACAGGGTTGTTGTTTTTTTTTTTTTTTTTTTTGAATAATTTTGTGCTTTTGTCATTTTTATTAGTTTTTTTTTATTTTTATATCTATTTAGGTTCATTATTTTTGTCTTTTTAACTTTAGTTTCAGTTTTAGTTATTTTGTTACTTGCTTTTCTTGTCCTTATTGGTATATATATATATATATATATATATATATATATATATATATATATGTATATATATATATATATATATATATATATTTCTATTTGGCTTTAAATTATAATTCAGTTTTAGTAAGACTCATTGTAAGTCGCTTTGGATAAAAGCGTCTGCAAAATGACTAAATGTAAATGTAAATGTAGTAATTTTAGTGCTTCAACTTACAATTTTTTTTTTTAATTTTTATTTATTTATTTATTTTTTTTGGGTACTTCCCAAGGTAAAATTTCTAATTGTAGTTCAAGTTTTAGTTATTCCGTTATGTATTTTTGTTATTTTTATTTCTACTTAGTATTGATAATTTAATTGATATTTATTTCAGTTTTAGTTATTTTACTACACCAACTTAAACTTATTTTATTTTATTTAGTTCCCAAGGCAACATTTCTACATTTAGTTTAAGTTTCAGTAATTTAGTTTATTTGCTTTTGTTATTTTTTTCTATTTAGCTTTACTTCATATTTATTTCAGTCTCAGTTTTAATAACTTTAGCACTTCAACTTATACTTATTTTATTTTGGGGAGTTCCCAAGGCGACATTTCTAATTTTAGTTTAATTTTTAGTTATTTAGTTATGTCCTTTTATTTATGTATTATTATTATTATTATTATTAGATATTTAGCTTTAATTTAGCCTATATTAATAAACATAGCATACAGCTATGTTTCCATCCATCTGTTTTAATGCGAATTTTGGGATATCTTGAACACATGGGATGGAAACAGTGCTTAATTCGCAAATGTTTTATGCATTATTCTAATTTTGTTCTAATTAATTATTTCATTATTAATAATTAATTAAGTTATAGTCGCAACTTTGGATGGAAACATAACGAATACGTTAACTTCAAACGTTATCTATGTAGGCAGCTCACTAGATTTAGGAAAAGTGCTCAGAGCAGCTTGTTGTAGATATTTTGAGTAAAATGATTATTTTTCTCCATCAGTAATAACTGTGAGCAGGATGCTGTCACCATATCCATCATCAACGGTCTGACCTCAGTTTACTCCGCCACCGTCATTTACTCCATCATCGGCTTCAGAGCCACGGAAAACTACGACGCGTGTCTGGAGAGGTATCAACCATATTACATACACTACTGTTCAAACACTTAAGATCTGTAAGATTATTCTCCTTTAAGAAATTAATACTTTTAATAGCGCTTTGACGCGCATGATTCCACCGTTGTGATTATAACGGTCAGTGCGTCACGTGATCAACTGCGAAATTCAAATCTGCTTTCGCGCTTTCTTTGGCTTTGGCGCGCTCAGCGCTCACCAGACATTTATTTCAGTGTTTTTTACCACATAATGTTTATTTTAGCATTGTGTAGGTAACTAAAGTTTACTCTATTCTTCACTGGCCACTTACTTCCATGTTTCCTTGTCTTTTGGGAGGAGATGATTAATTAATGTGTTGTAAACACTGATCTAGAGAACACACACACATATATACAGGGCCTAAAACTAACTTTTTTCCACACCTGCCAATGGCCGGTGACCTGATCAAATTTACCGGCCAATTTGTTATTTATTTATTTTTTTACTGTCCATGAAACTTTTTTTTTTTTTTTTTGCAAAAACAGGCAGTTATTATTACTACAAAGACTAAACATATTTACAATGCTTTTAATTTGTCCTACTACTGGTGTCTCTATTAAATGCATTTCCCTCAATTTTACCTAATAATTATAGCCATTCAACATTACAGTATAATTGAAAGCCATTTAACATTTAATAGGCTCTGAAATATTTAACAGCTTTTAATTAAAGTGATTTTAACACAATCTTCACATAAACTATACAGATTAATCTTTATTCAAACTACAAAAGTTAATCAGCGACTATGATTTCTCTTTTTCTTTGGTTCTTTGATGTACATCAATGACAGATTCAGCAGGTTTCACTTTAACACCTGATGCACATGACGCGGATGTCACATCGATTTTCTCCCAACTCTTTACGGTCATTTAAGACTTTATAATTCATTTAAGACTAAGTTTACGAGGTAACTCGCTAAAACTGCGCATTTTGGCTTAATTGTGAAACCCCAGGTATGTGTCGCCACATTCTCGGGTTATGAAGAATAAAGAAGGGAAAAGTTAATCTTCCGAAATGAAGCAGCAAAATCTTCTCAGGTAAAAGTTAAGAACCGTGTCTAGGCACAAGCTGGCCATCACTCCTTATCAGCCCGTTTGTATCTATTATTTGATTCGCTCTTGTCGCTTATGACAGAACAGCTAATCATGATGATCTTGTCTTCAGAAAAGATTATTTTATTTGCTTATGTCAGAAACAGTGAATCTCTTTAAAAACCGGCTGTTGTTGCAGATTAATTTAAGATTAATTTCTATCACTGCTGTGAATTGACCACACAGAATATGAAGAATATCAAAAACTATAGGAGTCAGCTGTCCACTGTACTCCTTAAGATATCATCACAATAACACACTCAGCAAAATATTGTCTAATTATCTTTATCGATAAAATCCCAGAAAATATTGAGATAATATTATTTGTCTATCGCAAACCCCTAGTACTGACACAAAATGATTTGCAACGGTCGCTTTGTCACGTGTAGACAGCCTCAAGCTATTGGTTTCTCTTATTTATTTATTTATTTTTTTGGCTAGCAGGAATTATGAATGGCCGGTAACTTAAAAATTTAGTAGTCAAATTGGCTGGTGAGAGAAAAAGTTAATTTCAATCCCTGTCTGTATCTATCTATCTATCTATCTATCTATCTATCTATCTATCTATCTATATATGGGGTAGAGTGGGGGGAAAACGCCCCCCTACTGTTTTTTCCAAAATAACCACAAGATAAAATCAAGATAAATTTTTATTGTAACTATGGACTGCGTTGATAAGAGTGATGTAGAAGTTTTCACCATGAAGCTAACACTGGTGATGTATCGGAGAGAAAACTGATTTCACAGTAAATGATCTCATTTCAGCAGTGAGAAAAAAAGCGTTTTAAAGCTTGTTGGTTTGTAGAACATCACAGTTATATATGATATGAGAACAGTAAGGCCTGTAGATAGGGAGTACATGTTATTTAATAAAAATATAATTATATTTTCAGAATGACAATTTTTTTTCTCAAACATAGTCAGTGGGGTAAAACACCCCCAGGGGGCAATGGGGTATTACTGTAATTACTCTGTTCTGAACATCAAATCGTTTGGGTTTTTTTTTCCATCAAATGTATTCTAGTTGGTTGAATAAAAATATTTGGATTTTATATTTAAAAATTACCTCAAGTTAGCATCAGGTAGCTAGTTAGCTAGCCAGTTAGCATCAGCTAACAAATGTTTCAAATAGGCTATTATAATTTTGTAATTCATAAAAGAGAGAGAGAGAGAGAGAGAGAGAGAGAGAGAGAGAGAGAGAGAGATCTATATACACAGATATATATATATATATATATATATATATATAGATAGATAGATAGATAGATAGATAGATCAGTGGTTGTAAATCCACGACAGCGCCGATTCAGCGCGAAGTAACATGATGGCGCCCATCGCTGGTTATAGATCAACTAACATTATAAAGGTGTTTAAAATATCAAATACATTTACTGGCACATATTTGAGAATCGGAATACCAGATATTTTGTATAAAAAAGAGAAATACAGAGCAAAAGTGACAGTAAAGACATTTATTAAGTTACAAAAGATTTCTGTTACAAATAAATGCTGTTCTTTTGAACTTTCTATTCATCTGTGAATCCTGAAAAATAAAACGTATCACGGTTTCCCCAAAAATATTGGTCAGCACAACTGTTTTCAACATTGATAATAATCAGAAATGTTTCTTGAGCAGCAAATCAGCATATTAGAATGATTTCTGAAGGATCATGTGACACTGAAGACTGGAGTAATGATGCTGAAAATTCAGCTTTGATCACAGAAATAAATTACATTTTAACAGATATTCAAATAGAAAACAGCTATTTTATATTGTAATAATATTTCACAATTTTTACTGCATTTTTGATCAACTAAATGCAGCTTTGGTGAACAAGAGAGATTTTCACTATCTCTTACAGACCCCAAAAGTCACCTCATTCTATTATACTTTCTGACAGTAACATCCTGACGCTGATGAACACGTTTGATCTGCCAGAGGGTAACATCACTGAGAGCAACTATGAGAGTTTCCTTCAGCATCTCAACAGCACAGCACCAGCCGTCTTTCAGGAGCTCCAGCTGAAGACCTGCGACATGCAGACGCTCCTCAGCGAGGTACGACAGAAATCACACATTACTAGTAAACCATCTCCAATTTCAGAATCAGAATCAGAATTAGCTTTATTGCCAGGTATGTTCGCACATACGAGGAATTTTTTTTGGTGACAGAAGCTCCACAGTGCGGCAGAATGACAGTGACAAGACATGACACAGATAATAAAAATAATAATATACAAATATAAAAAAATAGACAATGTGCAAAATAGCACAAACAAAATATACAACATAGACAATTTAGTATGTACAGGCATGTTATTTGAAATGTAATAAGTATGTGTGTTAAATAAATGTATGATAGTGTTGTGTGTTTCATGTGTATTGTTAAGTGTTCAAATGTTCATGAGATGGATTGCCTGAGGGAAGAAACTGTTCCTGTGTCTGGTCATTCTGGTGCTCAGAGCTCTGTAGCGTCGGCCAAACGGCAACAGTTCAAAGAGGGAGTGTGCTGGATGTGAGGGGTCCAGAGTGATTCGCTCAGCAGTCCAGACTACCCTCTGTAGTCTTCTGAGGTCAGATTTGGTAGCTGAGCTGAACCAGACAGTTATTGAAGTGCAGAGGACGGATTCAATGATGTTTCAGCAGCTCCTGTGGCAGGTTGACCTTCCTCAGCTGGCAAAGGATGTACAGCCTCTGCTGGGCCTTTTTAACAATAGAGTCAATGTGAATGTCCCACTTCAGGTCCTGAGAGATGGTGGTGCCCAGGAATCTGAATGACTCCACTGCAGTCACAGCGCTGTTCATGATGGTGAGTGGGGGGAGTACAGGGGGTTTCTCCTGAAGTCCACGATCATCTCCACAGTTTTGAGCGTTAAGCTCCAGGTTGTTAAGACTGCACCAGACAGCCAGCTCTTTAACCTCCTGTCAGTAAGCAGACTCGTCACCGTACTGAATGAGGCTGATCAGTGTGGTGTCGTCTGCAAATTTCAGGAGCTTTACAGAAGAGTCTTTAGATGTGCAGTCATTGGTGTAGAGGGAGAAGAGCAGTGGGGAGAGAACACAGCCCTGAGGAGCTCCAGTGCTGATAGTACGAGTTCTGGATGTGTATTTTCCCAGCCTCACTAGCTGCTGCCTGTCTGTCAGGAAGCTGGTGATCCACTGACAGACGGAGGTGGGCACGGAGAGCTGAGTTAGTTTGGGCAGGAGAAGTGATGGGATGATCGTGTTAAAAGCTGAGCTGAAGTTCACAAACAGGATCCTCACATAAGTCCCTGGTCTGTCTAGATGTTGCAGAACATAATGCAGTCCCATGTTGACTGCATCATCCACAGACTTGTTTGCTCTGTAGGCAAGCTGCAGGGGGTCCAGTAAGGGTCCAGTGATGTCCTTCAGATAAGCCAAAACCAGTTTTTCGAATGACTTCATGACCACAGATGTTAGAGCCACAGGTCTGTAGTCATTAAGTCCTGTTATCTTGGGTTTCTTTGGGACGGGGATGATGGTGGAGTGTTTGAAGCATGAAGGGACTTCGCACAGCTCCAGTGATCTGTTGAAGATCTGTGTGAAGCTGCCTAGCTGGTCAGCACAGGATTTCAGACAGACTGGTGTAACACAATCTGGGCCTGGTGCCTTTTTTCTTTTCTGCTTCCAGAAGACCTGGCGCACATCGTCTTCGCTGATCTGCAGTGCAGGAGGGGGGGAGATGGGGGTTGCTGGAGGTGTTAATGGTGTTTTTTCAAACCTGCAATAAAACTCATTCAGATCGTCTGCCAGTTGTTGATTCTCCACAGTGCTGAGGGATGGTGTCTTGTAATTGGTGATCTCTTTCAGACCTTTCCACACTGAAGCAGGATCACTGGAAGAGAATTGGTTCCTTAGCTTTCCAGAATAATTCCTCTTTGCCACTCTGATCTCCATTTCCAGTGTGTATTTGGCCTGTTTATACAAGAATCTGTCCCCATTCCTGTGAGCATCTTCTTTGGCCTGACAGAGCTGTCTGAGTTTTGCAGTGAACCACGGTTTGTCGCTGTTGTAAGTTAGATGAGTCCTGGTAGGAATGCACATATCTTCACAGAAACTGATATAAGATGTTACAGTCTCTGTGAGCTCGTTCAGATCATTTGCAGCAGCTTCAAAAACAGTCCAATCAGTGAGGTCGAAACAGGCTTGTAAATCCTGCTCTGCTTTATTAGTCCATCTCTTTACAGTCCTTAATACAGGTTTAGCTGATTTCAGTTTCTGCCTGTAGGTCGGTATAAGATGAACCAAACAGTGATCAGAGAGTCCTAAAGCTGCTCGTGGAACAGAGTGATATGCATCTTTTATTGCTGTGTAACAGTGGTCCAGTATATTACTGTCTCTGGTGGGACATGTAACATGCTGTCTGTATTTTGGCAGTTCACAGGAGAGATTTGCTTTATTAAAGTCCCCTAGAATGATTAAAACAGAGTCCGGGTATTGTTGCTCAGTCTCTGTGATCAGATCAGCGAGTTTCTGTAAAGCTGAGCTCACGTGAGCTTGCGGAGGAATGTAAACACTCACGAGAATGAACAAGCAAAACTCTCGCGGCGAGTAGAAAGGCTTACAGTTAATGAAGAGCACTTCCAGATCGGGACAGCACATCTTCTTTAACACAGTTACATCTGTACATAGAATGGAATCTTTCAATATGGCGCCGCACACGGCAGCCGTGGTGCTTGGCTCTCCAGTTGTTTTAGTGTTTTTGTTAGTTTTTCCTGTTTTTTGTTTGTCAGACACTATTAGTTTCACTAGGGATGAACTGCTGAACATTCGGCAGAACACACCACAAAATCTCCTATTATTTCGATTATTCAGACGTTTTACTGAACGTTGTAGTTGGCGGAGCAGCGGCGCTGATCAAACGCGTTAGGGCGCGCAGACGGGGGAAGCGAGCCGGCGCGCTCGTGAAGCTCAGACAGCGCGGATTCAGAATGCCGCTGCCTAGCATTCATCTCGCGAATCTCCGAATGGAAATCACTCTGAGCTTCCAGAATCTGAGTAAAGATCTAAAGATGACCCTTTTATTTCCTTTATACAAACTTGTGATATGTTTATTATGCCTTCCGTACCTACTTTTACCACTGGATAGCACTTATGGGTCAAGTTTTTGGGTGGGGGGAAATGTATTTAAATTTTTTTGTTCAATTATTTTCATGACTATTGTTTGTTTTTTCATTTTCATTTTCTTTTTTAATGTTTATTTGTTAAAATGTAAGTTTTATATGTATGTATTTAAAAAAGTGTAATTACAAGTGACTGTCTGCTAAAATTTCTAGTAATAAAAATATTTAAACCAAAGATCTCCAGCTGAACCGCTGACCTGCGTTTGGTTTCAGGGAGTTGAGGGAACCGGTCTGGCCTTCATCGTCTTCACTGAGGCCATCACTAAGATGCCCGTCTCTCCTCTGTGGTCAGTGCTGTTCTTCATCATGCTCTTCTGTCTGGGATTGTCCACTATGTTCGGGAACATCGAAGGAGTCGTGGTGCCACTGCAGGACCTGAACCTGCTCCCCAAAAAATGGCCTAAAGAACTCTTCACTGGTAAACACATCAACCAAAAACTTCTTCCAATCACAGCAGAGCAATATCAGCTGACCTTCCGGTGTTTTTCAGGTCTGACGTGCATTGTGTCCTTCGTGGCGGCGCTCGTATTCGTCCAGTCCTCTGGGAACTACTGGCTGGCTCTGTTTGATGGCTTTGCCGGCTCTATTCCTCTGCTGGTCATTGCCCTCTGTGAGATAATCGCCGTGGTTTATGTCTATGGGATTGACAGGTAAAAGCCAACATCAAATCAAAGCTGTTTAAGTTCATACAACATGTTATTAGGTTGGCTTGATAAAGCCAACATACTGAAATCCTATTCTTCAGAGACCACTGAACCGGAGTCAGATATTAAGACTGTTCTTACTCGGGCTGCTATATCTTACATGACTTTCGGTTTTCGTAAACCAATCAAAACTACAAAAAGTTCCATAGACTTTCATTGAGGGGGTCAAAACTTTTGCACAATAAGACTTAGAGTGTTTAAACTGTCTGTCACTAGCAAAGCTTAATGACTATCTTAGGACAACATGCTAATTCATGCTAACAACATGCTAAAATGTTAATGTACTAAATCATACTAGCAACATGCTAACCATGTGTTAGCAACATCATAATACTAACAACATTTTAACAACATGCTAAAAATGCTAGCAATATGTTAAATCATGCTAGCAACATGTTAAAAACACTAGAAATGTGCTAAAGCACGGTAGCAACATGCTACTAGCATTAGCTAGCAACATACTAAAACATGATGTCAATTTGCTAAATCAAGCTAGCAACATGCTAAAACATTCTAGAAATGTATTAAAACATGCTAACATTGTAAAAATGTTAAAACAAGCTAGCAGCATGCAAAATCATGCTAGCAACATGACAAAACGTTAAGAATGCACAAAATCATGCTAGCAGCGGTGCTAAAATATGTTAGCAACATGTTAAATCATGATATAACATGCTTAAACACTTTAACAATGTGCTAAAACATATAATAATCACGTTATTTCAAACTTTCAAACAAGGCTTTGTCAAGCCAACATTAAAGTTTGTTTACAAACGTTACTCATCTAGTTGATCTTATTCTGTACATTATTCACAATTTCAGTTCTAGTTCATGCAGTGGTTTAATGCATTAAACAGGAACAGCTTGTGTTTTGATAGACGCAAATGATAAATAGTGGAAAATAGTGGAAACTCCTGATGTTTTCAAGCACTGAGAAGAAAGGTAAAGATGTTCTTTTTATCCATCAGGTTTAACAGGGACATTGAGTTCATGGTGGGACACAAGCCCAACATCTTCTGGCAGTTCACGTGGCGGTTCCTCAGTCCCATCATCATCCTGATCATTCTGATCTTCTACTTTGTCACTACAGTCAGCAAACAGCTGACCTACAGCGTCTGGGACCCTGAATCGGTACGCATGGCTTGCTTTATAAGACTTATATACATGTTTTTACATTATTACTTTCATCTTATTTCTAAAATATATAATATCTAATTAATAAACAATAATATTTAAAAAATGCCAGAAAGATGTGGTCAACGTGAAATCTAAATTTACTTTTACACTAAAAGTGCAGTCACATTTACACAAGGAAGGTTGTTTCTGCCACGTTTAAATAAATTAATAAACAGATAAATAAATGCAACTGCGAAGAAAAAAAAATCAAAATTGGGAGATATAAATGCAGAACCGAAAAATTGCAAGATGAACTCTGAGATGAAAAGTATCTGAGAATAAAGTGTGAAATATCAACTCAGAATTGCGAGAAAAAAAGTCTGAATTGTGAGATAAAAATTCGTAATTTTTTATTTTTTATTCTGTGGTGGAAAAACAATTCAGAATTCAAAGAAAAAAAATCTGAATTGCGAGAAAGTCAGAATTCTGAGTTTATCTCTTGTAATTCTGACTTTTTATCACGCAATTTAAAATTTTAAAACATAAAATGTCAAATTAAAATAAATACTAAAATGCGTTAAACTATAAAAATGTAAAGTTAAAATAAATAATTTTAAATGAAAAACAAATCAATATAAAACACAAAAATCTATTAAATCATAAAATGTAAAATGAAAATAATGAAATAGTGTTTTAAAATGAAAACAAATAAAACAAAACATTAAAAAAGTAAACATGAAACATAAAATTATTTGAAAATAAAAACTATCAAAATAATTTACAGAATTGCAAGAAAAAAAAGTCAGAATTGTGAGAAATAAACAGAATTGCGAAAAAAAAAAGTCAGAATTGTGTTGTAAAAAGTCACAATTACCATTATTATTTTTTCACTCCATGGCGGAAACAAGCTTCCATACATTTCATACTGAAACACAATCACACTGGAGAGGCAAAATTAGTTAAACGCCATTTCGCACAGCTAGAGAGGCGTCGTTGTAGTAGTATATAAAGGACTAAGCTCATCTTCTGTCTGAACAGGATACTTTCCCCACTCTTAAAGAGGTGACCTATCCTAGCTGGATCAGCGTCATCATCTTCATCCTAGCCGGCATTCCCAGTCTCAGCATCCCAGGAGTCGCCATCATCCGAGCTTTGTGGAAATGCTGCTCAAAGGACAAGGAAAAGAAAGAAAAGAGCAGCATTTCTGGAAAAGAAATAGCGTAGATCCCGTATGGAACTCTGAGACCGCGACCAAATTAAGCTCATGGAGGAGCATTTGAAATGACATTTAATAACTTTATAGACATCAGTATTGAACTCTTACATTTGTTTAATATACTCACAAGCCTTTCAGCCATGTATATTTATAATAATTATGTATAATAAACGATTGTTTTTCAATGTCTCTATCCACCTTATTTTGAAACGCGAAGCTAATTTCTGTCAATGTGCGAGACTTCCGGTTCATTAGCCGCTATACGTAGGTAAAATAACTGGAACAATAACCAAGTGCATTAAAATGTATTTGGCTACAAAATTATGTTATGATAATTATTTAAAAATAATATGACCAGTGTTGGGGAAGGTTACTTTTAAAAGTAATGCATTACAATATTGCGTTACTCCCTAAAAAAGTGACTAATTATGTTACTTAGTTACTTTTTATGGAAAGTAATGAGTTACATTACTTTTGCGTTACTTTTAAATCTGGGAAGGGCTTACTTGTTTGTTTTTAATATAAAAAAAGTTATATTTTTAGCAAACGTAAGAGCACTTTCACACCAAAAGTGAAATGAATAAGCCTCAGGCTGAAGGGACAGTAAACTCACGTCTGTACAGTAGAACGCAGAAGAAAAAAGTATAACGGACAGTTTTTGTTTGGTTAGAATAACCGGAGCGAATGAAACTGGAAATTGCGCACATTCCAGCTCGCGCTCGTTATTAAAAACAAGGTGGATAGAAAACAGATACAGATTCTGTACAGTAGCGAAATTCTTTTTTTTTAAAAGATTGTGTGTTATTGACATGATTCCCCACAGGATACACTGTAGTAATTTACCAACACTTACAGAACAGTTTATCCTTGCTTAAGATTTTATAGCGCTGCTTATCTTTCATTGTTAAATTAATAATTATCAGAAGCTGATATATTGTGCTCTCTTTGTTCTAATAGAGACATTCTGTTTTACCGGTGAACTTACGGTCAGGACAGTCCGATAACCTACAATTACTGTAATATCTTATCTAACAAACACACAAAACAATACAATCAGCGCATGCTAATAAAGATACTAATTGAGTTCTGAAGGAGCCTGACGGCAGGAATAATTAGACTAGTTTCCCAAACCTGGTCTGGAATCTCTCATGTTTATTTGTACACGATACTTCAACAAATTAACATTCACATATTTACTGTCGTACCACACTTACAAGTAATGCTGTAACAATAAGACTTGGAACAGTTATTTAAATACAATTTATTCTACAAATATTCTAGATTCTACAAATCTTAATTTGGACTATTTTAGGACAGGGATTCCTGAACTTTTAACAGCTGAACACTTTTAAGGTGAAAGATTGCATGAGATTTTACGTTTATATTTCAGTAATTTAACAACAAATTCACGTCACACAATATGCAGCAAAACAAATAAACTATTTTGTTTTTAGTAAGGGTTTTATTTTGATTGTTTTTATTTTGAAATTATTTATTTTAACTTTACATTGTTGTGATTTCATACATTTTAGTGAGTTTTATTTTGGTAGTCTTTATTTTGAAAAATAAATGATTTTACGTTTTATGATTTAATACATTTTTCTGTTTTGATTTGTTTTTATTGCGCCTCTATTAAATGAATTTTACATTTTATAATTTAATACATTTTTTGTACGTGTTCTGTTTTGATTTGTTTTTATTGCACCTGTATTAAATTAATTTTACATTTTGATTCAATACATTTGTAGTGTTTTATTTTGATTTGTTTTTATTTTAAAATGATTTTAATGTTACATTTTATGATTTAATACATTTTTAGAAAGCATTCTGTTTTGATTTATTTTAAATGTATTAAAATATTTTAACTTGACATTTTATGATTCAATACATTTTTATTGTTTTATTTGATTTGTTTTTATTTTAACATTTTTAATTTTACATTTTATGATTTAATACATTTTTAGTAAGTGTTTTGTTTTTATTAATTTTTTTGTTTTATGACTTAATACGTTGTTTTATTTTTATTGATTTTTATTTTAAAATATTTTAATTTTACATTTTATGATTCAATAAATTTTTTAGTAAGTGATTTATTTGACTTGTACATTATTTTAATTAGTAATTTTATATTTAAATTATTAATTAATCAACACAAATTATATATATATATATATATATATATATATATATACTATATATATATATAAATATAGGTGGTATATATATATATATATTATATATATATATATATATATATATATATAAATATATATACCACCTATATTTTTTACATGAATTATTGTTTATTTGCAGAATAAAAATTCTCCTTTACACATTAGTCTATCATTGATGTCTTAAAGTCAGCAGCAGGTGGCACTATTAGAACAACACTGCGTGAAAACGAGTACATTCATCCAGTTAGCAGACATGAGACACATGTAGTGATGATCCTCAAACTTATGCAACTATTTTGCCAACATAAGTAAAATACAAAAAAAAAAAAAAAAATTAATACATTGAATCAGAAATCAACGTATTTGTAATAAAAAAACATGCCAAACCAATCTAAATAATATAATATAATACTTCGAACTTAAGGATCTTCTATACCTTTTTAAGTGATTTAAAGCATTTCATTATGATTTACTGAATGAAAGGGACATTTTTCCTCCAGCAAATCATAACTCCATCTTTCCTGTAGAAGGGAAAGACAATCCAAAAAAAAAAAACAAAAAACAAAAAAAAACCCTTTACATAGAAACAAACAGATAATATGAGTTAAAATATGAATACAAATGGCTCATACACACCTTTTATTCAATCAAGATGCATTCAATTGATCAGAAGTGCCAGTAAAGACATTTATGTTACAAAATAAATGCTGTTCTTTTGATCTTTCTATCCATCTGTGAATCCTGAAAAATAAAATGTATCACAGTTTCCACAAAAAATGTTGGGCAGCCACAACTGTTTTCAACACTGATAATAATCCAAAATGTTTCTTGAGCAGCAAGAAATCATATTAGAATGATTTCTGAAGGATCATGTGACACTGAAGACTGGAGTAATGATGCTGAAAATTCAGCTGCGCATCACAGAAATAAATTACAGTTTATAACAGATATTCACATAGAAAACAGCTATTTTAAATTACAATAATATTTCCCTATTTTTACTGATTTTTTTGTATTTTTGATCAAATAAATGCAGCCTTGAAGAGCAGAAGAGGCATCTCTCAAAAACATAAAAAAATCTTACCGACCCCCAAACTTTTGACCACTAGTGTACATGTGCATATAGATTCATTTAAACATACAGTACATATATGAAAGTGAAAACTGCAAATCACAATGGCTCTCTTGTGATTATCCATCTAATGAGTGTTGGGTCTGATTTTGATTTGATAGTAGAGATGATATTCCACAGGCTGATAACAGATATTATCCAGCTGACAAACACTCGTTATCAGTGACTCAATGAGCAAAACATCAAGATCTAAACCTGGCCGCTGTTTCGAGTAAAACCAATGATGTCATCAGCAGCCGATCACCTAGCGACCGGCCCGAACACCCTAGTTACCAGTGTTCAGTCTTCACACATTCACTCTGATTAACCTCAGTCTGCTATTGAGCTGCTAAAACAGTGCATCTGAGTGTAATGACAAATCAGAGCCATGCTTTCAGAATTATTTAACTAGTGTCTGTGCACACAATATGATTTCTGAAGTGTTACTACACCTCCGATACGAGAAAGGACTTTGTTTTTAACAGAATGATATAAAAACATAATGAGGACTATAAAATATTATAGCAGCGACTTGCAGGCAACCTTTGCATCTTGGTTTTTACAGTGAAAACACAGATTTAGGAAGGGAGTTACACATTAAACTGCAGCACAGAGCTCTGCAACTGCATTTTCAACTAGTGCATAAATGATACACCCCGTTTATAGTTAGTTGTGTGAGTACATAACCCACCTTTGACGCACAGACACACACTCGCATCAGGATGGACACAGCCAGCGTCGCCTCCAGCTCTCAAGGAGCGGCCCAAATGGGACAATAAGGTCCAGTATCTGCTGACATGCATTGGATTCGCTGTGGGACTCGGAACGTCTGGAGATTCCCATACCTCTGCCATATCGACGGAGGAGGTGACTGGATTATTACAGGAAATATGTCACCACAAAACCAGTCATAAGGGTCAATTTTTGAATAAATAAGCTTTCCATTGATGTATGGTTGTTAGGATAGGACAATATTTGGCTGAAATACAACCATTTGAATATCTAGAATCTGAGGGTGCAAAAAAATCTAAATATTGAGAAAATCGCCTTTAAAGTTGTCCAAATGAAGTTCTTAGCAATGCATATTACTAATAAAAAAATTAAGTTTTGATATATTTACGGTAGGAAATTTACAAAATATCTTCATGGAACATGATCTTAATATCCTAATGATTTTTGGCATAAAAGAAAAATGTATAATTTTGACCCATACAATGTATTTTTGGCTATTGCTACAAATATACCTGTGCTACTTAAGACTGGTTTTGTGTCCCGGGGGACACATATAATGCAGAAGATGATGTGGAATTGAGTGGTTTTAGATCAGCTTCTACACTGAAAAACATGCAGTGTGTAGGATTTACTTTAAAACAGTTTTCCATGGTAAATTTCACAATAATTACAAAGAAACGGCAAACACGTTGAATTAAATGTGAAATTTTGAAGTAGAAAGACTGATACAGGATTTTCTTGTAAAACATACTCCAATAATCTCAGAATTTATTTTATTTTTATTTTTTTTACAGTATTTAGTGAATGTCTGTTTGTTGTTTTTGACAGATACACAATTTCAGCATAAATGCTTAGAAATGTTAGTTACTTCAATAATAAATTTATATATATATATATATAATATATATATACACACACACACACACACACACACACACACACACAGGTGCATCTCAATAAATTAGAATGTCGTGGAAAAGTTCATTTATTTCAGTAATTCAACTCAAATTGTGAAACTCGTGTATTAAATAAATTCAATGCACACAGACTGAAGTAGTTTAAGTCTTTGGTTCTTTTAATTGTGATGATTTTGGCTCACATTTAACAAAAACCCACCAATTCACTATCTTAACAAATTAGAATACTTCATGAGACCAATAAAAAAAAAAAAGAATAAAATAGGATTTTCTTGTAAAACCTACTCCTATAATCTCAGGAAAAATATTTTTTTACAGTATTTAGTGAATGATCGTTTGTTGTTTTCGACAGATTTTGACAGTTGTTTTGACAATTTCAGCATCAAATGCTTATAATTTTTTTTATAAAATATTACAAAATACATATTTCTGCTAGTTGCCAAGACAATATTTCTCATTTTTATTTAGTTGATGTACTAAAATAACAAACTGAAATAAAATTAACAACTACACAAACATATTTAAAAACAACAAAGACCTAATGACCTAATAAAAATGACAAAAACAACAAAATTACAGAAACTTTAACTAAAATAACATGAAAACAATATATGAAAAAATTATTCAAATATTAAAAACTGTAATAGTATGACACTTACGATAAGCTCTCATTTGTTAACATTAGTTAGTGCATTAACTTACAACAAGCAATATATTTATTTATAACACTTTAATTACATTTTACATTAGTTAATAAAAACACAATTGCTCATTGTTTGTTTATGTTCACAGTGTATTAACTCATGTTAACAGATTCAACATTTGATTTCAAAAAGCATTATTAAATGCTGAAATTGACATCAATATTATTAAACGCTGTATTGTTCATTGTTAGGTCTATTAATACAGTTACCCTGTTAACAATGAATTCTTTCTGTAAAGTGTTATAAAAATACTTTATAATTGTTGTTGAAAGTAATTAATTTTAATTAAAGTAATTAATTTTTCTTCATGAAAGTTCCGGAGTCATTAAATAATAAATCAACTTCTTCCTGGAGTTATTAAATAATAAATTAAGCAATAATCAAATCGGTCACGATAAATGCTCTTATGTCATTTCAATACTATTTACAGCTGTACTTTAATATGTAAAAGGATAAGAAAACACTAACCCGGTTATTAAATGCCTAAGTGTTTTACATTTGCATTTATGCATTTAGCATATGCAGAAATTTATTAATTTTATCCAAAGTAACTTACAAATAAGGAACAAAAGCAATTTGTCAAAAAGCCAAAAATATTCATAAGATACAATGTCAGGTTTATTACACAAGATCAGTATTTCTGTATTTCAATATCCAAATTTGCGGGTTGATCCTTTAATGTATGTGTATCTATATATACATACATGTGTGTGTGTAACTCCACACAAACATGATGGTTCAGTACATACCTCGGTTTTGAAGTCATGGCTCAGTATGGTTTCAGTGCAGCAGGTGGAAAAAAACTAAACATATATATATTTTTTTATTAAACTGGTTTACTGAACAAATTGCTCTTTCTTTAAATAAATTCAACAATAATTAAAATTTTCTTAGGGATAAAAATCTACCTCATCTTATGCTCTAAACTATAGGGAGACCATTTACATTAATATAAGGTTACAATTAACAACAGAGCCCAAACTTAAATTTAATTATTTATTTTTAAATATAATAGTCAACACTCAAAAATTATATGCAAACATGTAAATTGCACATAATGACTTTTTTTTTTAAAATTAACTTCTAAATTTCTAAACTTCTAAAATTTCTATTTGTTGTTGAAATATATTCATTTACACAATGGCTACCATAACTTTTTTCATAACAGATTTATGAACATATATTAAATAATTAAGATATCACTAACAGGTGAAATATAATGAGTATGTAGTCTAATATTTTGCGAAATGTTCTTCTGTAGACTTCATTTCTCTATCAAACTAACGAGCTGTGGACACTGATGACTTGCCGGAGATAAATGAAATGCTACGAGACATTTTGTTTTTGACGTGGTTGAAACACTGATTGAGCGATTACGTGAGACATGAGATGTTTATTCATGTTTATTTCACGTTAAAAGTAGCAGTAAAGAGGAAGGGCTAATATTTCTATTTAAGTACAAAATCATATCAGCAGTGTTCAGGATTACTTTTTCAAGTAACTAGTGAAGTAACACATTACTTTTAAATTTACAACTAAATATCTGAGTTACTTTTGCAAATGAGTAACGCCAGTTACTTTGTTTTCCTATGTATTGACTGACCACTCTCCTGTCTGCATGTTGAGAGAAATCAGGAGTAAGTGAAGACACAGAGGAATTATCTTCAGCCTGAGGATTATTAATTTCACTTTTGGTGTGAAAGGGCCTTTACAGTTGCCAAAACTATAACTTTTTACTTTTTTGTTATTAAAAAACAAACAAGCAAGCTCAGCCCAGGTGACAAACAGTAACGCAAAAGTAACTTAATGCATTACTTTCCATAAAAAGTAACTGACACAAGTTACTTTTTTATTGAGTAACGCAATACTGTATTGTATTACTTTCCATAAAAAGTAACAATGCAACACAATAAGTTACCTTTTGATTGAGTAACGCAATACTGTAATGCATTACTTTCCATAAAAAGTAAATGTAACACAATAAGTTGCTTTTTGATTGAGTAACGCAATACTGTAATGCATTACCTTCCATAAAAAGTAACAATGTAACACAATAAGTTACTTTTTGATTGAGTAACGCAATACTGTAATGCATTACTTTCCATAAAAAATAACAATGTAACACAATAAGTTACTTTTTGATTAAGTAACGCAATACTGTAATGCATTACTTCTAAAAGTAACTTTCCCCAACACTGCATATCAGTATTTGAACATTCAGATCTGGAGGTTGTTGTTTTGTTGCGTATGTGTCAGGTGCATTCCTGATCCCGTACCTGATTGCGCTGGTCTTCGAGGGTCTGCCGCTGCTGTATCTGGAGCTGGCCATCGGTCAGAGTCTGCGGAAGGGCAGCATCGGCGTCTGGCACTCCATCTCTCCTTTGCTGGGTGGAGTCGGTGAGTAAAACACATTCAGCTGCACGTTACTCACACAGACTAAAATCCTGAGAATGTTTCCTATCGGGTCGGACAGACAGAACAATGAAACTATATCAGTAATGTTCCTAAACTAACTTCAATGTTGGCTTGACAAAGCCTTGCTTGAAAGTTTGAAATAACTCTGAAAAGCTTCACATTTGAAGATTTTATTCAAAGTCGATAAAATGTTATTAACGTTCTAGAACATTGCTAAAATGTTTAAATGAGTTGCTATCATGATTTAACATGCTGCTAACTTATTTTATCACATTGCTAGCATGATTAACATGTTGCTATGCTGCTAGCATGTTGTCAACATGTTCCTATCATGTTTTAGCACATTGTTTGCATGACTAGCATATTGCTAACATGTTGCGAATGTGTCTAGCATGATTAGAATATTAACATGTTGCTAGTATGTTTCTCACATGATTTTGCACAGTTAGTATTTTAACAAGTTTGCTATCATGATTTAAAATGCTGCTAACATGTTTTAGCACATTACTAGCATGTTTTTAGCATAATGCATTGATAGCAAGTTGATAGTATGATTTCGCATGAAGCTAGCATGATTTAACACATAACTAACATGATTTAGTATGTTGTTAATGTGTATTACACGTTGTTAACATGTTTTGGCACATTGTTAACATGATAAACATGTTACCATGCTGTTAGCTTGATTAGCATATTGCTAGCATGTTCTAACACATTGTTAACATGATTAACATGTTGTTAACATAAGTAGCATATTGCTAACATGTTGCTAGTATGTCTAGCATGATTATAATTTTTTCAACATGTTGCTAAATGATTTCGCACACTGCTAATCTGTTTAAACAAGTTTGCTAACATTTAACATTATTTGCATGTTTTAGCACAATTAAATATGTTGCTAACATGATTTAACATTGCTAGCATGTTTTTATGTAATATGTTGATAGCATGTTGACAGTATGATTTAACATGATGTTTGCATGATTTAGTATGTTGCTAACATGATTTAACACATTACTAACATGTTTAACAATTTAAAACATTGATAGCATGTTGCTAGTATGATTTAACATGTTGCTAACATAATTTAGCACATTACTAGCATGTTTTTAGCATAATGCATTGATAGCATGTTGATAGTATGATTTAGCATGACGCTAGCATGATTTAACATAACTAACATGTTTTAACAATTTAATATGTTGATAGCATGTTGATAGTATGATTTAACATGATGCTAGCATGATTTAGCATATAACTAACATGTTTTAATTTAATATGTTGACAGCATGTTGATAGTATGATTTAACATGATGTTAGCATTATTTAACACATTGCTAATATGTTTTAACAATTTAATGTTGATAGCATGTTGATAGTATGATTTAACATGATGCTAGCATGATTTAGCATATAACTAACATGTTTTAATTTAATATGTTGACAGCATGTTGATAGTATGATTTAACATGATGTTAGCATTATTTAACACATTGCTAATATGTTTTAACAATTTAATGTTGATAGCATGTTGATAGTATGATTTAACATGATGCTAGCATGATTTAACACATTACTAACATGTTTAACAATTTAAAACATTGATAGCATGTTGCTAGTATGATTTAACATGTTGCTAACATGATTTAGCACATTACTAGCATGTTTTTAGCATAATGCATTGATAGCATGTTGATAGTATGATTTAGCATGACTCTAGTATGATTTAACACATAACTAACATGTTTTAACAATTTTATTTGTTGATAGCATGTTGATAGTATGATTTAACATGATGTTAGCATTATTTAGCATGTTACTAACATGATTTAACATCACTAACATGTTTTAACAATTTAAAATGTTGATAGCATGTTGCTAACACGATTGAACACATTACTAGCATGTTTTAGTATAATATGTTGATAAGCATGTTGATAGTATGATTTAGCATGACACTAGGGCTTGTTTTTACACTTGTGAAACATGCTGGATTTTCTCTGAACAGATAAACATGGCTTTTACTCTGTGTTTTTGTTTTCTGCAGCATTGTGGGAGTCATTTTCTATGACTGAATGTTTGATGTGTTGTCAGATTGTGTTCCTGCATATCAAGTCTTTATGAGCTCATAAAAGCATTATTGGGTTATTGCCTTATGATTGCGCTTGTGTTGGTAGGTGTGGCATCGATGATCCTCTCGTTTCTGGTGGGTTTGTTTTATAACACCATCTTGGCCTGGGTTCTCTGGTATTTCTTCCACTCGTTTCAGGAGCCACTGCCCTGGAGTCGATGCCCCATCAACGAGAACCGCACCGGTACTGAGACAAAAACACACCACAAACACCTGCAGTTTATACTGAAGAACAAATATGACATTTCAGTCTCTTTGGACGTTTGTTTCATGACAATTAAGCTTGTTTGTTATGAGATGCACATAAATGTAATATAATGAAAATTAAGCAAAGGATGAGGTTCAGACAGGAAGTAATGAAAATAAAAAAAATCATAAAATCAGAATACTGTTAATCATAAAAGTTGAACAAAAAGGGGAGAGAGAGAAAGAAAAGAGAAGAGCAAATCTTACCAAACCAGTTGAGGCCTGTGAGCATGTCTCAGTCTCATAATTCATCAAAAAATAAGTAAGAATGTAATAAATAAATAATAAATAAAACAAATCAAACATAAATTAAATAAAAATATAAATTAATTAAAACATACATATCAATAAATAAATATATATAGGACTACATAAAAATAGCAAATAATATAAATACAAATATATATATATATATATATATATATATATATATATATATATATATATATATAAAATTAAATGTACATTAAAAGTAAAGAAAAATGCAAAAACAAACTAATAAATAAAATCTTTAAAAATGTACAAAGCAAATAAAAATATAAATACATTAAAAATAAATTAAAATAAATTAAAATATAAATGCAAAAAATAAAGCAATATAAAAAATATAGTAAACAAAATAAAAGTATATACAATATACATAAATAGAAACGTATGTATATACATATATTTATATATATACACAAAAAAAATTAAAAATAACATTTTAAACAAGCAAACAAACAAATTAATAAATAGGAATACATAAAACACGGTAAATAAATACAACAAGTCCATTGAAAAGTAAATATATATAAAACATAGCAAAACAAGTATATAAAGTAATTAAGTACATAAATAAAGTAATTAATAAAGTATATATATTAAGTATATAAAGCACATACATTAAGAATGAACACACACACACACACACACACACATATATATATATATATATATATATATATACAGTGGGGCAAAAAAGTATTTAGTCAGCTACCAATTGTGCAAGTTCTCCCACTTAAAAAGATGAGAGAGGCCTGTAATTTTCATCATAGGTATACCTCAATTATGAGAGACAAAATGAGAAAAAAAAATCCAGAAAATCACATTGTAGGATTTTTAAAGAATTTATTTGCAAATTATGGTGGAAAATAAGTATTTGGTCAATAACAAAATTTCATCTCAATACTTTGTTATATACCCTTTGTTGGCAATGACAGAGGTCAAACGTTTTCTGTAAGTCTTCACAAGGTTTTCACACACTGTTGCTGGTATTTTGGCCCATTCCTCCATGCAGATTCCCTCTAGAGCAGTAATGTTTTGGGGCTGTCGCTGGGCAACATGGACTTTCAACTCCCTCCAAAGATTTTCGATGGGGTTGAGATCTGGAGACTGGCTAGGCCACTCCAGGACCTTGAAATGCTTCTTACGAAGCCACTCCTTCGTTGCCCAGGCAGTGTGTTTGGGATCATTGTCATGCTGAAAGACCCAGCCACGTTTCATCTTCAATGCCCTTGCTGATGGAAGGAGGTTTTCACTCAAAATCTCACGATACATGGCCCCATTCATTCTTTCGTTTACACGGATCAGTCGTCCTGGTCCCTTTGCAGAAAAACAGCCCCAAAGCATGATGTTTCCACCCCCATGCTTCACAGTAGGTATGGTGTTCTTTGGATGCAACTCAGCATTCTTTCTCCTCCAAACACGACAAGTTGAGTTTTTACCAAAAAGTTCTATTTTGGTTTCATCATTCTCCCAATCCTCTTCTGGATCATCCAAATGCTCTCTAGCAAACTTCAGTCAGGCCCGGACATGTACTGGCTTAAGCAGGGGGACACGTCTGGCACTGCAGGATTTGAGTCCCTGGCGGCGCAGTGTGTTACTGATGGTAGCCTTTGTTACTTTGGTCCCAGCTCTCTGCAGGTTATTCACTAGGTCCCCCCGTGTGGTTCTGGGATTTTTGCTCACAGTTCTTGTGATCATTTTGACCCCACGGGGTGAGATCTTGCGTGGAGCCCCAGATCGAGGGAGATTATCAGTGGTCTTGTATGTCTTCCATTTTCTAATAATTGCTCCCACAGTTGATTTCTTCACACCAAGCTGCTTACCTATTGCAGATTCAGTCTTCCCAGCCTGGTGCAGGTCTACAATTTTGTTTCTGGTGTCCTTTGACAGCTCTTTGGTCTTGGCCATGGTGGAGTTTGGAGTTGGACTGTTTGAGGTTGTGGACAGATGTCTTTTATACTGATCAAACAGTTCAAACAGATGCCATTAACACAGGTAATTAGTGGAGGACAGAGGAGCCTCTTAAAGAAGAAGTTACAGGTCTGTGAGAGCCAGAAATTTTGCTTGTTTGTAGGTGACCAAATACTTATTTTACCGAGGAATTTACCAATAAATTCTTTAAAAATCCTACAATGTGATTTTCTGGATTTTTTTTTCTCATTTTGTCTCTCATAGTTGAGGTATACCTATGATGAAAATTACAGGCCTCTCTCATCTTTTTAAGTGGAAGAACTTGCACAATTGGTGGCTGACTAAATACTTTTTTGCCCCACTGTATATATATATATATATATATATATATATATATAAATAAAGTAAAACATATTATATAATAGTATTTACTCCTATTTGTTTTGTCCCAAGTATCTGAGGTGTTGTTATCTGGGCTGGTGTGTTGTAGGTTACGTGGAAGAGTGTGTTGCCAGCACACCGGTGAACTACTTCTGGTACAGACAGACTCTGAACATCACGCCAGACATCGAGCAGAGTGGCTCGCTGCAGTGGTGGCTGGTCGTGTGTCTGGCCTCGGCCTGGTGCATCGTCTACATCTGCTTCATAAGGGGCATCGAGACCATCGGCAAGGTGAGAACAACCGGCTAACATAAGAGAAATCAATTTCACTTGCAGAAGCTTTCACCTTCAGATGAAAAAGTGATCTGTTTCTCATGCTGCAGGGGTTCATCAACAGATGCACAAATTCATGTTCATCAACAAAATTCAGTCCAAAAGCGTGTGAGATATGGGGGAAAGGCTAAATATATGTTACAAAAGTTTTTGACACTAATATAACTTTATAGATTATTTTACAGAAGGTACTTTTGACACTAATAGTACTCCATACAAACCCGGGTCAAAAATGACCCAACATGAAACATGTTATATCTCTGAAAAAATAACTGTAAAAAATGTGAAAAAATATGTGTATTTTGAGGGTCTTAAAGCATCTGCAGAGTTCCATTCCCTTAATAAAAACTAAAAAAAAAATAATTTCCAGAAAACTGACTTGAATGCGTTGCGAGGGTTAAGCAAAAACCCACTTAATAACTTTGAATTTTTTTTTTCCAGAAAACAACTTATCTCAATTTTGCTTTTCAAATAAATATATCTGGATTTAAGAATGTTTTGATATTTACACTTGAAAACATGCCAAAATACTGAGGGAGAAATAACATTGTTTCCATCTAATGGTACTCCATACAAACCAGGGTCAAAAATGACCCGAAAATGAAACGCATTATATCTCTGAAAAAAATAATTACAAAAATCTGAAAAAAAAAATAAATGACATGTATTTTGAGGTTCTTGAAGCATTTTCAGAGTTTCGTTCCTTTACTAAAATCTACACATTTTTTAGAAATTTTTATGTATCTCTTCCAGAAAACTGACTTGAATGCATTGCAAGGGTTAAGCAAAACCCACTTAATAATTTTGATAATTCTTTCAGAAAATAAGACTTAATATCTCATAATTTAGCTTTTCAAATAAATATCTGGATTTAAGATTGTTTTGATATTTATACTCTAAAACAAGACAAGAATACAGAGGAAGAAATAACACTGTTTTCATCTGATGGTACTCCATACAAACCCGAGTCAAAAATGACCCGAACACGAAAAATCTCAAAAGTGTTCAGAAAATTCAGAAGTGTTTCTCTGGTTGACTGTGTTCCAGGCTGTGTATGTGACAGCGACGTTTCCGTACCTGGTGTTGACCATCTTTATGGTGAGGGCCCTCACGCTTCCTGGGGCCACAGACGGGCTTCAGTACCTCTTCACTCCAGACGTGAGTCTCTCTCTCACACACACACACTCACACAAGCACGCACGCACGCACTCACGCACGCACGCACGCACACACACACACACTAATTATAGTGTGATCTTGTGTCTGCAGTGGACGCTGCTGATGGATCCTCAGGTTTGGCTGGACGCTGCGACGCAGATCTTCTTCTCTCTGTCTCTGGCCTTCGGTGGACTCATCGCCTTCTCCAGCTACAACCCCAAAAAGTACAACAATAATATGGGTTCTGTTACAAATCAGAATTCTCAAGACCAGCGATTCTTAAATTTTGTTACACATTCATTTTAACATTCTATTAGAATATTTTGTAACTTTTGCAAAAATGTTCATTTGTTATCATCAGTTAACAACATTAGTAAAAACGAACTAACAAAACTTAAAACTTCTAAAGAATTTATTAATCTTAGTTAAATGTTACGTTTACTAATACATTACTAAAATCAAAGTTTGCATTTGTCAAATATTATTTAATGGACCTGAGCTAACATGAAATATTAATGAACATATATGTTTTTATTATCTAACCTTAACATACATATATATATATATATATATATATATATATATATAAAAGGTTATAAAGCCATTTCTAAAGCTTTGGGACTCCAGCGAACCACAGTGAGAGCCATTATCCACAAATGGCGAAAACATGGAACAGTGGTGAACCTTCCCAGGAGTGGCCGGCCGACCAAAATTACCCCAAGAGCGCAGTGATGACTAATCCAAGAGGTCACAAAAGACCCCAGAACAACATCCAAAGAACTGCAGGCCTCACTTGCCTCAGTTAAGGTCAGTGTTCATGACTCCACCATAAGAAAGAGACTGGGCAAAAATGGCCTGCATGGCAGAGTTCCAAGACGAAAACCGCTGCTGAGCAAAAAGAACATAAAGGCTCGTCTCAGTTTTCCCAGAAAATATCTTGATGATCCCCAAGACTTTTGGGAAAATACTCTGTGGACTGACGAGACAAAAGTTGAACTTTTTGGAAGGTGTGTGTCCCATTACATCTGGCGTAAAAGTAACACAGCATTTCAGAAAAAGAACATCATACCAACAGTAAAATATGGTGGTGGTAGTGTGATGGTCTGGGGCTGTTTTGCTGCTTCAGGATCTGGAAGACTTGCTGTGATAAAAAAATCCTGAAGGACAATGTCCGGCCATCTGTTCGTGACCTCAAGCTGAAGTGAACTTGGGTTCTGCAGCAGGACAATGATCCAAAACAAACCAGCAAGTCCACCTCTGAATGGCTGAAGAAAAACAAAATGAAGACTTTGGAGTGGCCTAGTCAAAGTCCTGACCTGAATCCTATTGAGATGCTGTGGCATGACCTTAAAAAGGTGGTTCACGCTCGAAAACCCTCCAATGTGGCTGAATTACAAAAATTCTGCAAAGATGAGTGGGCCAAAATTCCTCCACAGCGCTGTAACAGACTCATTGCAAGTTATCGCAAACTCTTGATTGCAGTTGTTGCTGCTAAGGGTGGCCCAACCAGTTATTAGGTTTAGGGGGCAAGCACTTTTTCACACAGAGCCATGTGGGTTTGGATTTTGTTTTCCCTTCATAATAAAAAACTTCATTTAAAAACTGCATGTTGTGTTTACTTGTGTTATCTTTGATTAATATTTAAATTTGTTTGATGATCTGAAACAAAGTGTGACAAACATGCAAAAAAATTAAAAATCAGGAAGGGGGCAAATAATTTTTCACACCACTGTATATATACATACATTTGTGTGTGTGCGTGTATGTATATATATATATAAATAAAAACACACTTAGATTAAGGAAGGAAGTGCTAAATAATTTGTAACACTGAATCACTAATTACATAAATTGTAATAGAAAAAAAAACACAAGAAACATACATATTGTGACGAATGTCCCGAGCGCTCGTCAGCGTCGCCCTGGAAACCAACGAGGATCACCTGCACGTCCTCGTCTCGGGCTGGCCGGGCGCACCTGAAGCTCATCACGGTTGGGCTTGATAAGCCGCCGCAACACACACACTGGTTTTCTTGATCTGCATTTATTCCAGAAAGCAGCCTTTGACCGGCCAGCCCCTGCACACGAGCACGGCATGGAGGACAGCCACTGGGAAGCACAAGCATTGATCTCACGAGTAGCATGGAGCACCATCACACGCCACAGACCCAAGTTTGCACCCTAAAACCCTCAATAAACTCACCCTCCAGGGCATTTATTGACTACCCCTTGTCGTGTGAAGGCAATGCGGGCATGACCGTGAAGAGTCACCGATAAGCAACGTTTTTTTTTCCCTTTTTTGCCTCACCTCTACTTGTTTTTTTTCACAGGCGGCTGCTCCTCCCTAGACATGGAGGAACTACTAAAGCACCTCACCAAGGTGAGCATCCGCCAACAACAGATCATGGAGCACATGGCCGCTCGCCAGGGGGATTCCGAGCGAGAGGTCGCCGCACTCCGCACTGCCGCTGCCCAACGAGTCCCACTGCCCGATCCCCAGGTGCAGGCCATCCAGGTCCTACCAAAAATGTCAACCCACGACGACGTAGAGAACTACTTAATGATGTTCGAGGTCATCGCGGCCCAGGAGGGCTGGCCACGGGAGGAGTGGGCACGAGTGCTGGCACCACTGTTAACGGGAGAAGCACAACGGGCCTATTTCTCCATGCAACCCACACTGAGGGAATCCTATGATGAGCTGAGGAAGGAGGTCATGGCCCGCGTGGGGCTTTCACCCATCTCCGCAGCCCAACAATGCCACGACTGGGAATTTAAGACCCAGTTGCCAGCCCGTGCCCAGGCAGCTGACCTGACCTGAGTAGCCCATCATTGGCTGCTGGCTGCGAGCCCTAGCGCCACCCAGATAGCGGAGAAAGTCATTGTCGATCGTCTACTGCGAGCCCTACCCCGGGTAATCCGGCAGGCAGCCTGCATGCGAAACCCCCACACTGTGGGTGATCTCGTGGAGGCCATTGAGTTGGCGGAGGCCACCCAACATCGGGAGGTGGAGGAGCGAGCGCTGCCGTTTCTCCGGAGGGTGAGCCAGGAGCGTCGCACGCCGGAGGGTATCTCTAGGCCAGTGAGTAGACCGGCGGTTCCCGGCCCTTAGGACGAGCCGATGCCCACGGATCCACCCCGCTCCCCGAACCGAGCATGGCTGGCGGGCTGCATCGTCCACCGCGACCCACTGCCGGAGGCCCCTCGTGTAAAAGTGAAGGTGAATGGACGGCCGTATCAAGCCCTGCTGGATTCCGGCAGCACGGTCAGCCTCGTGCAGTCGTCAGTTTTTCCCTCCCGCCTGGTTTCGAAGGCCTGCCTTTCCATCACCTGTGTGCAGGGAGACACGAGACAGGTCCCCGCTCGTCGCATTACAATCACGGCCACCTCAGGCAGTTGGCCCGTTGAGGTGGGGATAGTCAAGGATCTGCCCGTCCCCGTCCTGATTGGGAGAGACTGGCCGGGGTTTGACCGCTTGCTCACTGACGCCGTGCAGCCTGCCAGCCCAGCTGAGAACCGCCGAAAGAGGAGATCTCCCCGACGTCCCCGGCGGCGCCCCGTCCTGCTGGCCTCCGACAGCACCAGAGACAGTGAGTCCCCCTCCCAAACCACTAACCTATTCTTTGATGTGTTCCAACAGGTGACAAGGGGGGGGGGGCATTCGCCAAGGAACAACACGGGGACGATCGGCTGAAACATTGTTGGACCCAGGTTAGGACGATTGAGAGAGAGGAAGTGCAACCCCCTCCACACCCGGTTCCTCACTTTGTGCTCCAAAACGGTCTACTCTACTGTGTAGCGCAGCGGAGGGGGGAGGAGAAAAATCTGCTAGTCGTGCCCCGGTCGAAGACGGAAACCGTGATGGAGCTAGCCCATGCACATCCGATGGCAGGCCACCTGGGGGCGCAGAACACTATCCAACGGATTCGTGATCGCTTCCACTGGCCTGGACTGGACGGAGATGTGTAGCGCTTCTGTCAGGCCTGCCCAACGTTCCAACGAACTTCGTCATGGACTCCTCCCCCCAGCCCATTAATTCCGCTGCCCATAATAGAGGTACCCTTCGAGCGAATAGGGATGGATCTGGTAGGGCCGCTGCCGAAGTCCGCCCGGGGCCATGAGCACATCCTCGTCATCGTGGATTATGCCACTCGGTACCCGGAAGCAATTCCCCTCCGCAAGGCCATCGCCCAAGAGCTCTTCCTGCTCTGTAGTCGGGTAGGTATACCGTCAGAGATATTGACCGATCAGGGCACTCCGTTCATGTCCCGGGGGATGGCAGACCTCTGTCACCTCCTCCAGGTACGACAAATCAAGACCACCGTCTACCACCCACAGACCGATGGGCTCGTCGAGCGATTTAATCAGACCCTGAAGCAGATGCTCCATCGAGTGGTCGTGGAGGACAGACAGGACTGGGATAAAATGTTGCCATATGTCCTCTTCGGCATCAGGGAAGTTCCCCAGGCCTCGACAGGCTTCACACCATTTGCGCTGTTGTTCGGGAGACAGTCCCGTGGCCTACTCGACGTCGCCAGGGAGGCCTGGGAGCAACAGCCGGCAGCCCATCGGTCCACCATCAAACATGTGCGGGAGATGAGGGAACGGATCAACAGAGTGATGCCGTTAGTCCGGGAACACCTCACAAAGGCCCAGCAGGCCCAACAGCGACATTACGACCGGGCAGCCCAGCCACGGGAGTTCCAGCCAGGAGACCACGTGATGGTCCTGGTCCCCACGACGGCCTGCAAGTTTCTCGCGACATGGCAAGGGCCCTACACGGTAACGGAGAAGGTGGGACCGGTTACCTACCGGGTAAGGCAGCCGGGCCGGAGGAGGGAAGACCAGCTGTACCATGTTAACCTGCTGAAGCGTTGGGTGGGGACCAGGACCCAACTGGCCACCCTGGCCACATCCGACCCTGGGGTGGTGGACATGAACTCCTTAAGGAAGGAAGTGCTAAATAATTTGTAACACTGAATCACTAATTACATAAATTGTAATAGAAAAAAAAACCACAAGAAACATACATATTGTGACGAATGTCCCGAGCGCTCGTCAGCGTCACCCTGGAAACCAACGAGGATCACCTGCACGTCCTCGTCTCAGGCTGGCCTGGCGCACTTGAAGCTCATCACGGTTGGGCTTGATAAGCTGCCGCAACACACACACTGGTGAGACATGTCTCTAGAAGACTCCACGCTAACTCTTGATCTGCATTTATTCCAGAAAGCAGCCTTTGACCGGCCAGCCCCTGCACATGAGCACGGCACGGAGGACAGCCACTGGGAAGCACAAGCATTGATCTCACGAGGAGCACGGAGCACCAACACATGCCACAGACCCGAGTTTGCACCCTAAAACCCTCAATAAACTCACCCTCCGGGGCATTTATTGACTAGCCCTTGTCGTGTGACTCTTCACCCCGTTACAATATATACATATATTGATTTGGCAACAAAATATGCATC
Organism: Spinibarbus caldwelli; assembly: GCA_039654775.1. Classification (NCBI taxonomy): domain Eukaryota; kingdom Metazoa; phylum Chordata; class Actinopteri; order Cypriniformes; family Cyprinidae; genus Spinibarbus; species Spinibarbus caldwelli. The sequence goes on from CM077245.1 coordinate 1,644,553, forward strand.
ATTACTCATTATCATACTTAATTTTTAGGCAAACAATCACTTCATTATTTCACATTATTTCGAGTGCATTATACACTGATATTCAGCGTGATACTAACAGTCTAAAATGCATTATAATCGTGGTTAAAATGACTTATAATGCATTATGCATATGAAAGGTGAATAATGCAGATATATAACTGTGTGTGTTTCCAACAGGAATAACTGTGAACGGGACACTCTGGTTGTTGGGATCATTAACAGCGCCACGTCCCTCTATGCTTCCATCCCCATATTCGCCATCCTGGGCTTCAAAGCCACAAGCAACTTCAATTCCTGCATTAACAGGTGAAGCACACTACATTTATTATGCATGAACACACGCGCTATAACGTGCTGTTAAGGGTTTTGGAATGAGAGGTTTTTAATGCCATTTCATTCTGCTGCAGTAACATCATGGATCTGACCAATGCTTTTGATGTCGCTGACAAAAACATCACGATCGAGAACTACGAGAGCTGGTTAACGCATCTGAACACAACCGATCCGGTCAAAGTCTCCAGTCTGAACCTCAAACATTGCGTCCTCAAGAACTTTCTGGACCAGGTAAACAATTGCTTGCTAAAAATTCAGAAATAACAGCACAGAAAAACAGCAGGCTTGAAAGTGAAGTTCAGATTCACTTTCTACACATTTATATTTACTTATTTGGCTTGTAAACTCCTTCAGAACAGGAACCTGTGATACATTTTATTTTTCAGGATGATTAGAAAGCTCAAAAGAACAGCATTTATTTACAATAGAATTTAATGCATCAACTGAATTATCAATCATCATAAATCATCAATATAATGCAGCCTTGATGAATAAAAGCATTCATTTCAGTACATACCTCGGCCTTGAAGTTACACTTACTAAAATTAAATCGAATGTAAAATTAAAACAAACAATTTTAATTAAAAAAAAAAGTTAAATTATTTGAAAACAAAAAACAAAAAACAAAATTTTATAACAGAAAAAAATGAAAAATTAAATGTAATTTTTTTAAAACAAAAATAATAAAAATAAAACAAACAAACAAAAAATGCTAAATTAAAATCGACTCAAGAAGCTCAAAACAAAAGGCTGGTGGTCTTAAAAGTATTTAAACATAAATAATAAATAAAATAATTAATACAAAATAATTAATACATAATCTTAAAATAAAAAACAAATCTAATAATTACAAATTAAAGTTTAAATAACAAAAATAAGCAATTTAATTTAATAATTTTACTAAAAACAAACAAAATTATATAAAAATGCAAAGTAAAAAAACAAAAATGAAAATAAATAGCTTGAATAAAAACAAAAAAAAATTAACAAATCTAATACAAACATCTAAATTACAAATTAAAGTTTAAATAAAAAATGAATAATTTTACTAAAAACAAAAGTATATTAAAAATGCAAAATAAAACAAAAAAAATTAAAATAAATAGCTTGAATAAAAAAAAAAACAAACAAAACAAATAAACTAATTAATGATATAAAAGATGAGACTTTGTTTCTTAAAACTAGGAGCTCCAATTGTGCAGTGGATGAAACAGCGCTGTATTTGTTCTGTACCGAACCGAAAGAGACATACTGAAATGTGTGCCGTTACACCTCAAGTGTCATTTGTGTAAAGTGTGATGAACTGACGGCTCTCTCTTACCCAGAGTGCTTCAGGAACGGGTCTGGCGTTCATCGTCTTCACAGAGGCAGTGATTGAGATGCCTGGTTCACAGGTGTGGGCTGTGCTCTTCTTCATCATGCTCTTCAGTCTGGGTCTGTCCTCCATGTTCGGCAATCTGGAGGGCATCCTAACGCCACTGCTGGACCTGCATCTGGTGCCCAAATGGATGCCCAAAGAGCTCTTCACAGGTAAACACACACATCATCACAGCGAGCAAACAAGGGACTTCTACATTTACATTTAGTTATTTAGTAGATGCTTTTATCCAAAGCAACTTACAAATGAGGACAATGGAAGCAATCGAAATCAACAAAGAGCAATAATATGTAAGTGCTATGACAAGTCTCAGTTAGCCTAACGCAGTACACATAGCAATGTTTTTTTTGTTGTTGTTAATTATATAATAAATAAAAAAGAAAACAAATAGATAGAACAGAAAAAGAATAGAGAAAGCTAGTGTTAGAGGCCTTTTTTTAAAAAAGAGAACAAGCAGATAGAAAACAAATAGAGTGCAAGTCTTAAAGGGTCAAGTGTTTTTTTTTATAAAAAAGAAAACAAATAGATAAAATAGAATTAGAATAGAGAGTGCTAGAGTTAGAGGGTGAAATAAAGATGGAAGAGATGTGTTTTAGCCGTTTCTTGAAGATGATTGAGTTGGGCAGGTCATTTCACCAGGAGGGAACAGTTAAAGTGAAAGTCCGTGAAAGTGATTTTGTGCCTCTTTGGAGGAGTTATGGTTAATGAGCCTAACTGGATGGTGAAATTGTGATGAAACGATGAACGAACGAACGAATGAAACGAAAGAACGAGTTCTGTCTTGGCAAGGTTGAGTTGAAGGTGATGGTCCTTCATCCAGCAAGAAATGTCTGTCAGACATGCTGAGATGCGAGCAGCTATCGTCGGATCATCAGGATGGAATGAGAGGTATAGTTGAGTGTCATCAGCATAGCAGTGATACGAAAAGCCATGTTTCTGAATGACAGAACCTAGTGATGCCATGTAGACAGAGAAAAGAAGCGGTCCAAGAACTGAGCCCTGAGGCACTCCAGTAACTAGATGTTGCAACTTGGACACCTCATCTCTCCAATGTACAGCAGGTAAAATAAGTATTGAACACGTCACCATTTTTCTCAGTAAATATATTTCTAAAGGTGTGGTTGACATGAAATTTTCACCAGATGTTGGTAACAACCCAAGTAATCCATACATACAAAGAAAAGAAAAGAAAAGAAAACAAATAAGTTCAGAAATTAAGTTATATGTAATAAAATGGAATGACACAGGGAAGTAGTATTGAACACATGAAGAAAGGGAGGTGCAAAAAGGGATGGAAAGCCAATCAGTAATTAGAAAGCAATCCTGCCCCTTGTCAGTAGAAATTTATATTAGCTGGTTCAACACCTACCAGGATGATGAAGATGAAACAAAGATGGACATTTCAGAAAGAAAATAATCCCAAACACAGCCAAGGAAACTATCAATTGCTTTCAGAGAAAGAAAATAAAGCTGCTAGAATGGCCCAGCCAATCACCTGACTTGAATCCAATAGAAAATAAGAACTAAAGATCAGAGTTCATAGAAGAGGCCCACAGATCCTTCAAGATTTGAAGACTGTTTGTGTGGAAGAATGCATGCGACTAGTTTCTCCATACAGGAGGCGTCTTGAAGCTGTCATTACCAACAAAGGCTTTTGTACAAAGTATTAAATAATTTCAGTAAGCATGTTCAATACTTTTTCCCTGTGTCATTCCATTTTATTACACATAATTTAATTTTTGAACTTATTTGTTTTGTTTTCTTTGTATGTATGGATTACTTGGGTTGTTACCGACATCTGGTGAAAATTTCATGTCAACCGCACCTTTACAAATATATTTACTGAGATAAACGTGTTCAATACTTATTTTACCTGCTGTACCTTGAAGGACCTATCTGAGAGGTAAGACTCAAACCACTGGAGTGCGGTTCCTGAGATGCCCTTTCTCAATAGGGTTGACAGGAGGATCTAGTGGTTGACTGTATCAAAAGCAGCAAGATAAGTAATGAAGATTTGGAGGTGCTCTTGCCAGTCTTAGGGCTTCAACAACAGAGCAAGGCAGTTTCAGTAGAATGTCCACTTCTGAAACCAGACTGGTTGCTGTCCAGGAGGTTGTTCTGTGTGAAAAAGGCAGAGACTTGGTTGAACACAGCTTGTTAAAGTGTTTTTGCAATAAAAGGAAGAAGGGAAACGGGTCTGTATTTCTCTAAAAGAGTTGGGTTAAGATTCCTTCTTGTTGCAGGTCTGATTTGTATGGTGAACTTCTTGGTGGCTCTGATCTTCACGCTGGGATCGGGAAATTACTGGCTGGAGATCTTCAACAGTTATGTGGGCTCCATCCCGCTCCTCGTCATCGCCTTCTGCGAGATCATTGGCGTCGTCTTCTTCTACGGAATGAAACGGTTGGTAAACTCTTTCAATACAACACAGTCTGAATATTTATAGCCAGTATTGCTGCCATTAAAGACTTGAAGATCATTTAAAGGAGCTGAAGAAGCAAAAATGTACATAAACAGTTCATTAGAGCAGGGTTTGTGAGTTCATGAAAATAGCTAATCATTAATAAAATCATAAAAATATAAATATATTAAAGTGAAACACTAACATTTAAATAAATCATAAAAAGCAAAATCAAAAATAATTTTCAAATACAAAAACACTTGCTGAACGTTAAATTGAAAGGGATAATTTAAAAATATAAACTATCAAAATGAAACAAATCATTAAAATGTAAAATTAAAACAAATATCAAAATAAACTAAAAACACCAAAAATTAATAAAAAAGCTAAATTAAAATAAATAATTTTAAAATACAAAAAACACTTACTAAAATTAAATCATAAATGTTAAATTAAAATAAAATGCAAAATAAAATTTAAAAATGTAAAATTAAAATAAACAATTTTAAAAACAAATTAAAACGCTTTCTAAAAATTAATTAAATCATTAAAAATAAAAACGTAAATAAAAATGTGAAGAGCTAAGTATATAATATAAATTTTATATTATTTTTTTAAATAAACAATCAAAATGCAATATTCAAATATTACCAAAGCATAAAAACATAAAACTTTTAAAATAAAAACAATCAACATGAAACATTAAAAATTAACTCATTAAATTAACTAATTTAACTCACTTAATCAATAAAGTATAAAATTAAAACAAATGTCAAAGTAAAAAAACTAAAAAAAAAAACTAAAAATGAAAAAACAGATAATTTTACTAAAAATCAAATCATAAAAATGTTAAAAAAACGATCAAAAACACTACAATGAAATCACAAAAATGTAAAAAAAAAAAAAACGTAATATATTAAACAATGAAACACTTTCTACCAATTAAATTATAAAAATGTAAAATTAAAATAATTTTAAAATTAAAAAAAAAAAAAAAAAATCAATTTTAAACTTAAAATAAAAATATTTTATAATTTTAAAACATGTTTACTAAAAACATTTTATTAGTTTATCTGCATGTCACATGAGCATGTTGATAAATTATTGAAATATGAACTCTGGCTGAAATATGAAGTTTGACTGACAAAAAAGTTTGGGAATAAGTATGAGATGCTACATGGAGAAAGATGAATGGAATAAACATGAAAAAGATGGACTAAGACTGACTGATGGCTGTCTGCGTTTCAGCTTCAGTGATGATATCGAGTACATGACGGGCCGGCGGCCCAATCTGTTCTGGCGTGTGTGCTGGATGGGCATCAGTCCCATCATGCTGCTGGTGGTTCTGGTGGCATATGTCGTGGTCCAGGTCCAGAAACACCCCACATATCCTGCCTGGAACCCCAAATACGTGAGTCTGAAACACATCCACACAACCAATAACACCCAAAGACCCTTAACCACAACACATCCACCAACTTATCCATCTTATTTTTCAATGCAGAAGTAAGGTTTTTTCTGTGAATGCGTGAGACTTATGCTTCATTAGGCACGGTTGGGAAATAACGAGAAAAATAACAAAGTGCAATCCACTCTGTGCATTTATAATTAAGACAATGTGTGATCCTGGAGCACAAAAGCAGTCATAAGTAGCACAGGTATATTTGTAGCAATAACCAAAAATACATTGTATGGGTCAAAATTATAAATTTTTCTTTTATGCCAAAAATCATTAGGATATTAAGTAAAGATCATGTTCCATGAAGATATTTTGTAAATTTCCTACCGTAAATATATCAAAACGTAATTTTTGATTAGTAACATGCATTGCTAAGAACTTAATTTGAACAACTTTAAAGGCGATTTTCTCAATATTCTGATTTTTTTGCACCCTCAGATTCCAGATTTTCAAATAGTTGTATTTCAGCCAAATATTGTCCTATCCTAACAAACCATACATCAATGGAAAGCTTATTTATTCATAAGTACCCTTATGACTGGTTTTGTGGTCCAGGGTCAGAGATATTCTATATTGCCATAGCACTTGCATATTATAGCTCTTTTCTTGCTTTTGATTGCTTCTATTGTCCTCATTTGAATGAAAGCGTCTGCTTTTTTTCAACTGGAATTGATCAAATTCAAATGATTCCCAACCCTAGAGCATAACACATTCTGTGCTTGTTATATGCAGGAAAACTTCCCAGAGTCGGAGGTGAAGCCGTATTCAGACTGGGTGTTTTCCATCTGTGTTCTTCTGAGCACTGTTCCTGTGCTCTCCATCCCCATTGTGGCCATTTACAGACTGATCCGACGACAGACGCGCCCGAAGACCAGCAGCAGCAGCAGCAGCAGCAGCAGCAGCCTCCCAAACCCCTACGACAATCAGGCCTTCAGCAGCGACACACAAACTGAAAGCTTCAAAGCGCTCTAGAGACTGTGTGAGATACGGAAGCTTCCCATCATTCCCTGCTGGAAACACCAGCTCAGGATTTGCATTTAAAACCAACATTTCCTTCAGGAAGAAACACCGTTTCTATGATTTTAACTCTGAAATTTAATATGACTTCATTGCATCTTTAAATTATTTAAATGACTAAAAAAAGAAGACGAAGAAGAAGAAAAAAACGATATTAGTGAAATTTTTTTTTTTTTTTTGTTCTTAAACTGGGAAAAAAAAAGCAAAGAAATAATAAATAATTGTCCAAAAATTAATTTCCAGGGTGTGAATGTCATGTTTACAAAACTTGTGGCATAAAAGTGTGACATATGTGACCCAAGCTGGCAAAATGAGTCGATATGCAAAAGTGAAAATTGTCGATTTTAGTCAAATTTGATGTTTTCACAAAAAAAGTTCATTACGCCCTCATCTAGCAATCCCAATGCTCCAAATAGTAATTATACATCTAAAATGATCTTTATTTGTATGTTTTCTGTGAGGATTACCTTTTCTCCACTCACTTCTCGCAATGATTGTCATCAAAGCAGCGTGCAATCCTGATAAATACACACATATGCACAGAATTACAATATTTAAGTATTCTTAATATACAGGCCGTCTGTCTCATTAATGTTAATCTAACAATAAAATAAAAGATCACTGCTCTTGACTGAACTGCTTTTGTAGTTTTAATAATCAACTTATTTGTAATGAACACACTAAAGGGATTTTTAGATTAGATTGTTTTTCTTATTTGAATGCTTTTGTTTAAATGTAAAATGAAAAAGGTAATGCATTATTTGTTTTCATATTTGCTCTACCGTTATTTTTTGCATCTGTTCTTATTTATAATTACAAAGATAAAATATAAAATAAATATATTGTGATTATTAATATAGTAATGATCATTAAGAAAAGAATTGGAGGAAAAGATGCAACGTTGCTAGGTGATTTTGCTCTGGAATCTTCAGAAAACTTTAAATCGATTTTTCTAAGACAAACACTGGATTCTACATTACATTCACTACATTATATTTTAGCAGACTTTCCTCATTTGGTCACACATTACAAACATCAGTAAGTCTGTAAATTTCCATGAACTGAACCAACTGAGAGAAACCGTTCTGAGCCGTGTTTTGCCCACTCATCACATTCCTTCACCAGCAGATGAGATTTAGTTAGTTAGTAACCGAATAACCAGCTGCATAAAACACAGTCATAATGTGAGTGAATGCTGAACATCAGCTGTCCTGAGAGAACTGACAATCAGCTCGTTCATCGCTGGAAAAATGTTATGCTCATTAATCAATATGAGATTATAAAAATAAAACGGCTATTTTTACAAATCTGCATTTTTTTCAACTCTTGTTTAAGCATGTTACACAGCTGGTTTTACACATTTTCTGCATTGATTTGAGGGTAAAATCTGCAAAATATGCATTAAACGTTAATTAAGCTGTAATTTACTACACTTTTTTGTACAATAAATAAATAAATGTTTATTTAAACATAATATTTAACAAAATTAGCAAATTAGCTGTAATTACTGTTTTTTTGGTAGCTGAAAACATCAAAATAAACTAAATATTTAACCTTTGTGCTTATAAATTTGTATATTATATTACATAATATTTAACTAAAATGTTTACATTTATTTAAATATATTTTAAAATTAGCTGTAATTACTGCACTGATCAAATTAAACAAAATATTTCAATATATATATATATATATATATATATGTATAAATAGCTTTTATATATATCATTTTTATATATAATTTTTTTATATGTTTTAGATTTATTTCATATTATGTAATATTGTTTTTAATTAAAAGTATTCAAATATAACAGTTAAAATTAATTGTAATTACTCTTTTTGGGAGCCGAAAAGATACTAAATTTAACTATACTAAAACTAAATTTTTACTTAGAACTAAATTTTTAACTATATACTGTATATATTTTATATAAAATTTAACTAAGTATTTGGTCCCACTTTATATTAGGTGTGCTTATAACTAACTACATGTACTTAGATCAAAAAATAAGTACAATGTACTTATTGTGTTCATATTGTATTGCAAAACACTTTTGCTGCTATTAAGATGGGATACAGGTAAGGTTAGGCACAGGTTTGCTGGTATGGGTAGGTTTAAAGGTGAGTTAGGTGTAATGGATGGGTCAACAGTGTAATTATAAATGTAATTACAGAAATTAATTACAGATGTAATTATATGCAGGTATTTTAAAGATATAAGTACAATGTAAAAACATGTATGTACACAAATACACTGTACAAGATGATTAATTTAAATGTAAGTACATAGTAGTTAAGGCCACTTAATATAAATGGGACCAAATATTTTATTTATTTAAATATAATATTTAGCAAAATTAGCGCACAATTACTGCACTCTTTTTTTGGCAGATGAAAAAGTAATCAAATTAAATAATTTTTAAACTATTTTATGATAACTATACAACTTTAAAATATTAACATTTATATAAATATAATATTTAATTGTAATAATATTTAATATTTTACTGTAATTTCTGTAGTCCTTTTGGTAACTGAAAACATTAAGCTATTTTATGTTTATAATTGTACAGACAGATAGACAGAGTAGGAAATTGTGTTCTCCTGATTTTGATTTTATTTTGTTTGAATAACTTGAACAACAATTCACATCTGTAATAATCTTAATTTATTTTCTGTGCTGAAATAACTGATTTTAGTTGATTTACAGAACAGATGTTTATTTACATGACAGATGCATATAATAACATGCAAACATCATATAAACACACCGCACAACAGAAATGAACGTCTGCGCTTCTGAACGCTGCAGTTTACGAGCGTCTCTTATCTCCGCGAGTTTAACGACAATCCATCAACTATTTACGAGCTGCGGGGATCTGTTTAGTCAGTTGCTGCGGAGTGATGTGTTTCCCACTGACGTCTGCGAGAGGCACGCGACTCTTTACGATTTTACGTCCGAATGCGTTTAAAGTCCTGAGGAATTCTGGGATTGGCAGCCTGATGCACGCGTGCCGATCTGATGCCGCGCAGCACACGCTCCAGACGCTGCTTTCCTAAACCAAACAAACAAAACACGAGATTACATACTGATTTTATGCATTTCAGGATGTCATTTGAGTTTGAGATGAGAAAGAAGACTGCAGAGCAATTTATTAACGAAGGCGAGGCTCTATTAGCGTTAACATCATAAACGCCCATCGCCACAGGCTCCGCCCACTTTTCCTGGAAGTATTTTCCACTGCTTTGCTCCATCAGCATAAAATAAGACAAATAGACACTAACTAATATAAGTGATTTAAGAGTGTAAAGAGACTCAGTTATGTCACTCATAAAGACGCAATTTCTGTCTGTAACAGAGGCTGCTCTGATTGGAGGATTTCTCCTTGTTTAGGGCTTTTGAGGGAATATGGCTAAAACTAAAAACTATTAAGAATATTTTTGTTAACTGAAATAAAAGTTAAATCAAATAAAAATAAAAATAATGTATGGAAATAAATGGAAACTAAAAGTGAACTAAAATAAAACAAAAAATGATAAACTTATATAATATAAAAAAAATACAAAAAGCACATATGATGAAAAACTGAAAATATAAAAAAAGCTAACTCAAAACATGAATAAAAATGATAATAGTATATTAAAAGTACTAAAATAACTCTGAATCACAATGATTTATGGTTTCTTCCATCATGAATGGGAGTTTTACTAATGTAAATAAACTTGTTATCATGAACTAAAACTATTTAAAGACATTTATGTTAATTAAAATAAAAAATAGAAATAATAAATAATATAAAAACAATTTACACTTGTTTTATTTCAGTTAGTTGTAACATTTTTGTTTAGTTTAACTTGATGTGCTAAAACAACCAAAAAAATTTAATAAAATGTAATAAAAATAAAAAAGTATAATATAATAACAATAAATAATAAATGCATAAAAATGTTAAATATACTTAAGTACTAAAAATACTAAAGCAAAAACCTGAAATAAAAATTAATAAAAAGAAAACTGACATATTTACAAAAACAAAATATCTAAAACACACACTAAAATTAAAGTGAAAATATTGTTGAATAAGTTGAAGTACTAAAACTAAATAAAAATTATAAAATAAAAGGTAAATAGTCATAAAAAAAACAGAACTGAAACTTGTGCTAAAATTAAAATGGAAAATAGTTTAAGTTGAAGTACTAAACTTACTAAATAAAAATTGATAAAAAGTAAATGGACATATCAGAAAAAAATAAATATTAAAATTAAAGTGGAAAATTGTGTATGCTGAGAACTATAATTACTAAAACTGAAATAAAAATTAACGAAACATAAATAGACATATTACTGAAAACAAAATAACTAAAACTTTAAAATGAAAATTTGTGTGTAAGCTGTAGTACTAAAATTACTATGACTGAAATAAAAAGTAATATAAAAACTAATTCAAAATATTAAATACTATAATAGTATATTAATGACACTAAAATAACACTATTACTATTATAAATGACATTATTGCTCTTAGAGTCTCTCTAACCCATAATGCACCTGTTTCCCTCTCATTCCAAACCAAACGACGGCCGGAAGCACAGAAGCGACTGAAGATGTGCATCTAAATGAACATACATTTGCGCAGCGGAGGAAGCAGGCTGCGATCGATACCGCGTGATACCGTTTTTCTTTTAAATATCGCATTAAATATCGTATCGTGGACTTCATATCGAGATCGTGAGATTTTGATATCGCTGCATCCCTAGTGTTTAACGTGACTCTCTGAACCAAAGCCAGCGCTCATGCCTTTATTGACGTGTCTGATGAGTTTGTTGGTGACTCGAGCCATTGTCCAGATCATCTTCAAGAAGAACCATGGGTTGGTCTGCACATTTTGACCCAGAGGCAAACTCCTCACACAAGCGTGAAACCTGACACACAGACAAACAGCAGTGTCACTGGATAGTTCAAGGTTACTGCAGCTGTTTTTCGCACTGAATGGAATCTTTTAATGCAACTTTCACACAATCATTCACCAACAGACATTCAAACATCACAGTCTCAGTTACTCAGATTGACTGTCTTGTTAAACTTTTGCCAAAAGAAACAAGACAAAACAACTAACGCACACTACTTTAAAACTTTGAGGTCGGTAGGAGTTTTTGAAAGACGTCTCTTCTGCTCACCAAGGCTGTATTTATTTGATCAAAAATACTGTAAAAATTGTGAAAAATTATTAGAATTTAAAATATCTGTTTTCTAGGTGAATCTATGTTAAACTGTAATTTATTTCTGTGATCAAAGCTGAATTTTCAGCATCATTACTCCAGTCTTCAGTGTCACATGATCCTTCAGAAATCATTCTAATATGCTGATTTGCTGCTCAAGAAACATTTGTACAATATTGTAAAAGATGTTTACTATTACAATGTATTGTAAAATGTGATGTATTCCTGCGAGATTTAAGCATCATTACTCCAGTTTTCAGCAGTTATTTTAGTAATATTTATATACTATTATATTTTTTTATATTTTGAATTAGCTTTTTATGTTTAAAAAAACTAAACTAAAATTTGTGCTAAATTAAAATGAAAAATAGGTTAAGTTGAATTACTAAATCTGAAATAAAATGTAATAAGTAAACAGACACATTATAAAAAAAGAAAAAAAAAACTAAAATTTGTGCTAAATTAAAATGGAAAATAGTTTTGTGTTTTTGTATTACTGTATTTTTTTAAACTGCATCTATTTAAACTTATTCCACTTATATAGTTAGGAAGTTAGAAATAAATAATACCTAAAATAAATTAAACCTAAATAGTAAAATTAGTCGCCAAGTCAAAATTTCTAATTTTCATTTAGATATTTTTTAATTAACAAATTGTTTGTGATAGTTTTATAGTTAATGATTATAACCCTGCTCTTCATTGTCACATGATCTTTCAGAAATCATTCTAATATGCTGATTTGCTGCTCAAGAAACATTTCTGATTATTATCAATGTTGAAAACAGTTGTGCTGCCCAATATTTTTGTGGAAACTGTGATACATTTTATTTTTCAAGATTCACAGATGAATAGTGTCACGGGTCAGGGGGCTGCTCCGGCTCCTCTCGTGGTTTGTGTTGTCCTGTCAGGTTCGGCAGCTCGTGGTTCGGGTAATCAGCGCTGATCCCTCAGTGGGGGTGCGCGAATCATGAGTCGTCTCTCCCCCACCTGTCGCTCGTTCCCCCACTCCCTTATATGTCTCTACCTTTCTGTTCCTCGTCGTGAGTAGATTGTTTGTTCTTGCGTATGTTCGCATTACATGTGCACGCCTCTGTCTCTGACTCTCTGTTCCCCTGTGCTGCAGGACTCATAGCACAGAAGTCCAGCAGCTTGTGTGGCCGCAGTGTTTGCCGGCCAGCTCCGGAATCTCCTTAAGCCTAAGTGGCAGTTAAATATTGTTTATGTTATTTTGTGTTTTGTGACGAGAAATAAATTCTCCCTGCACTCCTACTCTGCATCTGAGTCCTTCTTCACCACACCCCTGACAGAATCTACTCACCATTTATGGATTCAGCAGAGGAAGTGGAGTTGCGCCTAGCTCTCTCACAGCAGGGCATTCTTCTGGGTCGGCAGCAGGAAGAGCTCGCGGCTTCTCGTCAGGCCTACGCGGAGGTGTCGCACCAGCTTAGCCAAGTGGTGGAACAGCTGGACCAACTGCAGGCCAGCAATTCTGCTGATCGGACTGCCACACCGGATCCTGGGCCTGAAAGATCGGTTCCTCGTGGACCGCAGCTTAATCCGCCAGCTCCTTACTCGGGTGAGCCCAACTCCTGCCGATCTTTTCTGTCCCAGTGTTCATTGGTCTTTGCTCTCCAGCCTTCCTGCTTCCCCACGGAGCTATCCAGAGTGGCGTACGTCATCACGCTCCTGGTGGGGCCAGCGAGGGAGTGGGGCATGGCCGTGTGGGATGACGAGCAGGCTTGCTGTAGATCTTTTGATGCTTTCTCGGAGGAGCTACGCAGGGTGTTCGATCACTCGGCTCGGGGAATTGAAGCGGCACGTTCCTTGTCGGTGCTTCAGCAAGGCGAGCAGTCCCGGTACTCTATCGAATTCCACACGCTCGCCGTATCCTGTGGCTGGAATAAAAAGGCACTCTGGGATCACTTCCTCCATGGCCTGGCTGACCACGTGAAGGACGAGATTTATTCCCTGGAGCTACCACCCAACCTGGACGGGTTGATCGACCTCGCCATTCGAGTCGACGATCGGATTGCTCTCCGCTCCCGGCACAGAAGGGGGGGTTTTCCCCGCGAGCGCGTCATGGGCACTGAAGCGACTGCCGCTTGTGACACGCTGTCACAGTGCTCTGTTCTCCCGGGGGAGGAACCCATGCAGGTCAGAAGAGCACGGCTGACGGTGGGGGAACGACGCCACCGTTTGGCCAATCAGCTCTGTCTCTACTGCGGGGAGGCGGGTCATGTAGCAGCTGCATGCCCTGTAGCGCGGAGACGCTCGTCACGCAAGGGAGAGCATATGGTGAGCGACTGCCATCTGGTGGTCATTCAGTGTTTCTACAACGCGACTGCCATCTGGTGGTCATTCAGAGTTTCTGGCTTCGTTACGGTTCGGTGGAGCCGTTTTCCAGGTCTCGGCGTTAATCGACTCTGGAGCGGAGGGCGATTTTATGGATTTGGGATTGGCCACACGCCTGGGGATTCCGTCTGTTGTCCTGGCTGAACCTATTTCGGCTAGGACTCTTTGTGGCACCCTACTCACTAGTATCACTCATGTTACTAAGTTTGTTACATTAACTTTATCTGGCAATCACGCTGAGGAGATCCGTTTCCTTTTGATTCACTCGCCCACCACTCCAGTGGTGTTGGGTCACACCTGGTTGGTCAAACATAACCCTCACATAGACTGGGCTCGCGACTCGGTTTTGGCTTGGAGCCCTTTCTGTTTAGCTCAGTGTTTAGGTGCTGCATTTTCCCCAGTTATGTCTTGTTCTGTGTTGCAGGAGGAGCCGGTGAGCCTGGCGAATGTACCGGAGGCTTACCATGACTTGAGAGCGGTGTTCAGTAAGTCCAGAGCTTCATCTCTGCCTCTGCACCGCCCGTATGACTGTGCGATTGACCTGTTGCCTGGCACTTCTCCATCCAAGGGGCGCCTTTACTCTCTGTCCGGACCTGAGAGGAAGGCCATGGAGAGGTACATTCACGATTCTCTGGTAGCAGGCATTATCCGTCCCTCTTCCTCTCCAGCTGGGGCGGTTCTTCTTCGTGGAGAAGAAGGATGGTTCGCTGCGCCCCTGTATCGACTATCGGGGGTTGAATGACATCACAGTAAAGAACCGTTATCCTTTGCCGTTGATGTCATCGGCCTTCGAGCTCCTGCAGGGGGCAACCATCTTTACGAAGTTGGACCTCCGCAGTGCTTATCACCTAGTTCGGATTAGGGAGGGGGACGAATGGAAGACCGCCTTTAACACCCATAATGGGCATTTTGAATACTTGGTTATGCCGTTCGGGCTCTCAAACTCCCCGGCGGTCTTCCAGGCACTCATCAACGATGTGCTCAGAGACATGGTCAATCAATTCGTTTTTGTTTACATCAACGACATCCTGATCTTCTCCCAGAACGAGCGCGATCATGTCCAGCACGTCAGGCGGGTGCTCCAGCAGCTGCTAGAGAATCGTTTATTCGCCAGGGTGGAGAAGTGTGAGTTTCACACACGGTCGGTTCCGTTCCTGGGTTTTATTCTCTCGCCTGAAAGTATCCGAATGGACCTCACCAAGGTAAAAGCGGTTGCTGATTGGCCCACCCCAGAGAATCGTAGGGCGGTCCAGCGTTTTCTGGGGTTCGCCAATTTTTACAGGCGGTTCATTTGGAATTTTAGTCAGATCGCCCTCCCTCTGACGGATCTCACCTCCGCTAAGAAACCATTCTGTTGGTCGTCGCAGGCACAAGCTGTGTTTGAAAATCTAAAGAGTCGGTTTATTTCGGATCCTATTTTAAAGACCCCTGACCGTCTCGGCAGTTCATTGTGGAGGTAGATGCGTCCGAGGTGGGAATCGGGGCAGTTTTGTCTCAGAGATCACCCTCAGACGAGAAAATACATCCCTGCGCTTTCTTTTCTCATCGCTTAACCCCCACGGAATGGAACTACGACATCGGGAACAGGGAGTTACTAGCTGTCAAGTTGGCGCTGGAGGAGTGGCGGCACTGGTTAGAGGGCGTGGAGTTCCCGTTTATGGTTTGGACTGACCATAAGAATTTAGAGTACATCCGCACAGCTAAAAGACTAAATTCCAGGCAGGCTCGCTGGGCACTATTTTTTGGACGTTTCAGGTTTACCATTTCATTTCACCCTGGCTCAAAGAATGGTAAACCTGATGCGCTGTCACGGATTTTTGAGGCCAAGGCTATTCTCAACCCCCCTGTGGCTATTCTGCATCCCGAACGGGTTGTGGCGGCTGTAACTTGGGGGGTGGAGTCCAGGGTCCGCGCTGCGCTACGCAACGCCACCATTCCCGCGGGGTGCCCAGAGAGTTTGTTGTTCGTGCCCGAGTCAGTCCGAACTAGCGTCCTGCAGTGGGGCCACGCCTCTAGTCTAGCTTGCTACCCTGGAGCGACTCGCACTTATAGGTTAATCAAGCAGCGGTTTTGGTGGCCATCTGTGGCGCGGGATGCTCGATGGTTCGTGTCGGCCTACCTGATTTGTGCTGTAGGTAAGGGCTCCAATCGACCCCCAGTAGGGCTACTCCAGCCGTTGTCGGTCCCTTCGCGACCCTGGTCACACATTGCAATGGACTTTGTTACAGGCTTGCCTCCTTCTAACGGCAGGACGGTTGTCCTCACTGTGGTGGACAGGTTCTTGAAGGCGACCCATTTTATTCCCCTCCCCAAATTACCTTCAGCGAGGGAGACAGCTACTATTGTTTTGAATCACGTGTTTCGTATTCATGGCCTCCTGGTGGACGTGGTCTCTGACAGGGGTCCCCAGCTTGTGTCAAAATTTTGGACAGAGTTCTGTCGACAGCTGGGGGCGACTGCGAGCCTATCCTCTGGATACCATCCGCAGACTAACGGTCAGACTGAGCGTGCCAACCAGGATTTGGAGAGAGTTCTGCGCTGTGTGGCGTCTGCTGAACCGTCATCTTGGAGTTCCAGGTTAACTATGGTCGAGTACGCGCATAACTCCCTCCTGGTCTCGTCTACGGGTTTATCGCCCTTCCAGTGCTGTTTAGACTACCAGCCACCTTTATTCCCCTCTCAAGAATCCGATGCCATTGTTCCTTCTGTGCATGCGTTTATTCAGAGATGCCTCCGTACTTGGAGGATCACCAGAGAAGCCCTCACTCGGACTGGCAAGAGGAACAAGGCGTCGGCGGACCGTCACCGTACCAAGCCCCCACTTTACGTGTGCGCTCAGAAGGTCTGGCTGTCTTCTAAGGACATCAACTTCAGACTTCTCTCACGTAAACTGGGACCCAAATTTGTTGGACCGTTCACCATTACCAAAGTGCTCAGTCCGGTGACGGTGCGGCTCAAATTAACCCCACAGTTTATGAAGATCCACCCGGTTTTCCATATCTCTAAGATTAAGCCCGTCTTTCGCTCCTCCCTCCAACCCCTGACCTCCGCCCTCCCGCCTCCCAGACTCATTGAGGGGTCGCTGGCCTATACGGTGTGGCGGCTCATTGATGTAAGGCGTAGGGGCAGAGGTTACCAATACCTGGTAGACTGGGAGGGTTATGGTCCAGAGGAGAGAGGCTGGATTCCGGCTCGCGACGTTCTGGACCGTGCTCTCATTGATCAGTTTCATCAGCGTCATGATGAGTTCTCCGGGGACGCCAGGAGGCGTCCCTGAGGTGGAGGGTACTGTCACGGGTCAGGGGGCTGCTCCGGCTCCTCTCGTGCTTTGTGTTGTCCTGTCAGGTTCGGCGGCTCGTGGTCCGGGTAATCAGCGCTGATCCCTCAGTGGGGGTGCGCGAATCACGAGTCGTCTCTCCCCCACCTGTCGCTCGTTCCCCCACTCCCTTATATGTCTCTACCTTTCTGTTCCTCGTCGTGAGTAGATTGTTTGTTCTTGCGTTATGTTCGCATTACATGTGCATGCCTCTGTCTCTGACTCTCTGTTCCCCTGTGCTGCAGGATTCGTAGCACGGAAGTCCGGCAGCTTGTGTGGCCGCAGTGTTTGCCGGCCAGCTCCGGAATCTCCTTAAGCCTAAGCGGTAGTTAAATATTGTTTATGTTATTTTGTGTTTTGTGATGAGAAATAAATTCTCCCTGCACTCCTACTCTGCATCTGAGTCCTTCTTCACCACACCCCTGACAAATAGAAAGTTCAAAAGAACAGCATTTATTTGAAATAGAAATATTTTGTAACATTAGAAATGTCTTTACTGGCACTTCTGATCCATTTAATGCGTCTCCGATGAATAACAATATTAATTTCCTTTAAAATATCTTGCTGTTGGCACACTTTTGAGCACTAGTGTATGTAGTGTTTACCTGCGTGCCTGCAGCAGAATCAGTTTATACAAGCTCCTGTAAACGGCTTCCACTGAATTCATCTGGAGAAACAGCAGACAAGTGTGAATAAATCCTGATTCTCTCATACTGACTCCACTAACACAAAACATCTCACAGGAGCACAGATGAATATGAATGATTTCTGCACAAACTGTAATAACATTACTCTTTTTCTGCTCTAAATAGAGAGCAACAGTGCTGCTCATTTGAAAATCAGTCAAACAGATAAAGGGCTGTAATGAGGGCCTGAAGCGCTGAGGTTTCACCCTGAGGTCCAGAAAGATGTCAGTACAGTTGAGACTGAGGACTGACAGCAGCTTCTTCATGACTGCCGACCGCGAGTGGGCGGAGCCTAGCGTTAGGCTGTAGCACAGCGATAGGCCGTCATACCTGAAGGGGCGGAGCAAAGATCATTTATACAGTCATCTAGATTGTTTAAATGCAATTATGGAAGCATATGCGTTGCAAAATTCAATTTGAAATGTAATATGCAAAATGGCAATGTATTCCTGTATTTAAATTTACATTTTCCCATACCATGTGCACCATTTTATAAGAAAATGAATAGCACTGTCTGTTTGCTCACGTGTAATCCGAGAGTAAACAGTGAGAGATGTTCAGGCAGGTGAACAGCGTTTGGTTAATGGTGAATATTGACCTATCGTGCGTCCTGTTGCCAAGCCCCGCCTTGATGTGATGATTGACAGATAGGGGGCATGCTCGGCTCAGAATGTATTTTGAAATCCATAATGACTTAAACTATATTCATCACGGAGTATTTAATGAAAATGCAATTGAAACGTCATATATGTAAGTGTCAATGCATTTAAGAAAAATAAAAGACTTTTAAATCACCATTTTGCTGCACCTTTGGCTCAGAATGCATTCTGAAATTCTCACTGCATTTTGCTACAATTATCACGTGGTATTATGATGAAAATGCAATCCCAAGTGTTTAGGAAAAACAGCATTTAAATGATAATTTTGCTACAGTTTTTGCTTGGACGTGTTAAACAAATCCAATCAATTTGACTAATACATTTTCATTTTCATTTTGCAACTAATAAAGCTTTAAAATATGTTTTAATTTGCATATTAAAACTAGTATAGAAAATGGCAAATTTGCACATATTAATGGGAAAATGTAAATTTAAATACAGAAATACATTGCCATTTTACATATTGCATTGCCATTTTGCATATTACATTTCAAATTGAATTTTGCAACACATATGCTTCCATACGCAATGACATTTTTGATGTTAAATTAAATTTGATGCTAAAATATTGAAGAATTTAAATACTGTGATGTTTTCAAAACACCGATCTGTTTGATTTCTGACTCAGTTAATGAAGTCTAGGGCCAGGACCAGTGTTATTTTAGTATCACTGAAATATTATAGCTTTTATTAATATTTTGAATTAGATTTTATTTTTATATTTGTTTTCATTTTATTTTAGATCAAGTTTTAGTAATTCTGTTGTGCATTTTTGCTTTTTTTTTAACTAGCTGAAATACAATAATTTATTTTATTTGAACTCAATTAACATTAGTTGAAAGTAACAAATCTTAAAGTTTTTTATTTTTATTTTAATTTAACTTTTAGTTTTAGTTTTTATTTTATGTATTTAACATAATTTTTTGTCATTTTTATTAGTTTTTGTTGCTTTTTTATATGTTTATATATATATATTTTTTATTGTTTTAGTTCTTTTAGTTCCAGTGAAACTAAATGAAAATTGAGAGATTTTGCTTTGACAAGTAGCTGAAATAAAATTAATGTAATTATTTTTATTTTATTTCAGTTAATGTTTATTACAAGCAGCAAATAAATTTTAATTGAAGTTTTAGTTTTGTTGTGTATTTTATGAGAGTTTCAGTTAACATTTATTATATTACAAATAACAAACATATTTTAGTTAATTTCAGCAATTTTGTTATGCATTTTTGTCATTTTTAATTATGTTTTGCTGTTTTTTGACATTTATATCATTTGTATTCTTTACTTAGTTTAGTTTTTTGGTATATCGAATTACTAACTAAATTGAGAATTGCTGCTAGCTAAAATAAATACATTGAAGTGTTATTACATTTGACTTCAGTTAAGATTTATTATATAACAACTCAAATAACAAATGTATTTTAGTTAAAGTATTAATAATTCTGTTGCGCATTTGTCTTTTTTATTACTTTCTGCTATTTTTTTTAAAAAAATAGATGTTTATATAGTTTTCATTTAATTTTCATCTCAGTTTTAGTTTTTTAGTGCATCAAGTTAAACTAAATGAAAATGAGAAATACTGCGTTGCCAACTAGCTGAAATAAAATCTTTTGTTAATCTATTTTATTTCAGTTAACCTTAATTATTATTATTCAGCTAAAATTTTAATTATGATACATAACAGATATGCTTTTTATGGTTTTAGGTTAACTAAAATAACTGTTTGACTGACCAATGACAGATGGGGAAAGAATCTGGAAACCTATCTGAAAGCAATCACTGGTCGATCGTAACTATCACTAGCGCTGAAAGATGAGACCCAAGCAGAATAACCACAGAAACACCCCTCGTTCCCCTTTCAGTCGGTCACTCCGAGTCACGTCAGATGACCGACGAAATTGGGATCTCGCCAGAGAGACCAATCCACTTCGAGTGTAACTAAAGGAGCCAATGGACATTGGCATGCGATTATTGCATCCAGCTGCCGCTGATCACAGTGTGAGCATAAGAGGCAGCTGGTGCACCGCATCAATTCATCCTTTCGCTTCGAAGCCGAGCGGTAGTAGTTGAAGCTACTGCTCTCCCTTCCAAGAGAGTGTTCTGCAAACGAGTGCGGGTGTTACGGCGCAGCAGCGGTGGTCACGGTGTCCAGGAGAGAAAGATCGTCTTCCAGCAGACAGCCACAATCGGAGTGTGCGGTGGCCAGCTCCCCTGCGTGCTTCAGCACTAAAAGAGCATTCCTCTAAAAGAGCAATTTCTCTAAAAGAGTAACACGGTTGATCGCGTCTTTTTAAAGATGTCTTATCACCCGTGCGTTTCTGGGTGTGGTCGTTTCCTGGCGCCTCAGGACGGTCACGATCGCTGCCTCACGTGTCTGGGCTTTCAGCACGCCGAGGAGGCTTTCGTGGATGGTTCATGTTCTTCTCGGGGACATGACCATCTCGGAGTTGCGGACTCTGCTATGTCAAACATGGTGGAGTCCCTCTGCCTCTGCCGCAATCCGGCGTGCGCACTGGATCCGGTGGAGTCAGAGGTGATTTGAGGATTACGGTGAGGGCTTCCCCAAGTGGAGCTCCTCACCCCTCAAGCACTCCGCAGCCGGTGGAGCTGCCGAAGGAGCGTGCTGGCCGCTCGTTTCCTTCGGTGCCCCCTCTGACGACCAGATGTCGATCACTGCATCGGAGGGCGGGCCCTCTCTCTCCGGGGATGACGACCCGGCTGCGTTGCCCCCTTCGGGTGTGGTAGCGTTGTCAGAGCCAGACCCAGAGATGACGGCTATGCTTTCCCGGGCCACCGAGAAAGTCGGGCTCGTGTGGAATCCTCCACCGTGTCCCGATCCTTCGAGGCTGGACGAGTGGTTTCTCGGTGGGGGTCGCGCTGGATCTCAGCGCCCCCCTCCGGTGCCATTCTTTCCGGAAGTGCATGAGGAGCTTACAAGGTCGTGGAAGGCACCTTTCACTGCCTGAAACAAATCTTGTGGTTCCTCCGCTCTCACCACCCTCGATGGTGGGGCCGCTTTGGGGTATGCGGGCATCCCCTCGGTGGAGCGGTCTGTGGCCATGCAACTGTGTCCAACAGCCGCTTCCACCCTGCGGGGTGACCCGTGTCTCCCCTCACGGGCCTGTAAGTATTTGTCAGGTCTAACTGGTAGTACTTATAGAGCCTGTGGGGAGGCGGCTTCTGCCCTCCATGCCATGGCATTACTGCAGATCCACCAGGCCAAAGCCCTGAAAGACCTGCACGAGGGTGGTCACGACCTGGCGGTTCTACATGAGCTGCATGCTGCGACGGACCTCGCGCTTTGAGCGACGAAGGTGACCGCACAGTCTCTGGGTCGTGCGATGTCCACGCTAGTGGTCCAGGAGAGCCATTTCTGGCTGTGTCTCGCTGACATGAAGGAGCAGGAGAAGGTACAGTTCCTGAATGCTCCCATGTCGCAGACCGGCCCCTTCGACAACGCTGTCAAGAGTTTTGCCCAGCAGTTCTCGGCAGCCCAGAAGCGGACTGAGGCAAACACATCATGTGCCGGAGGAAACCTGCTGCTTCCACTCCGGCTGCAGCCACTCAGCCTACTCGTCGCCGTGGGCGTCCCCCTGCGGCCGCGGCCGCCCCCGCCCCCGCTCCCGCGCAGCCGCAGCAGCCTTCCACCAGGCAGCGTCGTGGAACCGGTCGCAGGCAGGACGCCCAGCCCATTCAAGCCCCCGCCAAACCTGGCGGCAAGCGCAAGTGCAAGAGGCCCTGGGACGGTCGACCCAGAGGTGGAGGAAACGGCTCGTCAGGAGATGGTGACTGCACCACTCCCTCCCCCAAAGGAGGGCCGGGTGGAGTATCATTTGTTTTATTTTGTTCCGCCGCTGGCCCAGCAGCCAGAGGTACCCCAAACATCAATAAAGAGCTGTCTCCTCAATCTCTGGGTCTCAAGAGGAGGAGAGTGGTGATCCGTGCATCACGGGATCGCTTCCCTCCTCCTCTCTCGCCAGCAGGCAGCGGGTGGTTGCCCAAGAGGACCCCTCCTGCCCATTCGTGGAACCAGGTAAGGGCGGTAGCACTCCAGTCCACGCTTCAAGTCATCACACGCTGGGCTGTCACAAGCCTCAAGCCGGGTTCCTGTGTCTCCTCCCACACGAGGAGAAATCAGGTGAGTGTTACACTACACACCCAGACCCCGCCCCCTGCCGTCACAGGCCAGGCTGTCACAGGCCCCGGGGCCGGTTCCTGTGTTCCATCTCGCTGCGGGCACTTCGATGGCCCCGTTGGTCCCGCTGGTACGGTCTCTCGGAGCCTGGCTAGTGCTCCCCAGTCCGTCTCGGTGGTTCCTGCGGACCATCAGACTTGGCTACGCGATTCAGTTCGCCTGGCATCCCCCCAAGTTCAGGGGCATCCGGTTCACTTCAGTCAAGACCGTCGATGCCCCTGTCTTGCGCGCGGAAATTGCAGTCCTGCTGGCGAAGGACGCAATAGAGCCGGTCCCTCCAGCCAATATAAGGTCGGGGTTTTACAGCCCTTACTTCATTGTGCCCAAGAAAAGCGGTGGGTTACGACCGATCTTGGATCTACGAGTTTTGAACCATGCTCTTCACAAGATGCCATTCAAGATGTTGATGCAGAAACGCATTTTTGGGTGCGTCCGTCCCCTAGATTGGTTTGCAGCGATCGACCTGAAGGACACGTACTTTCATGTTCGATTCTCCCGCGACACAGGCCATTCCTGTGGTTCGCGTTCGACGGTCGGGCATATCAGTACAAGGTCCTGCCCTTCCGGCTGTCCCTTTCGCCTCGTGTCTTCACCAAAGTCGCAGAGGCGGCCGTTATTCCCCTGAGAGAACGGGGTGTGTGCATTCTCAACTACCTCGACGACTGGCTCATTCTTGCACAGTCTCGACAACAGTTGTGTGCACACAGGGACCTGGTGCTCTGGCACATCAGCCAGTTGGGCCTTCGGGTCAATTGGGAAAAGAGCAAACTCGTGCCAACGCAGGGGATCTCTTTTCTCGGCATGGAGTTGGATTCAGTCAACCAGACAGCACGCCTCACCCAGGAACATGCTCAGTCGGTGCTGGACTGCCTCAAGACTTTATCAGGCAGGACAGCAGTCCCACTGAAACTCTTTCAGAGGCTCCTGAGGCATATGGCTGCAGCTGCGGCCATAGTTCCGCTCGGTCTGCTCCATATGAGACTGCTTCAGGGACTGTCTCCATGGCCGAATCCCGAGGTGGGCGTGGAAACGCGGTACTCACTGGGTTCAGATTACACCGGCCTGCCACAAGACCTTCAGCCCGTGGTCAGATCCTTCGTTCCTTCGGGCAGGAGAGCCCCTGGAGCAGGTATCCAGGCATGCTGTGGTATTCACGGATGCCTCGGCCACCGGCTGGGTGCCACATACAACGGGCACACAGTATCAGGGGTTTGGACGGGCCCCCTTCTGCGTTGGCATATCAATTGCCTCGAGTTGCTGGCAGTACGCCTTGCCCTGCGCCGCCTCAGAGGGCGCCTTCGGGGCAGGGACGTTCTGGTCCGTACGGACAACACTGCGACCGTTGCGTATATCAACCGGCAAGGCAGTTTGGAGTCAGAAGCATCTGAGGTCCCTTCGTGCCATCCACATCCCAGGAGTGTTCAATCAGGCAGCCGATGAGACTCCATCCCCAGGCGGTCCAGCTGATTTGGAGTCGGTTCGGAGTTACACAGGTAGACCTGTTTGCATCTCCAGAAACCACCCACTGCCAGTGGTTCTACTCCCTGTCCGAGGCAACACTCGGCACGGATGCACTGGCACACAGCTGGCCCCAGAGCTTGCACAAGTATGCGTTTCTCCCAGTGAGCCTGCTAGCACAGACACTGTGCAAGATCAGGGAGGACGAGGAGCAGGTCCTGTTAGTGGCCCCATATTGGCCCAACAGGACCTGGTTCCCGGGAACTCATGCTCCTCGCAACAGCCCCTCCCTGGCCGATTCCTCTGAGGAAGGATCTGCTTTCTCAGAGACGGGGCACCCTCTGGCACCCGCATCCAGACTTGTGGAAACTCCATGTGTGGTCCCTGGATGGGACGCGGAGGTTCTAGGTGACCTGCCCCAGGAGGTAGCGCTCACTATCGCTTCAGCACGAGCACCGTCCACAAGAGGGGCCTATGAGCTGAAGTGGAACCTGTTCGTCGAATGGTGTTCCTCTTACCATGAGGACCCCCGGAGATGTTCGATCAGAGCCGTGCTTTCCTTTTTGCAACAAGGGTTGGAGTGTAGGCTGTTCTCCCCCTTAAGGTGTACGTTGCTGCTATTTCTGCCCACCACAACCCCATAGAGGGGATGTCGGTGGGGAAGCACGATCTGGTCGTTAGGTTTCTTAGGGGGGCCAGGAGGTTAAATCCTCGGAGGCCTTCCTCCCTTCCCTCTTGGGATTTGGCATTGGTGCTAAGAGTCCTACAAACTGCCCCCTTTGAGCCGTTGCAGTCAGTCGAGTTGAAGTTTCTCTCTATGAAAACCCTACTCCTGACTGCGTTGGCCTCAATCAAGAGGGTGGGGGACCTGCAGGCATTTTCGGTCGACGAGTCATGCCTTGAGTTTGGGCCGGCCGACTCCAGTGCAACACTGAGGCCCCGGCCCGGCTATGTGCCCAAGGTTCCTACCACTCCCTTCAAGGACCAGGTAGTGAACCAGCAAGCGCTGCCCCTGGAGGAGGCAGACCCAGCCCTAGCTTTGCTCTGTCCTGTACGCATACTGCGTCAGTACGTGGATAGAACTCAGAGCTTCAGGACCTCAGAACAGCTCTTTGTTTGTTACGGAGGACAGCAGAAGTGGAAGGCTGTCTCCAAGCAGAGGATGGCCCACTGGATAGTGGATGCATCACCTTGGCTTACGAAGCACAAGGTGTGCTCTGCCCGCTCAGGTTGCGTGCTCACTCCACTAGGGGTGTCGCATCGTCCTGGGCGCTGGCTCGTGGTGCCTCGCTAGCAGACATCTGTAGAGCTGTGGGTTGGGCGACTCCCAACACGTTCGCTAGGTTTTATAGCCTACGTGTCGAACCGGTTTCCTCCTGTGTTCTCACCTCAAACGGGTAGTGGCACTGAGAGGGCCGGCTCAGAGTCGGCTTGCGGCGTCCTTACGCCTAATTCTCCAGAGAGTTCCTTAACCAGGCAAACCCTGTTGAGTCCTCCAGCACTCTGGCGTCCGGACGCGGTGTAGCGTCCGGCGCCAGGCCTTCAGCCAATGAATTCTTGAAATCTGGTGCGAGGTTATTGCCCAAATGAGGGACCCTGCCGGGATCCCATATGTGTATTCTACGGTATGCTTATTAGAGCCGTGTTTCCCCTGGCAGACCACGTTCTGCCATCTCTAATGATGCAGCCTAAGCCATCTCAGAGACTTCCATGTGCAATAGGGCCCTACGGGGTTACTTCACATGTCTGAATGTCACTTAACCCCCTCTGGGAGGAGGTGACTCCGCAGTGTGCCTCTTCCAAGTGGAAGGGCACGCTTCCCAGTGTTATCCTAGTCCTACTGTTTGGGTTGCTCAAGGAACAACAGTAGTTGACCTTCTCTGTCTAGAGCCCGGTCCTATCGTCTGCCTTATAGGAAAGATCAGGAGGGCTACACAGGGCACTGGAAGGGGCAGCTCCTGTGGCGCTTTGGTAGGGATCCCAATTTCGTCGGTCATCCGACGTGACTCGGAGTGACCGACTGAAAGGGGAACGTCTCGGTTACGTATGTAACCCTCGTTCCCTGAAGGAGGGAATGGAGACGTCACGTCCCGTCGCCACAGTCGCTGTACCACCGCTGAGCTGCCGGGTCACCGGCTCGGCTCCGAAGCGAAAGCATGAATTGATGCGGTGCACCAGCTGCCTCTTATGCTCACACTGTGATCAGCGGCAGCTGGATGCAATAATCGCATGCCAATGTCCATTGGCTCGTTTAGTTACACTCGAAGTGGATTGGTCTCTCTGGCGAGATCCCAATTTTGTCAGTCATCCGACGTGACGTCTCCGTTCCCTCCTTCAGGGAACGAGGGTTACATACGTAACCGAGACGATCCCTGAGATCAGCCTCAGGCTAAACCCTAGAGATGATGGCCTGATAGCTGCAGTGTAAGTGCAGCTCAGATAAGATAGCAGCCCTCCCTGATTTACAGCCTGATAGCAGAGTGACAAGGGCGTCTCAATCACCTGGAGTAGTCCTTGTAGACGTCCAGCGAGTGCTAGCAAAGTGTTCAGTCAGGCTAATCAAGTCAGCAACATGTTAGCAATGTGTTCAATCAGGCTAATCATGTTAGCAACAAGCTAGCAAAGTGTTCAATCAGGCGAATCAAGTCAGTAACATGTTAGCAATGTGTTCAATCAGGCTATCAACAAGCTAGAAACACGCAAGTAATGTGCTAAATCACATTAACAAAATAAATTACGTTAAAAACGTACTAAACATACTGCTAACAACATGTTAAAAATGAGCTAAATCATGTTAGCAACATGTTAACAACATACTAAATCATGCCAACAACTTGCTAACAATCTGTTAAATTATGCTAGCAACGTGTTAAATCATGTTAGCAAACAGCTAAATCATGCTAACATGTTAAATCAAGTCAGGAAAAGCTAAATCATGCTAGCAACATGGTAACAATGTGCTAAATCTTTCTAGCAACATGCTAGCAATGTGCTAAATCATGCAATCAATGTTAAATCTAGGTAGCAAAGTTCAAATCGTATGAGTGATATTGCTAACATTAGCAATGTTAAATCATGCTAGCAACGTTACATCTGTTTTTCTGATAGACTTTATTGCTTCAAAACATTCAAACTTTAATATTTAAAACTACTTCAGACTTTAAACTTCTTCAAAACCATCAAACTTCAAGCTTTTAAAACTTTTTTTTTTTTAACTTTCTGCCCTGGCGTTGAAGCAAACTTCAAAGTTTGTCATCAAACTTTTCTCATCTTGTTAACTAAAACTATTAAAAACATTTTTGTTAATTGAAAAAAAAAACATCTGAAATTAAAATGAACATGAACTGAAAATAAAATACATTAAGTAAGAGTAAACATTTTATTTCAGCCAGCTGTCAAGACAACACTTCTCATATTCATTTAACTTGATGTATTATGAGAGACACATTGAACAACATCTCATTAAACACAATGCGTGCAAACATGACATCTTGTGGTGATGTTTGGACCTGTGTTATTATCATTAACCAAAAACTATTAAAACAACGACTAAAAACATGTTTGTTGATTGGAAAAGCTGAAATAAAATAATATATAAATATTAGATCAGAAAAAAACTTAAGTTGAAGCACTGAAATTACTTATTTGAAATAAAAACTAAAACTGAAATAAAAATAAATAATTGGACGTGATTATAAGTCAGACGTTGAAGTGAGTTGCTGTTTTTGTCTCTTCTGAGGAAGATTCATTCACTTGTTTGTACACAGAGACATTTTGCTCAGATTTTTAATTTCCTAATCTCATTTTGTAAGTGACTTTTCTTTCTGTTTTAAAGATGTTTTCTTTGGATTGTTTGACTACTCGAAAGAGAATATAGGAAAATATAACTTAATTGTGTTTTCTAGCTAAATTTCACATACAGAAACAAAAATCTGCCTCTAAACCTCTCTTTTCTTTAGAGTTGATCTAAACAAGCCCAAGGAAACTATCCAAAGCTTTATTAATCCTAAAGCAGACAAAAATGCATCTATATTCATCCTATGTGTCTTAAGGTGTAAATTTATTATTGTATTTATTTTATTTTTGTTAACCTGCAACTCATCCCTTATGAAAATTAACCATTAAAAAAAAACGTTTGCAATAGTTAAACCATGGTAACCACAAATTAATCATGGTTTTGCTACACTAACCGTAGTTTAACCATGGCATTTATAGTAAAACTGTGGTTATACAAAAAAACAAACAAAAAAAAAACATGGTTACTACACTTTTACTATAGTAAAACCACGGTTAATATGTTAATGTGTGAATGTAACCACTGTTGATGTAATTTTGGCCGCATCTGAAATAGGTCACACCATTGATATTATCTGAGAAGTAAACATATAAGAACTGAAGTGTTTCAAACATAAGAGCACAGTTCAGCTGAATGAAAAAGTTTACCCTCTTTAACTTTGTTGTTCTGCTGTTTTGTGTTCATCTGCTTCTCCAATTTACTCTTCTTACATTGACTATCACTCTATATAGACTAATACAATCAGACACAACAATCATTTCTCAAATATTTATTACAAATTGATAAATCTAACATTCACGTCAATGGTATGAGATGACTGGATGCTTTCAACTGATTTCCTATTGAACTGTCACCAACTGAACTGCAGATCAAACTATTTCAAATACAGTGAATTAAGCTATAAACTGCATCATAATGCACAATGTTTTCATCTAACATGTATTTTGAGCTGCAGCTCTTCATATTAATGGAGTGTTTCACTAGTTAGCAGTAAACCGGTTACCTCACCTCAATATGTTCGTAGATTTGTGTTGGATGTTCCCCTTTCAGTTGGTCACTCCGAGTCACGTCGGATGACCGACGAAATTGTGATCTCTCCAGAGAGACCAATCCACTTTGAGTGTAACTAAACGAGCCAATGGACATTGGCATGCGATTATTGCATCCAGCTGCCGCTGATCACAGCGTGAGCATAAGAGGCAGCTGGTGCACCGCATCAATTCATCCTTTCGCTTCGGAGCCGAGCGGTAGTGGTTGAAGCTACTGCTCTCCCTTCCAAGAGAGTGTTCTGCGAACAAGTGTGGGCGTTACGGTGCAGCAGCGGTGGTCACTGTGTCCGGGACAGAAAGACCGTCTTCCTGCTGACAGCCACACTAGGAGTGTGTGGTGGCCAGCTCCCCTGCGTGCTTCAGCACTAAAAGAGCATTTCTCTAAAAGAGCAATTTCTCTAAAAGAGTAACACGGGTGATTGCGTCTTTTTAAAGATGTCTCATCACCCGTGCGTTTCTGGGTGTGGATGTTTCCTGGAGCCTCAGGATGGTCACGATCACTGCCTCACGTGTCTGGGCATTCAGCACGCTGAGGAGGCTTTCGCGGATGGTTCATGTTCTTCTTGCGGGGACATGACCATCTCAGAGTGCGGACTCCGCTATGTCAAACAAGGCGGAGTCCCTCTGCCTCTGCCGCGATCCGGCGTGCGCGCTGGATCCGGTGGAGACAGAGGTGATTTGAGGATTACGGTGAGGGCTTCCCCAAGTGGAGCTCCTCACCCATCAAGCACTCCGCAGCCAGTGGAGTTGCCGAAGGAGCGCGCTGGCCACGCGTTTCCTTCGGTGCCCCCTCTGACGACCAGATGTCGATCACTGCATCGGAGGGCGGGCCCTCTCTCTCCGGGGATGACGACCCGGCTGCGTTGACCCCTTCGGGTGTGGTAGCGTTGTCCGAGAATGTCGGGCTCGTGTGGAATCCTCCACCGTGTCCCGATCCTTCGAGGCTGGATGAGTGGTTTCTCGGTGGGGGTCGCACTGGTTCTCAGCGCCCCCCTCCGGTGCCATTCTTTCCGGAAGTGCATGAGGAGCTTACAAGGTCGTGGAAGGCACCTTTCACTGCCCGAAACAAATCTTGTGGTTCCTCCGCTCTCACCACCCTCGATGGTGGGGCCGCTTTGGGGTATGCGGGCATCCCCTCGGTGGAGCGGTCTGTGGCCATGCAACTGTGTCCAACAGCCGCTTCCACCCTGCGGGGTGACCCGGGTCTCCCCTCACAGGCCTGTAAGTATTCGTCAGGTCTAACTGGCAGTGCTTATAGAGCCTGTGGGGAGGCGGCTTCTGCACCACTCCCTCTCCCGGAGGAGGGCCGGGTGGAGTATCTTTTGTTTCATTTTGTTCCGCCGCTGGCCCAGCAGCCAGCGGTACCCAAAACATCAATAAAGAGCGGTCTCCTCAATCTCAAGGGTCTCAAGAGGAGGAGAGTGGTGATCCGTGCATCACGGGATCGCTTCCCTCCTCCTCTCTCGCCAGCAGGCAGCGGGTGGTTGCCTAAGAGCACCCCTCCTGCCCATTCGTGGAACCAGGTAAGGGCGGTAACACTCCAGTCCACCCTTCAAGTCATCACACGCCGGGCTGTCACAAGCCTCAAGCCGGGTTCCTGTATCTCCTCCCACACGAGGAGAAATCAGGTGAGTGTTACACTACACACCCAGACCCTGCCCCCTGCCATCACAGGCCAGGCCGTCACAGGCCCCGGGGGCGGTCCCTGTGTTCCACCTCGCTGCCCCACCGTGGGCACGTCGGTGGCCCCGTTGGTCCCGCTGGTACGGTCTCTCGGAGCCTGGCTAGCGCTCCCCAGTCCGTCTCGGTGGTTCCTGTGGACCATTAGACTCGGCTACGCGATTCAGTTCGCCCGGCATCCCCCCAAGTTCAGGGGCATCCGGTTCACTTCAGTCAAGACCGTCGATGCCCCTGTCTTGCGCGTGGAAATTGCAGTCCTGCTGGCGAAGGACTCAATAGAGCCAGTCCCTCCAGCCGATATGAGGTCAGGTTTTACAGCCCTTACTTCATTGTGCCCAAGAAAAGCGGTGGGTTACGACCGATCTTGGATCTGCGAGTTTTGAACCGTGCACTTCACAAGATGCCGTTCAAGATGTTGATGCAGAAACGCATTTTTGGGTGCACCATCCCCTAGATTGGTTTGCAGCGATCGACCTGAAGGACGTGTACTTTCATGTTTGATTATCCCGCGACACAGTCCATTCCTGCGGTTTGCGTTCTACGGTTGGGCATATCAGTACAAGGTCCTGCCCTTCGGGCTGTCCGTTTTTGCCTCGTGTCTTCACCAAAGTCGCAAAGGCGGCCCTTGTTCCCCTGAGAGAACGGGGTGTGCACATTCTCAACTACCTCTCGAGAGCAGTTGTGCGCACACAGGGACCTGTCGCAACTCGCCTGCCACCTCCTCCTCTGGAGCCAGAAGCATCTGAGGTCCCTTCGTGCCATCCACATCCCAGGAGTGTTCAATCAGGCAGCCGACGAGCTGTCTCGAGCAGCACTTCCTGGGGAGTGGACACTCCATCCCCAGGCGGTCCAGCTGATTTGGCCCCACAGCTGGCCCCAGGGCTTGCGCAAGTATATGTATGTGTGTGTATATATATATAATATATATATATATATATATATATATATATATAATAAACAATACAAAAATAAATGTGTTAAATACAATTTTTAAAATTATGTAAATAAAATCAATATTGTGTGGAGCATATAAACATACAATTAACACTTTGTCTT
Source organism: Spinibarbus caldwelli (assembly GCA_039654775.1). NCBI lineage: Eukaryota > Metazoa > Chordata > Actinopteri > Cypriniformes > Cyprinidae > Spinibarbus > Spinibarbus caldwelli. The sequence goes on from CM077245.1 coordinate 1,676,632, forward strand.
GATCAATAATCATTAGTCAAAATCGTAATTGAAAAAGTTAGATTAATCGCCCAGCTGTAATGCATGGCTTGTGATGTTCCTGATTTTTCAGTAACACAGATGTGATGTGGTAAATCTCACCCGCTCCACCAGAATGGCATCATGCAGCGTCCCGCTGGCCTGCTCCTCCACAATGAAGCCCTTCATTCCCTCATCGCTGCCTGATCAAACCGCACAAACACACAGTCACACGCTCTGAGTGTGTGTGGTTCACGCTATCGATTCAGATGTCCTGATTCGATTCACAAGCTCTCGATTCGATTCAATTCTTGAGTTGATTCTCGATTTTTTGATTACACACAGTGAATATAGTTTTAATACAAATGCTATTGATATTTCTAAAAAATTAACAGTAAACATCAGTTTACAAATGGTGAATTAATAAAGAAATAAAGAGCCACAAGCCTGCATTTTAAACCTTTTTTTTGTTTTGTTTTTGTATAGGGTCTTTTTTTTTTAAACAAAAATAGGGCCCTATAAAATGTTTTTCTTAATTTTTCTGGCAATCAGATGAAGACATAAAACATTAATTTCATTTATCCTAATCAAATGAAAATTAAACCCTTCTATTATTTTGGAAAATAAAGTGCTGCACAAAAGAGGTTTACAGTTAAAACAAATGTGATTTATTCCTTTAAAAATAAAGATTTATTCATATTTATTAGTAGCAGTAGTAGTAGCACTGTTGTTACATTGAGTCTTAAGACTGCACAATAGTATTATATTTCTATATTTCAGATGATGTATATTTCTATATTTCTATCTTTGTTCTTGGTTCTTGTCAACAGTATGATAAACACTGAATAATGACAGGCTTTCTGTTGTAACATTGCGCAAGGTAAATACGAGGGTGACTTCTAGTGGAGAAGACTAATGATAAGATTCACATTAATCAGATCTTGTTTTAAATGTTTGCTGAAATAAATACTGTTAAAGATCGATTCGCAGCTTTTAAGAATCGATATCGAATCAATGTCATTTAAAAAAAAAAAAAAAAAACGATTAATGGAGAAATCTTTTTTTTTTTTGCCCAGCACTGAACCTCACGTACTTTAGTGCAGAAGTGTTTCCTCAGGCCCAGGTTTGGGTCGTTCCAGACACGAGCGTACTGACGCACAAACGGACTCAGCACTTCACCCAAAACCTCCAGCAGCTTCTGATGAGGCAGGCTGTCATACACCCCGCTCACATCCACCTGACACACAACACACCGCAGGGCATGATGGGAAACAACACTGCTGCCACATACACTGGCAAAGTTCAGTGAGAGTGTCAAAAGGTAATCGCTATTGGCTATTCTCATCAATCACAATAACTGCTGATTTAGGACAATATTTATTACTTAGTGTGCAATGCAAATAAATCTGAAGATGTTTACATATAAATATTTATAATGAAAGTTTTATATATATATATATATATATATATATATATATATATATATATATATATACAGTGCCACTTGAAAGTTTGTCAAGTCAAGTCAAGTCACCTTTATTTATATAGCGCTTTTAACAATACAGATTGTGTCAAAGCACTTAACAGTATCAAATTGGAGGATAGAGTGTCAGTAATGTATAATAATAAGATTAAACACTCAATTTTCAGTTAAAGGCATTTCATTATTGAATTCAGAGATGTCATTGTCTAGCTCAGTTTAGTTTAAATAGTATCTATGAAATCAAATTGACGATAATCGTTAGAAATTAAGTTTGTGAACCCTTTGCAGAATCTGTAAAAATGTGAGTAATTTTAACAAAATAAGAGAGATCATACAAAATGCATGTTATTTTTAAATTAGTACTGTCCTGAGTAAGATATTTTACATAAAAGATGTTTACATTTAGTCCACAAGACAAAAAAATAGCTGAAATTATTAAAATAACCCCATGCAAAAGTTTGTGAACCGCTGGTTCTTAATACTGTGTGTGGTTACCTAGATGATCCACGACTGTTTTTTGTTTTGTGATGGTTGTTCACGAGTCCCTTGTTTGTTCTGAACAGTTAAACTGAGCACTGTTCTTCAGAAAAATCCTCCATGTCCTGCAGAATCTTCAGGTTTCCAGCATCTTCTGCATATTTGAACCCTTTCCAGCAGTGACTGCATGATTTTGAGATCCATCTTTTCACAATGAGGACAACTGAGGGACTCAAACACAACTATTAAAAAAAGGTTCAAACATTCACTGATGCTCCAGAAGCAAACATGATGCATTAAGAGCCGGGGGTGAAAACTTTTTGAATTTGAAGATCAAGGTAAACTGTCCTTAATTTGTTTTCCGGGAAACATGCAGGTATCTGCTGTTGCTTCCAAAGGGCAGTACTAAATGGAAAAAAAATTATAATTCTACAAAATAAGAAAAATTTGGACGTCTTCATCCTGTTCAAAAGTTTTCACCCCCTGGCTCTTAATGCATCTCGTTTCCTTCTGAAGCATCAGTGAATGTTTGAACCTTTTTTTAATAGTTGTGTTTGAGTCCCTCAAGTGCCTTGCAGGTGTATTTTCAGATGTTTAATGAGGCTCAGTGGTGGCATGAGTGCAATTAAATTCATATTATGGAAGGCCATTAGGGCCAAAAACGCGCGAATTTTAACTCGTCAACAGCGCGTTAAATACGTGTATTTCATGTGTAAACAACACGTATTTCACGTTAAATATGTGTTGTTTACGCGTGAAAAATCAACACGTTAAATACACGTGAAATACATGTGAAATACGTGTTAAATACGCGTGAAATACGCGTTAAAAATCAGTTTGAATGGGTCAGTGATCGTTGGTTTCGTTCATCGTAAGCCGTCGCCTCTTTACAACTGGACGATCTTCCTGTTTTTCTTCCATTTCCTCATCTCTCGCTCTCTTTTTCGAAACTAGTTTCTTATCATCTCTCGCTACTTTTTTCTGCGCAACAGAGCCAGGAGTTTTCTGCATCACGCCGAACGATGTTTGAGTCGTGCCACGGTCCAGGAAAAAGCCGGACCAGTTGCGTGGCAGCAGCAGATTGTAAATGGGTTCGCTGCACACCTGCACCAAGCAGGATGGCGCGACAGTGGCAAGAACAGCGCAGTCCTGCAGCAGGTGGCGCGTGACTTCCGTTCCCAGACGCTAGTTGATCCGCTTCCATAGCTCACTGGTGCTGATGGAGAAAACATGTTTGCGAAACATCGCCGTGAAAACGGAAGGGGTCCGAACAGGCTGCCACGTCGCTGCACTGATAGCCGAATTTTAGCACGTTCCTCAGTTTCTTCTGTTTGATGTGGTTTAGTGTGAACGCTAAAACCTCCGGCAGCGTGCTGAGCTGAAATTAGACATTGAACAAATTTTTAAGATAATTTTTTAAAATTTAAATATTTGTTTTCTTTTACCCATTTGTACTAGACCAAAACAAACATAGAACGTTATATAGAAACTTGTTTCTGCCACAGAATAAAAAAAAAAAAATAAATAAAAAAATTGAAAACTAATTGCGACTTTTTATCTCACGATTCGGACATTGTTCAAACAAAGATATAAAAAAATTCAGACTTTTTCCCATTGCAATTCCAAATTCTATATCTCGCAATTCTGATGTTTTTCCCGTAAGAATTCCAGGTTTACATCTCACAATTCTGACTTTTTTTCTCAGAATTTATATCTAAAATTGTGAGAAAAAAGTAAGAATTATGAGATATAGAAACACATCTCGCAATCTGCCACATCATAAAAAAGTAGGTAATTGTGACTTTTTAACTTACAATTCTACTTTTTTTCTCACAATTCCTCACACAAAATCTCTCGATTGTGAGTTTATATCTCGCAATTCTGAATTTGTTTCTCAGAATTGATTTACATCTCATTCTGTTTTTTTTTTTTGTTTGTTTCCACCACATAATAAAAAAGAGAAATGTAATTGTGACTTTTTTATATTTAATTTATCTCACAATACTGACTTTTTTTCTCAGAATTGCATGTTTACATCTAGAATTATGAGGAAAAAAAGTCACAATTGTGAGATAAAAATGTACAATTTAAATTTTTATCCGTCGCAGAAACAAGCTTCCATAACTTCCCCAACATTAGTAACTGCCAATTTTATTTGTATATTTTTTCATATTACACAATGAATCAAAGCAACTTTAAAGTTTAGTTTTTTTTTTGTTTTTTTGTTTTTGTTTATAATATCTTCATACTTTACAGTCACATTTAGCAGATTAGGACAATAATATAGTTCAATTTTGCGACAATTTAAACAATCAAGAACTTGAGATTTGGTATAGTAGGGATGCACCAATAGTATTTTTTTTTTTGGCTGATACCGATACCGATTTTAACAAACAACTACTGGCCGATATCGATACCGATATTGGTCAGTTGCATAAAGCAGGGCTTAAAAACGGAAAAAAAATAATCGACTGGTTCTATCCAGGCAGAATCGGTATTTGAACATATCTGTTCCTGCTAGGGGTGTGCGATAAAGATATATTTTAGATAAAGACCCAGATAGATATTTTCTGGGATTTTTTTTCTATAGCGATAATTAGACGATATTTTGAGTGTGTTATTGTGCTGATATCTTAATTAAGGACTACCGTGGACAGCTGACTCCTAAAGTTTTTGATATTTTTCATATTCTGTGTGGTGGTCAGTTCACAGCAGTAATAGAAATTAATTTTAATTTAACTTAAGTTGAAACTGATTTTTTTTTTTTTTTATGGGCATTTTTACCTTTATAAAGCCTTTTTTTTTTCTAAAAGTGTGCATCACCTTTTGAGTCAAAATCTTACATTTATTCAGTCAATTAGTATAATAAGACATTTGGGTTGTTACCAACAAATGAAATCAGTATCAACAAAATTCATCTTTGCAATGCAGAGGAAAAACAGAAGCTGCATCTGAAGTGGAATAGATATATTTACCCACTGTTTAATGCAGCTCTGAGGGGCATGGAATGCTTTAACCTGCAGTTACAAATGAATAAATAATGTTTTGATACTAATAATATAATAAATAATAATAAATAATATTTTTTTTTCTTGTTTGTGAAAAAAAAGAAAAGGAAAGAAAGTATACATGTACTTGTTTACTTAACTGTTTTACAGATCTATTATTGTGTTGTTTATGTATTATACAATCATTTATTCCTTATTCATGTAATGAACAATGCTTTGGCAATACTGTGCAAGTCATGCCAATAAAGCTCATTTGAATTGAAAATTGAAAATAAACATTAAACCTTTAAAAATGAACATTCTAATTGTTAGAGTGTTCTACACAATGTTATTATAGTTAATTAAAACTGACTTAAATAAACTTGAACTAACATACTTTTTCCATCTAGTTGCCAAAGAAACATTTCTAATTTTCATTTTGTTTACCTTGATGTACTAAAATAACTAAAACTGAAATTAAAATATCAATAAAATTATATTTACATAAAAAACAAACCTAATAGCAATGACAAATACACACAAAATTACTTTAAAAAATAAAAATAAAATGAAAAATATGACTAAAACATTTGAATTATAAAAAAATATAATGATCCCAATCATATTAAAATAACACTGGTTATAGGTGTTGGCGTTGCTAGAGTATTCTAGGAGTTTGCTAGGCCATTATTGGTGGTTGCTAAGGTGTTCATATGATTGCAAAGCAGTTAATGGATTGCAATAATGGACTGTACGCGGCAAATGCTATTTGAATGCAGTTTATCATATAAAATTTTATTTGTTAATATTACTTCATTTGCAGTAATTCTTTTACTTAGTCCATCACTGACCATGATTTCATTTTATCATCTGATACCACACTGTAACATGGTACTACTGTATTTGTGAATGCAATTGCAGTAAAGTCACCTAAAACACAGAAACACACTGTCTTAGTCCATAAACATGTTTAGTAATATTCCATTAAAAAGACAAAACCGCTCCCAAACCCCCAGAGTCCACATTAGACCACGAGGAGGTCAGCAGGAGGCGGTTTAAGAGGGATTTGTCCCAGAGTGAAGCGTTTGGCTGTGAACTCCTTCAGTTCTTCTGCGGTCAGCTCACTGTGGGCCGAAACCAGACTGTCTGCAGAGTGACCAGCGTCTGCAGCGCTGCTAAAAGCACCGCTCTGACTGAAACCGCTGCTTTCAGCCGGTGCTGAGGACCCAAACCCAGTGCCCAGACCTCCTGAAGACGACTTGAAGCTGAATGCAGACGCAGAGCTGAATGCTGCAGAGCTGGCTTTGTTTTCTGTGGCTGGAGGTGCAATGAAAAGGAAGCCACAGATTGAGCGGGAGCGCCGAAACCTGAGGATTGCTGAGAGAACGCAGCACTGCCGAAACCAGAGGCCTGCTGGGTATTTGTTAACATGATTCTAGCATGATTAGCAAGTTGCTAGCATGTCGTTAGCAAGTTACTAGCCTGTTACTAGCATGATTAGCAAGTGATTACCATGTCGTTAGCATGATTAACATGTTACTAGCATGATTAGCAAGTTACTAACATGTTGTTAGCATGATTAGCAAGTTACTAGCATGTTGCTAACATGATTCTAGTATGATTAGCAAGTTACTAGCATGTTGCTAGCATGACTAGCAAGTGTCTAGCATGTTGTTAGCATGATTAAGAAGTGACTAGCATGTTGCTAGCATGTCGTTAGCAAGTTGCAAGCATGTCGTTAGCAAGTTACTAACATGTTACAAGCATGGTTAGCAAATGAATAGCATGTTAACTTATCAATATTATTAACTCATCGATATCTTTAGGTCACGTTCCAAAATCATTTAAGCTGGCGGTTATTAAGCTTCTTATTAAAAAACCACAACTAGATCCTAGTGAACTAGCAAATTACAGATCCATTTCTAATCTTCTGTTTATGTCTAAAATTTTAGAAAAAGTTGTGTCTGCTCAGTTGTGCTCTTTTTTGCAAAAAAATTATCTCTATGAAGAATTTCAGTCAGGTTTCAGGCCCCACCATAGCACAGAAACCGCACTTGTTAAAATTACAAATGACTTGCTTCTTGCGTCAGACCAAGGCTGCATCTCATTGCTAGTTTTACTTGATCTTAGTGCTGCGTTCAACACTATAGACCATGACATACTCATAGATCGATTACAAAACTATACTGGTATTCAAGGGCAGGCTTTAAGATGGTTTAGATCCTACCTGTCTGATCGCTACCACTTTGTTTATTTAAACAGGGAGTCATCTCAATTATCACCAGTAAAGTATGGAGTACCACAAGGATCTGTCCTAGGTCCTCTGCTATTTTCAATATACATGTTGCCCCTTGGTAATATTATTAGAAAATATGGGATTAGTTTCCATTGTTATGCTGATGATACTCAACTATATATCTCAACAAGACCAGATGAAACTTCTAAATTATCTAAGCTAACAGAGTGTGTTAAAAATGTAAAAGATTGGATCACCAATAATTTTCTCCTATTAAATTCAGATAAGACAGAGATATTACTTATTGGACCAAAAAACAGTACACAGAATCTCTTGGATTATAATCTGCAACTAGATGGATGTACTGTTACTTCCTCTACAGTCAAAAATCTGGGAGTTATATTAGACAGCAACTTGTCTTTTGAAAATCATGTTTCCCATGTTACAAAAACAGCATTCTTCCATCTTAGAAACATTGCCAAGCTACGAAACATGTTACCTGTTTCTGATGCAGAAAAGCTAGTTCATGCATTCATGACCTCTAGACTGGACTATTGTAATGCACTGCTAGCTGGTTGTCCTGCATCTTCAATAAACAAGCTACAGGTAGTCCAAAATGCAGCGGCTAGAGTCCTTACCAGGTCAAGAAAATATGATCATATTACCCCAATTTTACAGTCTCTGCACGGGCTACCTGAAGATATTTTGGAAATTTCGTACCGGATATATATCAAAACGTAATTTTTGATTAGTAATATGCATTGCTAAGAACTTCATTTGGACAACTTTAAAGGTGATTTTCTCAATATTTAGATTTTTTTTGCACTCTCAGATTCCAGATTTTATAAATATTGTCCTATCCTAACAAACCATACATCAATGAAAAGCTTATTTATTCAACTTTCAGATGATGTATAAATCTCAATTTCAAAAAATTGACCCTTATGACTGGTTTTGTGCTAGGGTCACATATGTCTTTATATACTGATTAGCAATCTAATGCATCAGTGTAAACTGCTCTCATACATGTTTTGCATTGTCATCCGCTGAGTTCTGCTGTCCTTTATCAGAGTGACTGTGCGAGGTGAGCGCTGAGAATCTGTTCTGGCTGCTGAAGCTGAAGTTGGAGCTCTTGACATCTCGTGATGTTCCTCCTCCTCGACTCCAGTCGTTATTCCCACCGCGAGGGAACGAAGACAGCGGTTCCAAAACCCTGAGAAAACACCAACAACATGAGTCAATCACTGCTGCTGGAGCTCAGAGCTCAGTGAAGATGAAGTGTCTGTATATGCTGCGTGTTAAAATACTTTTCTTTTCTACTGCCAGTAAAAAAATTTGGGCACACTTTTAAAAACCTTCTGATTTTAAGGTTTATACATGTAAAATTATTTTTTGTAGACATAAATAGTGCTTATTTGCAAACTACAATTATATTACCCATGGAGGTCATATAGACCATAGCATTTACATATAAATACACAGTATTTAAATAGTAAGAACATTATAGTAGAGTCCCTTGTGAAAATGCATTACAATACCTATAACAGAATGAATATATTTTAACATAATATACTTCAGTGCAAACTGAATGTAATGTTTTCAGAGATAAAATTTTATGTTATTTGCAAATTAAAATTAAATTTATGATAGTTTAAATTCATATTAAATGCAATTAATGAAATTAAGAGTGCTTTAAGTCATTTAAGTAGGACTTACGTACATATTTAAATGTAACTTCATAATTACTTGGTCTTTGAAATTTGTTTAAAGTGTACTGCCAAAAATACTGACAAGCATTTATGGTAAACTAAAAGTACTTGTTTATTTCTTTTTTATACTTTTATTTTTAATACTTTAAAATACAGTCACAAATAAATTTCTGTCGAAACTTGTATTAAAACATATTTGTGATTACACATTTGAAACGATGGAATGTACATTTACAATATATTTAGTTTAAATGTAATATTGAATAACACAGTCAAAATTGTAAAGTGCTTAAATAAGTACACTTATTTTAGTGTTGACTAACATACTAAGTATAATACTGTCATAATAATATGTATTATACTAAAGTGTATACTAAGTATGATAGTCAACACATCAAAATAAGTGTACTTATTTCAAAGTGACAAAACATTATTAAAATATAATGATTTTAAACGTAATTTAAAGTAAATCTTCTCATTTGACATTATTATAAAGTGCACTCTCTTTAAGTACACTTAAGTGGCCTTAAATGTAATTAATTTTAAGTACGCTACAAGGGCACATTTAATACAATTAAGCACACTTCTTTTTCACAACAGTTAACAGCAAGATAGTGTCCAAAACAGATCATGCCATGGTTATACCACGGTAACTGTTTTGTAAAAGACACTCAGTTGAATCAGGCTGTATCTGGATCAGTGTCGGGTGTAATAGTTTTAAAATGTGTGCAATTCATAATTCATAATTCTGTAATTTAATTACTTTTCCCTTGTAAAAATAAGTAAGGGATTACTCTTATTTTTCTGTAATTTAATTACAGTACTGTGTATTTAATTAATACTGTGTATAGACTGTAGAACATTTACAGTACTATACAGTACAATAGAGGATTTAACAAGTCTAACCTTCAAATACATGCTTTTTATGTAACCTTCTCACTTTAAATACTTTGGTGAATATTGCTAACACTTTAGTGTCCAGTTCTCACTATTAACTAGTTGATTATTAGCATGAATATTATTGGGATATTGGCTGGATATATTAATGTCTTATTCTGCAAGACCTTATTCTAAATCCTTAATCCTACCCAATTCCTTAACAACTACTTTACTAAGTATTAATAAGCAGTAATTAGGAGTATATACTGTTGAAGGTGTAATTAGAAAATACTAGTAATTACTAATTAATTATAAAGTCTTTATGTTTAAATAACTAAATACATTTCTAAACATAAATATTTATTTCTAAACGTGGCACATTAATGATATAGGACACAGTGTTTCTATTTATATAATATATTAATTATATAAACACTAAGATAAATTTGTTGTGCAGTATTGGAGATCTAGGAGTTTTCAATAGAAATATTGCGACTGGATTAATTAGAATTTACACAATTTATGAATTGCACACATTTTAAAATAAGTTAAAACTATAAAGATGTTCTTACTGGAGCTCATTTTTTTGCGGTACTTGCATTTAACTGCAGCAATTAATATATTTGTAATGTTTCCAACTGCAACGCTTCTCTTCAATTAAATTTTAAGAATTTTGGTATGAAATAATCTATTCAGAGAACCGATTCGATATGTGATCGATAAGTACCGCACTTCCCAATTAAAAAAAAAAAAAAAAAAGAAAAAAAAAGAAAAAAGCAGGTGCCCTCAAACATTTGGACGCAAAACTGGACCATACGCGACGCAGGTGACATCATATAAGCAGACATCAGTTCAACCAGCGTCAGCCAATCAGCGTGCGAAAAGGCAGACGCGGCGCATGGACTTACTTGATGGACACACCCAGCTGACCAATGAGCGGCCTGCTCACATCAGGCGGGGGCGGAACCTTCACCTTCAGCTGAGCAGAGACAGGCAGCCTGAGGCAGGTATTAAAGTTTTTAGGGATATCAGAGAAATGCCAGTTGGATGTCAGCGGACTAGGACATCATTAACATCTTAATAAGCTCTTCACATTTGTGCATGCTTTATTAAAATCATCTAATAATAATAATACTCAGTAATCATGACGATCCTGGAGGTGAGCAGTCAGCTGATAGAGAGCACAGTGCAGAAGATGAGCCTGAGCTCAATGCTGCTCACCGCTTCTGTGTTCACACTCACTCTGGGATACCTGAGCAAACTCCTGTTCAGACAGCAGCACACACACACTGGAGATCAGGTGACTGCACAAGATCACCTGAAGATCATGCACTGCTTTTAAAGTTTGCATGCGTGAAACCGTTTTAAACTGCATGCATGAGTAAAAATTACGTCTAATGTTGGGGTCAGTGAGACAGTAAACTCATTTAAGAGTGCTGTCTATCTATCTATCTATCTATCTATCTATCTATCTATCTATCTATCTATCTATCTATCTATTCTTGTGTTCTATCCATTGCTCTATCCAAGTTAACAAAATATGTTCTAATAACGGTTTGCTAACGTTTCCAGGGACTTATGAAAACATTATTTCTGAATGTTCTCTGATTGTTCAAAACATCCAGTTTTTTTAAATGATATAAAAAAACGTTTTTGCCTGGTTACATATGATTGTTAAGGTTAACATTCCATTTGATCATTTTGCAAACATTGTGGGAATGTTACTTTTAAATGTTCTCTGAACGTAGTAACATTTAAAAATTTTTAAGTACATTTAACTAAAAACATGTTTGAAAAACGTTCCATGATTAATGTACAAATAACGTTTTTGAGAACATTATTAAAGACCAGACAGTTCAGAATTGACATTCTTTTAATGTTACTGGAAGAACATTTGTTTGGATGTTTGAGAGAACATTGCCAGAATGTTCTGTTAGCTGAGTATCCATCGTAAAATCTATCTATCTATCTATCTATCTATCTATCTATCGTTCTACCTATCCAACATTCTGTCTGTCTGTCTGTCTGTCTGTCTGTCAAAAATATATTCTAATACCATTTTGCTAATGTTTCCAGTGACTTTAGAAAACATTATTTTTGAATGTTCTCTGAACGTTCAAAAAAAAAAAAAACAGATTTTAAAAATGTTTTTAAAACATTTTTGTTTGCTTATATATGAACGTTAAGAGAACATTCCATCTGATCATTTTGTAAACATTGTGGGAACGTTACTTTTGAATGTTCTCTGATCTATCTCACTTATGAACATTAATTTAATTTCCTCTCGTTTCCTCAGAAGTATCCTCCTCATATCCCGTCCAGTATTCCTTTCCTCGGTCACGCTGTGGCTTTCGGCAGGAGTCCCATTGAGTTTCTGGAGCAGGCCTATGAGAAGGTGCGTGTCACCTGAGTAAAAGCATTCAGACAGATGTGTGCAATAACAGGCCGCTGATCTGAGCTCATATTAATGTTGTTTTGTAGTATGGGCCTGTGGTCAGCTTCACAATGGTTGGGAAAACCTTCACGTATCTGCTGGGCAGCGATGCGGCCGCACTCATGTTCAACAGCAAGAATGAAGATCTGAACGCGGAGGACGTTTATGCCCGCCTCACTACACCTGTGTTTGGCAAGGGCGTCGCATACGATGTGCCCAATCCTGTAAGATCACGCACTTGTTATGGGGTCTCAAAATCCTACAGTCATGAAAAGCCTAGAAAATAAAAGAGAATTTTACAGTTTGGAGTGCTGATGAAAAGATCATGATAGATAATACTAGGGCTGTCAAAAAAAAAAATTTGAATTTCGAATATTCGTCGAATTTAAAATAAAAATCCACATTCGATTGCAAAAATGATGCATTCGTTACGATGTAACGATGTAAGTGTTGTTGGTTTTTAATGCTTTTGTTAGCCTATCCTGTTGAACCATGTAAAATTAGTGTAAGTTCAACTTTTAAAAAACATGTCTCGAGACTTTATGGCATTTTTTTCATCCCACTGCATCTCATGTTTTTAAATGAAAAAAGTACTCTGTGTGATTGGCTTTCATCCGTTTGTTTTAAACTGTGCATATATGATGCTGTTTTTTTTTTAAATAATTGTTTGAGCAACTTAATTATATTTGATTTATAAAAATTATGCAATTTTTTCAGGGATAGTCATGTTATTTTATTGCTTTAATTGTCGTGCATTAGTAATATTTTGCTCGATGAGCCCTCTTGTGGCCTCAGGAGAGAAGCTAAAAGCTTTTTTCACCCTAACTCAGTGTTACTCATTGCGCAGCCTCATGCGGCTCACCAAGCTCGCCATGGCTCGCATGGCAGTAAATAATACAATGATATGATCAATACAGATATTTCATAAAACATTAAAAACAAGCAGAGCTATAAAATAACCCATTAAAAAAACTCACACCGTGTCTACACCGGACGTGAGCATTGCGGTGCGGTGCGACAAAAGACAATAGAACCCATTACAATCAGGGATTTATGATTTCCGCGATGCAGAAAACGCGGACTGAATCACGGAATCAGTCATAAAAACAGAATTTACTGTATAACGTGGAATGTCACAGAATTTGTCAAAGTTTGGATGAGTAAATCAAAGGTAGATCATTACACTTAAATCGCGATATGGACTAGCATTTGTAAATATTAAGCTGCAAAAACATCATTTAAATATGCGTCATTTTATGAATGAATGGCACAGACGCGCGGTTTCGTTTACTACACACATAGACTATTGAAGCGTGCAGTGTTTCCAGCGTCTGCCATCTCGCTAAATGAGGACATAAATACATGAACATCAGTTAGTGTCTGCTCTATTACAAATAATTTAGATTTAAAAAAAATACCCAAAACATTTGAACTTGTTAATAATTAAAATATTTTTTTTTAAAATTTTTATTCGAAATATTCCCAAATGTGTTAACTATATCATGAAGCATCTTGATTCTCAAATATGTGTAAGTAAATGCATTTTGCACTTTTATAGATTATAGTTTATCTATAATGGGCGATGGGCAAAGTAGACTAATAGTGTAATCTATTAGCTATGCATAAAAACCCATATTTTTACTTAAGTACCAGATATGGGTGTCATGCCATAAAATATTTTTAATACAACTGACTTTATATTTAATGTGAATTTAATAAAAAAATATATATATATATATAAGTTACGCTACTAATTATAACACTTTCATTGTACAGAAGCAAAGAACATTTACATTATCAAAGAACATTTTCATTGTCTGCACTTCGTTGTTTCTGATTGGAGAATTCGCCAGTCAGCTAGCGAATAAACAAAACACCGGCGTTTCAGCGATGACTCATCTGAACGCCTCTGATTGGTCATTGCATTCATAAACTCAACAGAATCGAGTGTGATTGATTATTATGCGCGGCGCTGTCAAAAGGCGTTTGTCTTTGGCTCAGCGCCAGCCAATGAACGCAATTTGAATTTAGCAGCTAGTGACGTGGAGCACTGAATGTTCTAATCACGCCGGTGTGATTGTATCAAATATATATTAAAAATATTCGGCTATTTTTTGTCTTTTGGAAGCTGCATTCAAAATCCACTTGGCTCAAAAATCTGAGGGGGCACCTCTAGTTTTAATGGGCATGACGCCTCTGATACCCATATTTGGTTATGTTCCTGTCTTTATTGTTTCATTATTAGTTTATTAGTCCCCAGCTGTGTTTAATTAATGATCTAGTATTAACCTGTGTATTTAGTTCCTGCCTGTTCAGTTCGTTTTTGTCTGGTCTACTCGTTACACCTCCTGTCTGTCTCGGCCATGCCTTGTTTTGCCCTGTTTATTTTGGATTAAAAACTGGTATTTTGAAGTTGAATTCCTTGTCTCCTTGTTCCTCCCCGCTGTGTACACCGTGACACGAACTTATTTAAACTCTTAATGGATGATTAATTGGAGGAGCATGGGCGCACCATCTGCAGAGCGCATAAAATTGTATTCGATTTGAGCAGAGCAATCAGCGTCTGACTTGAAGCAGTGTAGCCAGACTACATCAGCGCTGCTCTGCCCTTATGTTCATGACATTGACTCACTGCAGAGTTGTTTTGGCAATCTTACCAGCTCTTAACGCAGAATGTGCTCTTGGATGGTTAGATAGCTATGATGGGCTAATGTAGAAGCAAATAACTTTAAATAAATAACTTTAAATAACTTTTAAAAATAACCCTTTGTACTGCATTGCATATTGTATGTTCAGGGATGACAGATGGATAAGCAGACATGCTATTTATGACTGGATGTGACTCTCCTATTGACTTTGTCCTATAGGTGCGGCTCTCATGAAAAAAAATAGTGAAGACCACTGCCCTAACTGAAATAATGCATTTTAAATTTGAATATAATTCGAATACTGATAATATTTAAGTGCAAAATTCGAATTTAATTTTTCATCTATTTTGACAGCCCTAAATAATACAATCTTTCAAATATTTATATAGTCAAACTCAGGTCATCAGATAGAAATGGGCACAATCTCATAAAACATTTAAAAATCCAAAAAAACACCTACCTAGACGTCATCCTTTGCCATCCTTTAGGCAACACAGGAGCATGAGATGTATTTGAGCTTCATAGAACAATGTTTAGGTTCTGAGACAGAGCCTATTGTCTAAAACATTGACATTAAACAGCATTTGAGTGACAGTGTGCTATTTGCATGAAGTTTGATTGCTGTTTTGCGGTTGTGTTGTTAATATGTCTTTGTTTTTAACCGCAAACAGCTACATTTCCCTTTAGTCTTATTTGTTGTTGAATTGATTTGTGTTCATTTAGTTATTTCTGGAGCAGAAGAAAATGCTGAAGACGGGGCTGAACATCGCACAGTTCAAACAACATGTTGAAATAATCGAAGAGGAAACTAAAGACTATTTCAAACGATGGGGAGACAGTGGAGAGAGAAGTATGGAGACGGATTCATCTTACGTCCATTAGTTTTTTTTATTTTTTTCCAAAAATGGAAATTTGCTGAAATGTGCTCACCCTCAGGTCATCCAAGATCAGGATGAGTTTGTTTCTTCATCAGATTTGGAGAAATATGTCATTGCATCAGTGTCTCAGCAATGGATGCTCTGCAGTGAATGGGTGCCGTCAGAATGAGAGTCCAAACAGCTGATAAAAACATCACAATAATCCACAAGTAATCCACACCACTCCAGTCCATCAGTTAACATCTTGAGAAGACAAAAGCTGCGGACAAATCCAGCATAAAGACATTTTTAATGTCTAAAATATGAGTCCATAATTCATAATAACGCCTCCTCCAGTGAAGAAGTGGTCTGGACTGGAGTGGTGTGGATTACTTGTAGATTATTGTGATGTTTTTATCAGCTGGTTGGACTCTCATTCACTGCACACTTCTCCAAATCTGATGTAGAAACAAACTCATCTACATCTCAGATGGACTGAGGAAGAGCACATTTCAGCAATTTGTCATAGAAGTATTTTAACATCCAGAAATCATCACTTGATCTGAATAGTGTCGTCTCTCGTCAGATCTGTTCGAGGCGTTATCTGAGCTGATCATCCTGACTGCGAGTCGCTGTCTTCACGGCTGTGAGATTCGCAGCATGTTAGACGAGAGAGTGGCTCAGCTCTATGCTGATCTGGATGGAGGCTTCA
Source organism: Spinibarbus caldwelli (assembly GCA_039654775.1). Lineage (NCBI taxonomy): Eukaryota > Metazoa > Chordata > Actinopteri > Cypriniformes > Cyprinidae > Spinibarbus > Spinibarbus caldwelli. Next base: position 1,693,051 of record CM077245.1, read on the forward strand.
CTCATGCGGCCTGGCTGCTGCCCGGATGGCTGCCGCTGCCCAGCTTCAGGTACCACTGCTTCATCACAGCGAATAAACCTGAGGAAGAGCCGAGGATTTCACATGACACTGTGTTTTTGCTCTTTGTATTCAGACGGAGGGATTGCGCACACTTAGAGATCAAGAAAATCTTCTATAATGTCATCAAGAAGCGAAGAGATGCCAAAGAGAAAAATGATGACATCTTGCAGACGCTCATAGACGCCACTTATAAGTATGCCACTGTCACACTCACAAATCACTGACTGCGATTATGGGCACAAAATTGGATCATTTAAACATAGTTTAAACTTTACAGAGCCGGGTCTGGGCTAGTTTTTCCATTTATAACTTTGGATTTGCAATTAATTAAAAAGTTTATACAAGTAAAAAATGTTTATATTATAAAATAATTATATGGTTTTATTATACACTACGTATTATATTTAAAACTTCTAAAATAGATTATGTATAATTTCTAATATATTATAATTATATTTTTTAGAATAAACAAAACATCTTATTAAAAGAAACACTTATTCATAAAAATATAATTATTTTATATAATATAACATTTATGTCCATGTTGCACAGATAGGTTTATATGATAAAGAATTAATAATATAATTTTATATATTTTAAAAATCAATATCATTTATATGTAATTAAAAAAGGTAAAACAATAATTTATACAAATGTAATTTAATCATTTATATTATAATAATTGTTTTAAAATATAAATTTACAAAAATGAATAGTTTCAATATAAAATTCTATTATTTATAAAAATATAAATATTTAATTTATAACCTAACACTATTTTCAATGATGCACACATGCACAAACATGTTTGTGATAAGTTATGTAATAACTATATATGTTCATATGATATATTAAATAATATTCTAATATTTATAATTATTATAAATAAAGTAATATATAACATAAAATTATATATTATTATGCAATTATTATTTAAATTTTTAATATAAAAACACTAATTTCCATGCTGCACACATGCAAAAACACAGCTTTTTTCAGGTTGATCCTAAAATTTGACCGTACTACTTGGGTCAGGACTCAAATTCAGATTCGAACTAAATGTCTGTGCAGATCCCTGTATAAAACCACATCACGTGTAGCATGTGTGCTAAACATCTATGAAGAATCTGTGAACAAAAGCAAACAATTACTACGATTCCAAGTATATAGAATAGATTTTCATAAGCAGTGATGAATTCAAATGAATGCATGGATTGACCTCATATTTGCGTGTGCTGCAGAGACGGCCGTCCGCTGAATGATGACGAGATCGCAGGGATGTTAATCGGCCTGCTGTTAGCGGGACAGCACACTTCCTCCACCACAAGCGCATGGATGGGCTTCTTTCTGGCGCGAGACAGAGCTCTTCAGGAACGCTGCTACAGCGAACAGAAAACCGTCTGCGGAGAAGATCTGCCTCCTCTGCACTACGATCAGGTGGATTTTCATTCAGCATCAGCTCGTTTAGTGCTGTTAGTTCATCAGTCATTACTAGTTCTAGTGCTCATCAAACCTCTAAACTTCAGTGTGTAAGTCATGCTCTGTGACAGTCATAAAGACAGAACGTGCAGTGAACTCTGGCACTAATAATGCAATTTCAAAGCTGCTGTGTGTCCAAACTTTAAAAAAAAAAAATAAAAAAAATGGGCAAAATCTAAATCACTATTAAAAATCCGGCCCCTGGAATCATTACAGTTAACTAAAACTATTAAAAAACATTTCCATTAATTCAATTAAAATCAATTAATTGAAATTAATAACAATTTTTTATTAATTAATTACAAATGATTATTTAAAAATAAAACTGAAATTAACTGAAATAAAATATAATTAAACTTTAATTTGTGGCTAAAGAGAGCATTGCTCATGTCTCGTTTAGTTTGAAGTGCTAAAGTACTAAAACTGGAATAAAAATAAAGTATAAATATATTTATTAAAATGAAATATAAATATATTAAAAACAAAAACTAAAACAAATGACCAAAACACAGCAAAATTACTAAAACTTTAACTAAAATTAATATATAAAAATTAAAACTAATTCAAAACATTAACAAAAGCTATTAATGATACAAAAATGCATTTAAATCTAACATTTGACATTTAAATAAATAACACATTATTTAAATATATTTTGCATAGTAAAAAAAATGAATATTTATGAATATTTATTTCATAAATGTCAATAACTTTTCAGACCACATGACATTTGACATTCTAACTGTAAATAATCAATCAATCAGTCAATCAAAATAAATGTACTTTCATGTATTTCATGGCATATGCTCTTATCCAAAGCATTTAAGGTTTATATTTGATCAGTTCACGCATTCTCTGGGAATCGAACCCATGAACTTAATGTTGCTAGCACCATGCTAAACCAAATAAAAGAACTAAAGAAAACTATTTTAATTTAGAATTTAAAAACATGCTCATCATAAATGGTGTATTCAAGTAGCTGTGTGTATGAATTTCATTTTTAACATATTTTTGAATAAAACTCATTGACCCAGACACTAAAGAACTGTTTTGGCGTCTGACGCAGCTTAAAGACTTGAGTTTGCTGGACCGCTGTCTGAAGGAGACGCTCCGATTACGACCGCCAATAATGACCATGATGAGGATGGCCAAGACGCCCCAGGTACTAAAGTGTCTAAACAGAAATCAGCTACATTACTGATTAGGGCTGGGTAAAAAATATCCATTTCTCGATTTTAATATATTCTCATTTTTATGAAACGATATCAATTCTTAAATCCCAAGAATTGATTAGTCTAGTCTGTTTTTAGTTAATTAACGGAACATTGTAACGCACCTCCCATCCAATAAATCGCAATAAGCTTTGTGCTTTGTTACGTTTGATATGAAACAAAGCCTCATATTTCAAATTCTTACCATGTTATTACAGTATTGTGTGAGTGACAGATCGCTGTAGCACCTCAGTTCAAGAGAAGCGGCAGCACGAACTTCTCAACTCCTCCACTTTAATAACCGTTTCAGCACGAAATAAACATGAATAAACATCCAAAGGTATGTTAAAAGACGTACAACTTACTGAAATCTGTATCATGTCTCATGTAATCACTCAATCAGTGTTTCAATCGTGGAAAGATGTCAGTATAACAGCTTGTAAACAATGTCACATAACGCCACATTTACCTCAGAAAACATTTGGTGACCATAAACTCGTTAGTCAGCTAGAGAAATTAACTCTAGAGAGGAGCATTTTGCTAAATAAATACAACAAATTTGAATAAATCCATCAAGCCACCATTTAAATGATTATATTTCAAAAAAGGGATTGGAGTAGAAATATAATTATTATAACAACTTAACTGAGTGTAAATTAAGTGTTTGGATATATAAATCTGTTCATTTTAACCTTTAATATTAGACTTATAGTAATGTGGTACCAACTGGTTCTCAATTATATTTTACAGCATTAGTTGATTTTTTTCTTTCATTGAGAAAATTTGGCATGTCCTGTACCTGATATATATCCAAAATAATCGATATTGAATCGGGAATCGAAAGCTTGTGAGTCAGAATCGAATTGAATCGTGAAATTTGTCTCAAAACCCAGCCCTATTACTGATATTAAAGCCATCTGAACGCAGAAATACTTCAGTCTGACCAGCGTGTCTGTGTTTGCTCAACAGAAAGTGGGTGAATACACCATTCCACCGGGACACCAGGTGTGTGTGTCTCCAACGGTCAACCATCGTCTGCGGGACACCTGGGCAGAACGGCTGGACTTCAGCCCTGACCGATACCTGCACGATAACCCTGCGGCCGGAGAAAAGTTCGCTTACATCCCATTCGGAGCGGGTGAGTTTGAGTCGAATGAGCAGAGCTCGTGAAATAAAAACCAGAGTGTTGAGGTTAAGGGTCGGCGATACACCGGTAAACATGGTAAACTGGTAGAAATTTAACAACCACAAAAGAAACCCATTTCGGTATTCAATTTCACTGATACGCAAACAACCAAAGTGCTAACACCCAACAAATTTAGGTTACAAAAATGTTGTGAGAGCATTGTTTCTAAAATGTTGAAATGTTTTTCGTCATGATTATAACGTTTTTTGAATGTTACAAAAATGTTTCTTACAGTTTCTACTAATTTTATTTTTACCTATTGTTATTTTAAAATTTTAACCATGTTAAAATGTCCGATTTTCTTGTCATGATTAAAACGTTATTTAAAGGTGACCAAAATATTTCTTAAATGTTCTGCTAATTTTATTTTTACCCAATATAACGTTATTTGAACATTAAAATATCCAGCTTTTTGTCGTGATTAGAACGTTATTTTATGATACAAAAACATTTCTTAAACATTCTACTAATTTTATTTTTACCCAAAATAAAACATTTGAATGTTTATTTGGAATATTCTAAGAACATTCTTGTTGTGATTAGAATGTTATTTAAAGGTTACAAAAATGTTTCTTACAACGTTCTGCTCATTTTATTTTAATCCAAAATATGTTATTTGAATGCTTTAATATTCTAAGTTCATTAAAATGTCCAGTTTTCTTATTGTGATTAGAACATTCATCAAGTACAAATAACATCATAGGGACATCCTGAGAATGTTGATCTCAGAATCTTTAACAGTCATGAAATAAAAATAACGTCATGAAAAAGTTCCAAGAATGTTGTTCTAAGAATATTTTCTTTCAATGTTATGAGAACCATGTATTTAGGTTTTAAAGTGACAGCAGCGCTAGTAATTTTTGGCTTAATGGTGTTAATATTAATCAAAAACTAAAGAAAATGTAAAATCCATTACATTAATGCATTTAGCAGGTGCTTTTATCCAAAATCACTTGCTGCTCTTCACTGAATAACATTTGTAGCTTTAATAATAAATGTACAGTTAAATCATACAGTGAGGATTATGCAGTGTTGTATTTTTACTCAGTTTCTGTAGTATTTCTAACTTCTCTTAGATAATTCTGCTTACTTAATTTGTTTGTATTTAATTAGGTTTTTGTTCTTATTTTAATACTGACTGTTTACTTCTCTTCAATAAACTTGGGAACTTTATACTTACATTAGTTAGATTAGTATGAGTTTTTGCGGTGTTATCGAAATTGGTATGTAGAATTGTAAAATTGCAATGCTATCTAAAATTATGGTATCTTAACAACTTTATTTCCAGTCCATAACCATAATCACAGGAGGTCATGGTGCTAGCAACACCAAGGTCATGGGTTCAATTCCCAAAGCAAGAATTAAAACTCATGCAATGCAATAAAAGCATAAATATGGAAAGAAATGTAAATATACTGGTTTTGTGAAATAAATTAAATAACTTGGCGTAGTTCTGTCACCAAATTCACTCTCTATTCTAATTCTATTTTATCTATTTGTTTTCTTTTTTATTTAAATAAAAAAACACTTTTGCATTTTATTGCTCTTTTGTTGGTTTGATTGCTTCTATTGTCCTCATTTGTAAGTTGCTTTGGATAAAAGTGTCTGCTAAATGACTAAATGTAAATGTAATAATGAACCACTGTTGAATAGATAAATACTGTTTTAAAAAGTTCAGCTTGCACAATTGAGGCACTGATATAATGTTTATCGGTTGATCTTCAACAGGTCGTCACCGTTGTATTGGAGAAAACTTCGCCTACGTTCAGATTAAAACCATCTGGTCGACTTTGCTGAGGCTGTATGACTTTGAGCTGGTGGATGGACACTTTCCAGCTGTGAATTACACGACCATGATCCACACGCCACACAACCCCATCATCAGATACACACGGAGGAAGACACAACCGCAGCAGTGATGAGACGCATTCAGTTTCTGCTGTTCATCATAATTCATGTTCAACTAATGCAGCTATCAAGAGCTTCTACAAAGCACAAGTGTTGAGCTGGTTAACATGCATCAGCTTCATTGGTGACTGAATTAGTCTGACGTCTAATGTCAGACCGTTCTTACTCTGATCTTCAACATTTTGTGTGTTTGTTATTTAAAAGACTTTTTATTTTTACCCAAAGTGACCTGCAGTGCTCAGATTACCAACAAACCCCAATCCAACAGAGTCAAAATCACCCGCTTGTAGCTCTTCTGCTACTATCATCCTTTCAGCAAAGCGTGAAAATATTTTTATATGATTGAACTGTTTCTTTCTTTTATTGTCCAGAAAACATAAATTTGTAATGTATGAAAAGTTTTTAACATTAAAATCACGTCATATAGAAATGGTAGACTGATGTTTTACGCTGTGGTTTTGTCACTTAAAGGATTTTAAATGTTGTGTTGTATGAGTGAGAGCGGCTCTGATCAGAGACTCACTCCGCTCCACAGCGCTCTCAGCGCCGGTGAGGAACACATCAACACACGCTCAGCTCTCACACACACACACACACACACACACACACACACACACACACACACACACACACACACACACACACACACACACACACACACACACACACACACACACACACACAGAGCGACTCACATCTGAACTAAAGCAAGAGTCAAATCAAGCGCAGGAACCACCTGAGCTTCAGAAAAACACTTAACTTTTTTTTTTTTTTACCTTTTCTTTAAAGGTTTTTAAAACACTAGCTTTTTTTTCTATTCTATCTACTTGTTTTCTTAAAAAACAAAACAAAAACAAAAAAAAACCTTGCTATGTGTACTGTGTTAGGCTAACCGAGACTTGTCGTCATATCGCTTGCATGTTGTTGCTCTTTTGTTGATTTTGATTGCTTCTATTGTCCTCTTTGGTAAGTCGCTTTGGATAAAAGCGTCTGCTAAATAACTAAATGGAAATGTAAATGTAACTACATTCGTGCTTCACACAAGCGGAAACGTCAGCGCCGCGTCTGCAAATTTTATGGTGTGTTCCAAACGGGATAGATCCAAAATCTCTTTAAGACAAGTCAAGTCACTCGGCAGCCATCTTTGAAACACCTCTCGGGCATCCAAGTGCAGCTTCTATATCTTTTTGTTTGGGGAAACATCAAATTCTCCCAAACTGTTCACTAAGCTTACGATTACATTTCATATTTGAAATCACCAATGAAATCGGCCAACAACTGTATCATAAATGTTGTTTCTTTTGCTCAAATAGCGTTATAAAAAGGTTATTTTTCAGGCTAGATCAGCCAGTGCGCATGTACAGTCCTCAGCTCAAGTCTCAGAACGCTTACTGTTTCTATAGCAACCGGAGAGATTTATAAGCAATTGTTTGGAGTCCGGGAACACCACAAGTGTGACAGGAATCCGAACACAACCAGAGGGCTAATTTACTAGCTATACAACACAACTTAATGACACCATAAACTAAAGAAAGTATTAATATGAGGGTAAATAGTGGGTAATGCCTTAACATGGTCAGAATGTGTGTGTAGAGACACAAACGTGCCAAATTGCCGCCCTAACAAGGTCAAACTGTGCGTCTTTACACATACCAAATAAACGCAGCAAAAATCGACGCTTTAACACGGCCAAAATGTGCGTCTCTATGTAACCCCCCCCCGGGTCCGCACCTGCCACACCTCGTTCCGAGTGGGTCTCGAACCCGGCTCGTCAGCAGGGAGGCGGGCACTCTAACAAAGAGGCTTAAAGCCACGGCCCCTTGCGTCTGTCGCTAGAGCCCCTCATTTTTTTTTTAGATCAGGGGAGTGAGGTTTACCTGCACAGCACTTACCCGCTGGCCTCCGTTACATCTACACCTACATAAGAAACGCGTTCAAAATTGCCGCGTTAACACGGACAAACTGTGCGTGTTGACGCGGTCAAATTTCATGCGTTCCGTTTAAAGACTTTTGGCCCCATCCGCCTTCCATAAGAATGAGACGCTCTAGTAAGTGTGTGTGGCTACATCACATATGTTCCCGCCCTCACGTCACGGCACGAAAATACTAATAAAACTTAGTTTTGGAAAAATACTTTGTTTGTATTACAAATCTTTATATTATTTGGCTTTCTATTAATGCAATACAATGAATCACAGCTGTCTACAGTCTCTCCATGGCTTAAATTATTGGCAGTTTAGCGTTTATTGAGTAATTTACACCAAAACAAAAAATAACATCTATGCTTTCATGTCCGAAAACATTATTTTTATCTTACACTTAATAATAAATTCAGACTAGCTCATTAATGACTCGTTTTTTGTCAGTTTATCTTCATGAAATGGAATGGGTACAAAGGATTGTGGGTGACTGAAGGTCGCGGAGGATACATCCCACGCATCCTTCAAATTCAGCTGAATGAAGGACGCAAAACAAAGGCTGTCTTCCAAGGATCCTTCCGATTGAGATGGCCTTCAGCGACGTTTGATGACGTGGCAGCCGAGAAATGCCTTCCATTTGAGAAGCACCCTAGGATGACGGCGCCTCCATATGGGCACGGGATGATGACGCAGAAGCTGTTTGGTCCGCTACACCCTTCAACCCTTCGAAGCTCTCACTCTGGAGGGTAAACCCTTTGAAGGGATTAGGGCAGGGGTCACCAAGTTCGGTCCTGGAGGGCCAGTGTCCTGCAGAGTTTAGCTCCAGCCCTAATCAAACACACCTGAAGAAGCTAATCAAGGTCTTACTAGGTATACTTGAAACTTCCAGGCAGGTGTGTTGAGGCAAGTTGGAGCTAAACTCTGCAGGACACCGGCCCTCCAGGATCAAGTTTGATGACCGCTGGATTAGGACATAGGGATGAGCCCTTCCGAATGGAACGCAGGGTTAGTTTTACAGTCTTTTAGGAGTGAGACAGTGCTGCTCCTTTCAAGGTTAACATCATCCACGTTTCATTTAATTTAATTTCCTATCGAATTGGAAAGAAAGTAGCGTGTTGATCTGCGGGTCTTGTGTTTGCATAATGATGCATTTAAAAGTTAACAACCAAGCCTATATATTTATAAACGATCACTATGTTGTTGCACATTAAATATTACGTGGATACATTAAATATTCTTCAGCATGTAAGGCTGGTTAATAATCACACAAACCCCTTTATTTAAAGGAAAACGCCACCGTTTTTCCATATTCCAACATGTTTTTCCCTCAACTCAGACGAGTTGATGCGTACCTCTCCCGTCTCAGTGCGTGCACTTAATCACTCTAGCGCGCGGCGCCACTATGCTAGCATTTAGCTTAGCACCATTCATTCCTTAGGATCCAAACAGAGATGAATTTAGAAGCTACCAAACACTTCCAAGTTTTCCCAATTTAAAGACGGTTACATGAGTAGTTACACGAGTAAGTATGGTGACACAAAATAAAACGGGGTGATTTTCTAAGCAGATAAAAAATGATAACTATAATGTATATCGGAAGAGCACTCGCAGCACTTCGACCTCGGTGCAGTAATATCATCACTCCTGAAAACTCCCCCTCTCCCTCTCCCTCTCCCTCTAACTTCCATCAATAGAACCAATATTACTGCGCTGAGGTCAGACAGTGCAGAAACAATTAACATATAGACAGTACCATTACATACTTACAGACTTATACAGATGACAATGTGCAATATACACATACATATACTCAGTACACACAGTGTACTATTTGACATACTTACAGTTATCAATACACATTATACACCGTATGTACACATTCTACATTGTGTACACACATATACACACACAATAATATGCAAAGGTGCAGTAGATTATACATAAGCTGGATGCGCAGATGTCATGGATGTGCATTGGATGGTATCTAGTGGTAGCAGATAGATTGTTGTATTAGTGCAGTGTGTACGTGTAGTCCAGTTTGAACTGTGTTGGAATTAAAGTAGTCCTATCATTATCCTAGAGGAACTGCTTTATTAAAATACAAATTTGATCACTTTTCACTGTACCATTTTTGTAAATCAACTTGGCATGTGGGACAATGCAACCTAAGACATATTGTGCCATCAACCCATTTTGTGGCTATGTTTCTCAACCAATAAAGATGATCCTTTAAACCCGACACAAGAAAATTATACTAGAGGTACTCCAGAGTTTGAGCACTTTTTACTTTACCAGTCTTTTATAATTAGCCTTTGAACTGTGCATATGGGACAATGCACAATGAGCCATATTGTGCCATCAGCCCATTTCACAGCACTGTTTCTCAGTCGCCACAGATGCTGCATTAAAGCAGACATTTATAATAGTGCTGCTTCTCTAACAAAATCCCAATTTTGAGCACTTTTTACTACACCTATCTTTTTTCATGAACCAGTGAACTTAGTATATAGTACATAGGCTATCCGAAAATAAGCTTTTATTACATTTAGGAAAAACAGAATCTATTCTTTTTGGGTCTAAGTATAAATTGAGGAAGGAAAATGATTTGGTAGTTAAAGTTGATGGGTATGTACTAACTAATAAAACATCGGTCAATTATCTAGGTTGCGTTCTGGATAATAACTTAAGTGGGGATAGTATGGCCAGGAAAGTCTTTGTAAAAGTGAATGCAAGAATTAAGCTTTTAGCTACATATGCTGTTTTTTTTTGTTTGTTTGTTTGTTTTTTGGATAGAGATAGTTTAACGGTACTTGCTACAGGCTTAGTTCAGTGCTATTTTGATAATGCATGTTGTTTGTGGATGACCGATTTATCCAGAACATGGATGATAAAGTTACAAAAATCACAGAATAAATTGGTGAGATTAGTTTTAGGTTTACATTGTTTCAGTCATGTAGATAATACACAATTTCAGCAGCTTGGTTGGTTACCAACTGAAAGAAGATTAGTACTGCAGAAATTAAAAATGGTACATAAAATCATTAATGATAGGGCTCCAGTATATTTTAATTCTTATTTTTCTCGAGTTAATAAGACATGGTCATTTTACCAGACAGAGCATTATGGATATTAATTTATGTAGATATAGGACACTATATGGTCAAAGGTCGTTTAAATATTAAGGCGCAAAAGAACGGAATATGCTACCTTTGGATATCAAGGTATTAACAGACTGTGTAGGTTTCAGAATAAGACTGTTTTTGGATAGGATGTCTTAAAATATAGTAGGAATTGTTTGATCTGTTTGTTATTTTATGGGAGTGAGCAGATTCTTGACTAGGATTTTCTTCTCTCTTTTAAAGCAAGGACCACAATGGAAATAAGTTAATGCAACTTTATTGTGTTATCCTTGACAAGAAAGTTGTAACAGTGTATTACTACTTTTTTGTGTGTAAAAATAAACTCACTCAATTACAACTAAAGTGACTATTAAAATATTGGTATAAAATGTTATAAAAATGAGTATTTCACAAGGTCAATAAACCCGTATTAAACCACTTTATCAGACTGAAGGCATCCTCACAAGCGGCAGAGAAATGTTGAATCACTTCATGCAATTCTAACAGTGCTTAAGGACTTAATGAGGCATCACGAAAATTAACAAAAAACTACGCATAGTAATAAGTTATTTGCATGTGTGACTATGTGAATACTTAAACCACTCAAATAAATCAAACTAAATCTATTTTTCACATGGCTTAATTCCCCAAATGGGGATGCACCGTTTCTGGAAATACTGCAATACCAAGTCGATGCGAGGAGTGGATGAAGCAAGCTTCAATTCCATCTCCCTATATCAAAAATCAACTTAATATATAGTCCCTATTATAAGAGACGTATCAAATATTAAACTGATAAGAACAGATACTACACTTTATCTGAGTCAAAAGGCCAAATACAAATGTTCAGCACAAATGGATTCATTCAGCGCGCTACACATCTCAATGACAGTGACAAGATCAGATCAGATGAGGAACACTTCAAACAACAGACACAAACTCCAGAACCAAACACACACTCACAGACTGACACACACTCTGAGATTCACATTCATAAGAAGCAGAAAACCTCCTCAAGACCAGTGTTGCCAGATTGGATCGGGTGTGTCTCACACGTCCTGAAAAGTGAAGCTGCGGGCTCTTTGATCGGGCCCTGGTGGCTGGCTGCAGTACAGGTCATAAACCCCACCCTCCCCAAGTAAACGAATGGGACTTCAGTCAAAATAAAAAAATAAATAAATTACACTTCCAAAACAATTTTCCGAAATATGGTTTTGGTCATTTAAGTTAGTTGTTATCACGCCGATATATGTTCAATTGCTCATTTCTGTGATAAGTTTCATTTTAGCTTGTAATTTGATGCTATAAAAACGGGGCGTGTCGTTATGGTTGATTGGGTCTGCGGGAGTTTGGGCCGGAGTTTAATTCCGCGGCTCCACCTCACGACACTACTGCGCAGACTCGGGCTCCAAACTGATCTCTACTGCGCAGACTCGGGCTCCAAACTGATCTCTACTGTGCAGACTCGGGCTTCAAATGACGCCATTTTCTCAAGATGGCAGCGGCCACACTGAGATGAATTGGCTTCAATTTCCTATAGTGGAAGGAAGCGGAGACGCGTCGTCCATCTTTTTATACAGTCTATGGATTGGATGGACGATTTCCAGCCCAAAAGCTCACAAAAACCTGCCAAAACTTTAACTGTTATGATATAATATGTAAATCAAGGTTGATAAGGGCCATTTTTAACTCCTTAAAACAAAATAATGACAACAAAATAATATAAATATTAAAAAACGGTTAAATAAATTTCCCAGGTAAACGGATCAAATTGGGGAGCCTACTACGTTAACGAGAATTAGGCTTCCAAACATGAATTAAATATGCAAGCAGACACTGTCAAAACGGCAGTCAAGAAACAAACCACACATGCATCATTTTCAATGTCAGCAGTCAGAATAATCCAATTTAAATCCCAGTAAAAATCAGGTTCAGGTGGTGTAAAATACACGTTTTTTTGGAGGGGTTCCCCTGATAAAAGTCGCATTCCAGGGGCTAAATATCACGTTATTGGGGTCGCTTCAACCCGCGGACATGAAAAACAACCCGCGGAAAGAGCTTTAAAGTAGCCCAATTCCACGGGAAAACCGCGGACTTGGCAACACGACTGCAACGCTCAATATGGCGGGATAGTCCCGCCTTCTAAATGAAAGAGCCAATCGCTGATTGGTAATGTCATTGCATCACTGCAGCGGCCAGAAGCTCCGGTTCCCATAGAAACCAGAGGCTAGAGCAGCCGATGCGCATGCGCACATTGCGCAGTCATAAGCGCGTTGGAACTACGCATGCGCATTGGCTGGTCTAGCCTGAAAAATAAGCTTTTTTAACGCTATTTGAGCATAAGAAACAACATTCATGGGGCAGTTCATTTCAGATTTGGTTGCCGATTTGAAATATATAATTTAAGCGTGAGTTCAGCAAGCAGTTTTTGAGATTTCAGGATTCCCCCATTTATTTAGATAGCCCTGCGTCCCAATGTTCATACTATCCATCCTAAATAGTATGTGAGATTAGAATAAGTGTGTTCCAAAGTATAGTATGTTGAAAAGAGTATGCCAAAAGTCCCCGGATGGTCTAATATTTCAGGTCGATTTTTGAAGTGTGGATCCGTGCTCACTCTAATGGCTAAAATTGCCCACAATCCATTGCGTTTTGGCGAAGGATTCAGTCCAGAACTACAATCACGAATAAAACGTGTTAAAAAACTACAAACGTGGCGGATGTCCGCGATCGACGGTTAGGTAGAGAGGTTTATAAAAAGGGGTTTGAGTTACTAATAATCAACATTTAACCTGGTAAAAAATATTTATTGTTATATGTCTTATATTTCATCTGCAACAGCAATGTGAACTTTTATAAAAATCCTTTTGGTCGTTAACTTTTAAATGCATCATTATACAGACAATATGAGCAGAGTTCTCGGCGTGAAAGACAGATCATGACAGAAAGACTGACAGATCAACACACTACTTCTTTTCTCTCCAGTACGGTAGGAAGTTAAATGAAATGAAATGTGGAGGATGTTAACTGTGACAGGATGATTGACAGGTCAGTTTACAGTGACAGGGTGCGTGTAACAGGTGCGACAGAGCGGTCCGTTAAAGACGCAGTTGTGTGACGTGATAGTATGTCCCAAAGCTTGCCTACTCTTCTACTACACACTCAAAAGTGTGTACTTTTTCTTCACCAAAAGAGTACATACTTTAAGGGCGTAGTATAAGTAGGCACATTGGGACGCAGCATTGGTCTTGTTTGAGCTGCCCGGAGGCGTTGCAAATATGGCAGCCGTGTGAACGGACTTTCCTTGAAAGGGACTTTGCCCCAAACCCGCCCAAATTTTGTCCACCCGCACAAGCCAATTTTTACCCGCACAAATTCAAAACCGCCCAAATCTGGCAACACTGCTCAAGACACGCGGATTCTTCTACTTCCGGTACGCTGCGTTCCCATCGTCCAATCAAACACGAGCACAGAGTTAGAGGATATTTGAATCCATTTAACCCTTTTAATAGTCCCTGTTAATCATAAAATAATCACTGTAACACTTAAGTCTTTCTACTGGAGTTCAGACAAATAACATTGAAGAAAAAAATAATGCAAATGTAAATTACTGTTGTAATGCAAGATTGACAGAAAGCCAAAACACCTGAAATCGGTTAGCGTATTAGCATTAGTAATATGAACATTGTTTGTAATTAAAATGTTGTTTTTTGATATATAATAAGAAATAACCCACAAACGTCATCACCATAGTTTCACAACCAGTACTTTGTTTTTTTTCCTCCAATTTCTGTCGTTACAAATGTTGGACAACATTGAAATCCATAAGAAAATTGCTGAAGTAGCCATTTTTTGACCCAATATAACGTAAGATAACATCAAATAGACCCAAACTGGAGGTTCTTATGAAAATAACTCATTTTTTACATTAAACATTCCTGAACACAAAACTAGAGCTTTGGAATTATATGAATAAATATGACAGTAGTTTAGGAAATGCTAATATTCTAAGCACGAAAACTTGTGATAGTTTTACTCGGAGCAACATCTCGCTTTTCTGTGGATTTAATCACAGTTTATAAGGTCACAGGTATTTTAGGTGCAACAAATCGAAGGTTTAAAGCACAAAGAGTCGAATTAAAGTTAAATATGAAAATACTTACAGGCTCAAAATGAATAAAACTTAAAGGGTACCTATTATGATCCTTTTTACAAGATGTAATATAAGCCTCAGGTGTCCCCATAATGTACCTGTGAAGGTTCAGTTGTTTATGCTGTTAATATGAGCCAAACAATGACATAAAAATAGAAAGTCGCTCACTAGTGTGCAGATAAACATGGCGGCTCACTCAGGGCGGGGTCTCTGCTAATACGTCAACCGTCAGGGGTGGGGCTTGTAAAATGTGACGTCACATTTTACGGATTCTGCAAACGTTTGTTCTGAGACACTGCTTATGATTTATGGGGATTAAAAAAGGAGCGGGTGGATTTTTATGATTGTAGGGTGGTTGTGTACACACACTGCCAACACACATTTGTGTTCAAACAACATGTAAAAGTGAATTTTGCATAAGAGGTGCCCTTTGGCACACAACCCTACCTGAATTCCCGCTGCATCCACATCTGGTTGGTTAGGCTTATAAATATTAATTAGATCACACTTAAAGGGATAACTAACCTAAAAATGAAAATTTTGTCATCATTTACTTACTCAAGTTGTTCTAATCTTGTAAACTTTATTTCTTCTGTTGAACACAAAAGTAGATATTTTGAAGAATGTTGGTTATCGAGCAGTTGCTGGTAGCCATTGACTTCTATTGTTTTGTTTTTTTTTTTTTTCTTTTTCTCCATACTAACTTGAGGGTAAGTAAATGATGACAGAATTCAGAATTTTCATTTTGGATGAACTATCCCTTTGAATTCCTCAGTAAGATGGCAAAGGCTTTCTTATTTTCTAACAGCACTGTCTATGAAAAAAAGAAATGAGACTTCAAGAGACGAGAGAAATCAAGTTCTTACAGAAACGTAAATATCAATTCAGTTTGTGAATTCATTTGATTTTGAATTGTGCAGTGAAAAAATAAACTAGTCCCACTTAATTTTAAAGGAGTATATTTCCTTCAGATTAAGCAAAAAAAAAAAAAAAAACAGTCAACCAAAATAAAATGGTTTTATGAAACATGTATTTAGTATTTGATGGTCAATGTCCATCCTAAATAATAACCGTTAACTTTCTTGAAGTGTTTAACAGACATATAATTCAGTAATAATAGTCCCAATTATATATAATGTATTTATATATTAGTGCTGCGCAATGATTAATCACATCCAAAATACTGTACTGTGTATATTTATTATGTATATATAAATACACACAGATGCATGTATATATTTAAGAAAAATATGTTATATTTATATATTAAATATATTTACATATAATATAAATTATATGAATATAAATATATACATGTAAATATTTTCAAAATATATACTTTATGTGTCTTTATATATACATAATAAATATACACAGTACACACACATATATATTATATTAACAAAAACTTTTATTTTGGATGCGATTAATCATTACCCAGCACTAATATATATATATTTTTTTTTGTTAATTGGAACTTTTATATATTTGCACAGCTCTAGAAAAGCAGGTTGAATGATGTTTACATATACACAGACATGCACAAATGTGGAAAATGCGCCACATCCACCACATTTTCTTCTCACAGTTTGGTTTTCTTCATCTCTTCAGCTGTTTTTGAAGGGTCCGTTTAGTAAGCTCATATCCCATCATTCCCAGAGGCAGCATATCAGAGGCAATGACTGATAATTAGGGCTGAACAGGGCTCTGAGCCGAAACTGCAGCTCGAGGAAGAGCGTCCGCTGGCGTTCTCCTAGTCATCATCATCATCATCCTCATCAGACGAAGAGCGGCAGCGGTGCTGATGGTAGCAGTGTGCGAGACTGCGGAGCTGCTCCATGGAATCTGAGATCTCTGCGGGTTCAGGGCCATGCGAGAGAAAGCTGGGGGCCACACGCCTCAGATCCAGCGCAGAGCAGGCTTTCTGGAGCTCAGACAGCTGGAGACCCACAGCAGGACTGGACTGAAGAGACGTCAGCACAGGAAGACCAACCACCGGCTGAGAGGAAGCTGAGAGACACAATGAAAGTCAATGAAAGCATGAAATAAATCAAGGCAAGGCAAGGCAATTTTATTTCTAGAGCACATTTAAAACAGCCACTGCTGACCAAAGTGCTGTACAGTAAAATCATAACTTCACAGAAATATATGTGACCCTGGAGCACAAAACCAGTCTTAAGTCGCACAGGTATATTTGTAGCAATAGTCAAAAATACATTATATGGGTCAAAATTATCGATTTTTCTTTTATGCCAAAAATCATTAGGATATTAAGTAAAGATCATGTTCCATGAAGATATTTTGTAAATTTCCTATTGTAAATATATCAAAACTTTTTGATTAGTAATATGCATTGCTAAGAACTTCATTTGGACAACTTTAAAAGCGGTTTTCTCAATATTTAGATTTTTTTTTTGCACCCTCAGATTCCAGATTTGCAAATAGTTGTATCTCAGCCAAATATTGTCCTATCATAACAAACATATAAATATTAGATGAAAAACTTTTTGTAACAATAAACAAATTTAATGTTTTTTTAATAAAATTGAATTTATAATTCAATTAAAAATTATTTTAAAAATTATATATTTAAAAATAAATATTTTGTAAATTGTATATAATGTTTGCTTAAAAAAAAAAAAGAGTAGGGATGCACGATATTATTGGACCGATATCAGAATCGGCCGATAATGGCTTTAAATGTAAATATCGGCATTAGCCCGATATGATAAATTATGCCGATATGTCTTGCCGATAAGAAGAATAGGTTAACTCACATATGCTCAGGGTGTGCTAGTGATTAGATCAGGTCAGCAGAGTGGCTCATTCTTGAAGCAAAGTTTTGTCTGAATGATGATTAGATTAAATGCAGCAATCCAAAACAGTCAATCTGTGAAAGCACGTACAGAATGACGCGTTCGGTGTGTGATAAACAGTAATAGCACGTTCAGCGGCAGCCTCCCCCGGGTCCTAATGCCCACTCAGTAAGGAGTTTTAATCTGTAGGGGGCGCTGTTGGCCTACTTGAAAGTGAACACACCGTGAACGCACACCCGGAGCAGTGGGCAGCCATTGCTCCAGCGCCCGGGGAGCAATTGGGGGTTCGGTGCCTTGCTCAAGGGCACCTCAGTCATGGTGTTGAAGGCAGAGAGAGTGCTGTTCATTCACAATCCCCACCTTCAATTCCTGCCAGTGCGAGAATCTAACGGCAACCTTCAGGTTACAAACCCAAATCCCTAACCATTAGGCCATGACTTCCTTTCTTCCCATTTACTTCTAATTAAATCAAAGTAAAATAGCCTATACAAATAACATTTAGACTGTGTTTGTGATTAAATAAAGCAGTAATTGATATCATAAAATAATGAGTATGTTTTGATTTAAAGGTCAGAAGCTATAGCTTACATGAAAAAAAAAACAAACAAACAAGACACTTGTAAATTAAATAATTTTATATATACTGATTTATTCATTAATGTGTAATATGTTATATTTTTTAAACAAACCATAAGCTCTAAAAGGTTTTGAGATTTTCAGATTTTTTACAACTCTTTTGCTTTAGACCATCTACAAATGTTAAATCTTAAAATAAAATGTTAAGGTTAACACTGCATCTTTCTGGGTGGAAAAATCCAGCGATTGATATATAGTTTATATTTAGTAATTTTCGAAGCTTCAATGTACTGTCAAATAAACCTTCATTATTGTTTATTTAATTCTAACAAATAAGTTCTTGTTAAAAACTAACCAAAATTAAAACATTTTGCTTATTATTTCTCCACAGGCAGGACTCATTCTTCCCACTGGTCGCTCTTTTGCGACTTTCTCAGTTGGTCGCACGAACAAATAATTTGGTAGCAATTTTTTTATTTTCTACAACATGGGATTAATCAATGCATGCTGATGAGCTTTTATCATAGTTTATAGATATATGGTAACGAAAGTGTTCAACATTCAACGCGTTCTTTTTCATCATCATTATTTGTGATTTAAATTTTGTGAATGGGAGATCCTCTTTTGCTGTGTTATAACCCGGGCTTCGTGCACTTTCGCCTTCACTTTCACTTTCAAGAGACGTGAGGTAAACAGCAAAGATAAGAGACTTTTCAAAATGAAAACAAAAAGAAAAGTAAAACTAAACTGGATGTTGCTGACAGGATTTAAAATGTTTTTTTTTTTTGTTTTTTTTTCACAAGAATGCCAACATGTTCACCTTCTCTGGTTTAAGAAGCAGTCTTTTACTTTAGCTTGAAAACCAAATCCTCCGTTGCTCTCCGTCCGCTGCACGCATCTTCGCTCTCGTGCTGAGGCTGTGAGTAAAGGCTGAAGGCTGATTTATACTCGACGCGTCCGCAAGTTCTACAAAACCAGGCTCTACACCTGAAGCGCTCGCACTGAAAGCGCCTCTCTCCACGTTATCAGTGAACTCTGACTCCTGCTACAATGTGCTGCGGCTCGGCAGCGCGCGCTGTATGGAGCAGGAGCTTTGGAGCAGCGCAGACCGAGCACTAGCACAAATGCAACCACGTCAAATTTTAACTCGCACATTCTCAAAAAACGGTCGCAGTCTAGAGCCGACAGGAGAGACTTGGTGTTGTTTCCAAACAAAAGGAAATATATCGGTATCGGCCAAAATGAGTTGAAAAATATCCGCAAATCGGATATCGGCAAAAATCCAATATCGTGCATCCCTAAAAAAGAGGGAATGAAATTATTTTCTGTGCTCATCAACATTAAGCCACAAATTGTGTAGCTGGAGCTGAAGCGAAGTATTGAACCCAAACTCTTTCTGAAAGTTCAGGATGTTTGTTTGGTTGGTGTAAAAGCTGTTTCAGACCTGTGAAAGCACTGTAAGTGCACTATTAACACCTATAATGCATCCAGAAATCTTCCAGTCCTGTTTAAGAGCTCTTCTGTCATCTAGACATTCAGTGCTATTTTATTAAGAAGAATAACAGTCACTCATGAGGTTGAACTCTGCTGACACTGCTCCACATGAGCTGACCGTTATAGAGCGGCACTCACTGTAATGAGCAGCGCTCTGGTTCTGGAGGAAACCCTGTGGACTCAGAGCCGGACTGAAGATCTGTGGGAATGGAGGAGTGAGTTTACTGCCGCCAGACAGCAGCTGAACCGCCCTGCATAAACACACACACACACACACACACACACAGAGAGAGTCAGAGCTGAAGATCAGTGCAGTGCAGTGCTGTAACAGTGTGTGTGTGTGTGTGTGTGTGTGTGTGTGTGTGTGTGTGTGTGTGTGAGACTCACAGTGGTGTTGATGGGTAATGTAACCTGATGTATGCAGCTAGAACATCCTCTCCTGAGCGCTCCAAGTGCAGAGAGCTGGGCGGCTCTGTGCCGGGGAGCAATGGACTGCGAAAAATAAATAAATAAATAAATAAAAATAAATAAATAAATAATACTAATATTAGACCAACAATATTCACAGTGGACATCAGTGTTATTTTAGTTTTATTTGTATATGATATTATCATTTATATACTCTATTGTCATTTTTATCAATAATTTGATTTAGCTATATTTATATTTTCATTTTAGTTTAGTTTTTAGAAATTTCTAGGATTTTTAATCATTTTATTATTATTATTTTTTTTACATTTATCAGTCACATTTTTATGTGCATTTTTTTTTTACATTGCTATTTATTTATTTCAGTTTTATCAATTACGTTTTTTATCGGCATTAGTTAATTTATTTCTTATTTCAGTTTTCTCCATCACATTTTTATGTGCATTATTACTGTTTTATATTACTTTATATTTAGGTGTTTTTATTTCAGTTTTATAAATATTTTTATTGGCATTATTATTGTTATTTTTTATATTACTTTAATTTATTTTTATTTCACTTTTATTTATAAAATTTTTGTGCATTATTATTTTTTATATTACTATTTCGGTTTTATTTATATTTATTTCACTTTTATATAGTATATAAAATTTTTGTATGCATTGTTTTGTTTTCATATTATTAGTATTTTTATATTATTATTTAGGTTTTAATTTATTTTCTTTGAGTTTTTTTTCAATCACGTTTATTATTAGTGTTTTTAACATTGCTATTTAGGTTTAATTTATTTTTATTCCACTTTTAGTTTTTATTTATTTACAATTAGTAATTTTAGTGCTTCCACTTAAACAAAATGAAAATTAGAAAAGTTTTCTTTAACAATTAAGTGAAATAAGTAAGTTTTTCATCTCATATTTATATTTTATTTTATTTCAGCTTTATTTCAATTAACAAAAATGTTTTCAATAGTTTTAGTTAACGATAATAACATCAGAATAAAGCATTACGAAATAAATTTTATTTAATTAAATTCCATTTTAAATTCTAATTCAATTCCTAAATTGTAACGGTAGCAAACATTGTGCAGAATTAGAATTTTAAGAGGCAGAATTTAAATGAAATTCACATAAATGAATACAAATGCTGTTTTTAAAGTCAGCAAGTGAAAATTCACCCTATTCATTTTCGGAATGCATGTTATTGTGAACAATTCAGGCATGTCTATGACTTTTTAAATTAATCTTTGTGTTGCATAATTAATTTGTTTTATAGGCAATAACACAATAATGAACACATTACTTTAAAACTAATGCTCTTCAATAAGAGGACAAAACAAAGATAATCAGTCAAACCGCAGCTGTAAATGAATGGCTGGTCTGACCTGACTAAACTCTGGCCATCTAAACCTCTGAGAGTCACTGACTGGCCGAAACAGTGGCCATCTCCGATCTCAGGACACGCTGATATGGGTCTCCAGGGCAAAACATCAGCAAACGCATCCAGAGCGTCAGGGAGACGGCCGCCGTGCATCATGGGAAACGGGACAGAGCCATACGCTGAAACTACCTGGAAAACACAGATGCGTGAAGTCATACAGTAAGTTATACACTAAAGCAAGGCCCTATGATTTCAATGATGAGGAAAAAAACAGACATAACTGGGGAATTTTATTTTATAAAAACTATCATGTGATACACACAGAAAATTTTCATAGGGCCAAGATTTCATTCATACCAAGAACGATAACTGTAACAATAACAATATTAGTGTCTACACCAAAAGGATGATAACGTTCTGTTTGTTATAAACGCTGGGGATCTTTAAAGCAGGATGGATTCTGATGTTAATGTTTTTATTGTTCATCAGCAGGAATTTTTTTCTTTTAAGTGATTACAATGATACGTGTTGTTATTATTGTTATAACTGTGGTGTGGTGTGAACAATTATTAAAACGTTATCAATATATATCATCCTTTTACAGAATTAACACAAATCTGCTTAAAAAGCTTGTTTGGAGAATCTGTTTAGATAAAATACTTCAAATGAATCTGTACATTAAACTTCTGCACTCAGAATCCACTGGAATCAGGGTTATTATTCTTAACACAAATGATTTTTGTTAACTAAAAATAAAATATATATGGAAATTACATTAACTAAGACTAAATAAAATAAAAATAAAAACACATGAACTGAATGCAGTTTCAGTTGGAAGTAAATAATAAATTAAAGTTGTTAAAAATACAGATCAGTGTTATTTTAGTACCACTGATATACTATTATAGTTTTTATTAATTTGTATTTCAGTTTTAGTTATTTTAATACTTAAACTAAACGAAAATGAGAAATGTTGCCTTGGCAAGTAACTGAAATAAAATATGTTTTCTAAAATGCATAAATGTAAATATTTATAGTTAATTTTATATTTTAATTTATTTCAGTTAACGTTTCTTTAATTCAAGCAGCAATTTTTTATGGTCACAGTCACAGATAAATCATTAAAACTTAAACTGAGATTACTAAAATTAATAAATAAACAATAACTAGACAGCATAAAAACCAAACATTTAAGAAGAATACTAAAAGTGAAATTTAGTTCAAAACAGAAAATAAATAAATACTAATATTTTAACTGAAATTCTAACACTGGAATTGAGTTTTTTTACTGACCTTCCTTCCTGAGACGGCCAGAGCGTCTGAAAGCTGCCACATGGGCGCGGTGTTCTGTCTCAATCTGTACGACGCTGTCATACAGTCCAACGCCAGAGCCAGAACTGAGCCGGAGTGATACCACAGCATCGGCTGAGAGAGATAAACACACATATCAAACAATCACTGAAATACACTGATCATCAGAGCTGATACCACAGCATCGGCTGAGAGACACACAAGAATATATTATTAAACAACCACTGAGAACATGATAGAACACTGGATCATCGGATACTGAACAAATGAACAGATTTGTGTTATTTTAGTACCACTGATATAGCTTTTATTAATACTTTACATTTACATTTAGTCATTTAGCAGACACTTTTATCCAAATGAGGACAATAGAAGCAATCAAAACCATATATATACACACACACACACACACACACACACATATATATATATATATATATATATATATACATACACACATATATATACACATACACATATATACATATATATACACACATATATACATATATGTATATATGTGTGTATATATACATGTATATATGTGTATTTATATATAGGTATATGTGTATATATATGTGTATGTATATATATGTATATGTGTGTATATATATATATATATATATATATATATATATATATATATATATATATATATATATATATATATACACACACACACACACACACACACATATATATACACATATATATATATATATATACACACACACACACACACACACATATATGTGTAATAAATAAAAAGAAAACAAGTAGATAGAAAAAGAATAGGGAACGCTAGTGTTAGAAAGTCTTTTTTTAAATTAAAATAAAATAAATCAAAAGAGTAGCAAAAGAATAGAGAACGCTAGTGTTAGAGGGTAATTTTTTATAATAAATATTTTTAATAATTTCTATATAAATTTCCTTTTAGTTTTAGTAATTCTGTTGCATATCATTTTTTTATTAGTTAATAGGTCTATATAGTTTCATTTTACATCAGTTTTAGTTATTTTTTAGTTTAAAATTACACATTTTTTTAGTTATTTGGTTTTAGTTATAGAAAATGATGACAGATTTCATTTTTATTTCACTGAATGAACCAGGCTTACGTCACAGTTGAGCAGCGGGAAGGCTGTGGGTGGAGGCGGGCGTCTCATTAACCCGCCTCTCAGGGTCAAAGGGCAGAAGAACGAGCTGTGATTGGCCATTTGGAGCATCCCTAATGCACAGTTCATCATGTGGTACAAGTCCTTTATAGAGCTCTGTCAGCAGCAGACAAAACATATTTAGACACATTAACATTTATGTTTTCATTCCAGATATGAATGAAGCAACATTAAATTGAAGTATGAACAGTTTAATGATGAATCAGTTCAGGTCTAAATTTGAATGATCTGACCGTGTCTGGATGATTGACAGGTGCCACGCCCCAGGTGAGGATGCCACGCCCACCATAAGAGTCCTGTAACAGCTCTGTGACCTTTGAACCCAAGCCTGAGAAACCGTCAGCAAGATCGCACAACACCTGAAAACCCTGAGCACAGGAAAACAGAAGCAGAATTTACATTTATGCTCTTCAGTGACTCACATAAACAATTATAATACATAATAGAGTATAATACATACAATACTTAAATACATACAGTATTTCAATGCATATGCATTCATTCACAAAACTTTCGCACTTATGACTTAAAATGCTGTAATCATGAAATAAAAAGTCAAAATTATGAAAAAAAGAGATGAAATTAAAATATACCAAGTCACAATTATGACATGCTAAGTTGAAATTATGATACAAAAATTGATATATAAAGTCTACCAAGTATACCAAGTCTAAATTATGACATAAAACATTGAAATCATACAATAAAATTGTTGAAATCATGACACAAGTTGCAACTGACATAAAAAGTCAAAAATATGACAGTCAAATTTATGACATACCAAATTGAAGTTATTACATAAAAAGTCAAAATTACGAAACAAAGTCTAAATTATAACAAAAAACTGAAATTATGAAATAAAATGTCAAAATTATGACATACTTCAAAATATGACATGAAAAGTCAAAATTAGGACATACTAAGTCAAAAGTCTAAATAACAACTAAATAACAACATAAAAAAGTCCTTTAATGTTCCCCTTAAAACGTTGCATTAATTTGCAAATCTTTGGCGTTCCCCAAGAAACTCTGTTTGCTTGAAAAACTTTGCATTCCCCAGAGAATCATTGCATTTGCTCGCAAATGTTTTGTGTTCACATGCAAAGAACACAAGTTGTGTGTTCAATCCCAGAAGTTTCTCTGTCAACACAAAAGTTTTGAAAACTAACGCGAAAGCATTGAAATAACATAGTTTTTCTTTCCATCTTGTTTTTTTTTCCATTACAAAAGATAATTTTTGCAAAAATGCTCCTAAAACTGGCTTAAAAACCTAAAAGACCTGGACACATCCCTACAGGTTTTCTGTCGTGTTGTTTTGCAAAGTCTGATCTGTGGTTTACCTGCAGATAGTCACACTCCTCCACAAAAAAATGCAGCCGATCCTCCAGATCTTCCAGCACTTTCCCCTGTAAGAGCGCCTCGCCCTGGCCAAACGCCTCCAGACGCTCTGATTCACTGACCACAAACATCACTCACATCACTCAGAGTCCCCATCAAACCATCTGACCGATGCAGAAGAATGCAAACTGGTTTTCAGTAGGGACGTCCTCGACTGAAAATTTTTCTGGTTGACTAGTAGTCGTTCATTTTAAGCATTAATCAACTAATCGCACATTTATTAATAAACTATTTAAATCATTATAATGAGAATTTAATCGCCTAATAAGTGGCAGATATAATAATTATGAATGTGTGAGGGAAAAACAGTAAGGAGGCTGCATTAAGATTTTAATAATTTATTAATAAACAAGTGCTTTCTTTGTTTCGGTTTAAGAGATGAAGTCGGCGACACCGACTGTAGTGATGCGCCTGTATGCATGTTTCATACGGATTACATAATCTGAGCATATTTGTTTTCCATTTGAATTGGTTTATTTGAAAGTAGACATTTCACTCTCTATAGATGTCGCCTATTTTTCATGTCTGTCAGAATACATGGAGTTTCAAGCTCAAATTCACAGAGACCGAGACGGCAGAAAGCGCATCCGGTTTGCTTTCATTATTTTACAAAAGCACAATGTTTTGTTGTTACTGTGAGTACACACAATTAAACATAGTCTTTACAGATTCAAATGATGTATTACTTTATCTGTATGACCAAAATGATGGAGTATTTTAAGTGAGCGCACCGGCACCTCCATCTGTCCTGCATTGAACACTACTGTTCATCTTCCACACTCTGCAGACACTTCAATAGCGCACATTTGTCTAGTTTAACATTAGATTGGGTGGTCATGTAAAGTTGCTTTTTTTTTCTGCTACTAATAAAATTTTGGTCAACCAAGCCTCTTCTCATCGACTAAGGGTTAGTCGAGTATTAGGGGCAGCCCTAGTTTTCCATAATGTGATGCATCGGTCGTTGAATCACTCACCCATCATGGTTGTACTGGCTAATGACAGAAATGGTGCGTGGATGCAGATGGATCCTCAGGAAATCTGACCACACTCTCACATTTCCCTCCAGCCTATAGGCTTTCTGTATCCGCTCCAGACTGCTGTTCACCGTCTCCACAGGGACACTCGCTCCTGCGCTGCTCACTTTAGGAGTTACAATACAAATGCACAAAATTTCATGCTCATTTGCTACATATTCTCAAGCAATAGCTACAATTAGGGCTAGGTAATACAGAATAAACATAAAACATATGCAGAACAAAAATATATATTTTCAGACATTTTCATTATTTTGAAAAACTGTTTTGCTTTTCAGATATCAGATATTCTTGAATCAAGCGGGATATTAAATGAGAAATTAAAATGCAAGATGAGATTTAATTTTTGGGTTAGATGGGAAAATACAGAGATTGCTGATATCAGAAGTGGAGAAAGTTATTAATGAAATATTTCATTTCATATCACTTCATTATATTTAATTTAATGAAATATTATGAATACAAATGATGTTTTTCTTTAGAATAATGTGTGCTGATGAATTGTTCATTCCTGTCGCTCAAACAGTAGGCAGTGTGATTTTAGTATAATTGAAATTCTATCATACTTTTTAGTTAATATTTTGAATTAGGTTTCATTTTTATATTTTCTGGTTTCACTATAAATTTAGTTAAAGTTTTAGTAATTTTGTTGTTTTTTTGTCATTTTTATCAGTTTTTTTAAACATGTCTATACAGCTTTTATTCGTTTTTATTTATTAGTCTTAGTTTATTTAGTTTTAGTTATTTTAGTACTTTAAGATAAACTAAAAAAATCGGAAATGTTGCTTTGACAACTAGCTGAAAAAAGTTATATTTTTATATGTCTTAATTCAGTTAATGTTTATTTTGTTTCAAGAAACAAAACTAAGAATTTTTTTTTCTTTTTATTATGGTTTTAGTTTTAGTTCACAATAATAACCCTGCGTTGGTTCAAATGCATGAACTGAAATATATATATATATATATATATATATATATATATATATATATATATATACACATTTATTTATTTTTTTTACACATTCAATGCAATGTAAGGTGCTTTGGAAAAAAGTGTCTGCCAAGTGCATAAATGTAAATGATCACAATAAGACCAGAAACATGAATTAAGACATTAAATAGGGTCATTATGAGTTCATATTCACTTTTACAGTCACATTTAACTTATGTCCTGTCATACCTGAGCAGTGATCCACAGCAGAGGAGGAACACATAAAATCTGGCTCTGCTAGTAAACCTCCCATCTAGACACACAAAAAATAGACAGACAATCTTCAGAAGCATCATTATAAGATAACAGATGCTTTCAAATCCTCAGTGAAGTCACATTATTATAGTCACACTCACATCCAGAATGTCAAGCTCTTGTAGGAAGGCATTTTTGGTGGGAGTACTTTCTTTATGGGTCATAATCTGTCCTTTCCTAAGAATGGAGAAAAAACACTCAATGATTCAGCTAATAATTCATAAGAATTCATAAATACTGAAATACAAGATAGCAAAGATCCAGAGCCAGTAAAATCTGAACAGAAGCAGAATCTGTAAGTACACAGACATTCGTGTTAATACCATATAAAGGCGGTGTTTTCATTCTCTGTGTCATACAGACTGCCCTCCTTCCTCAGCGTCTGAAGACTTCCTGAAGATATCAACAAAATGAAAATATCAACAACCCAATATTACATTCATACACAACATAAACCAACAATCATTACTGGTGACTGCCAAAGTCAAGCATCACTAGTACTGATGCTCATAATTAACGTTAGTGATTTCAGATCATGAGAGCTCGGGGGCCTCGTTTATAAAGATGTGCAACAGTTTCTTACGAATGATTTTTAAAGTGTCCATATGCACAAAAAATATTCCTAAATAATTCTCAGTTTATTAATTGCAATTCATCTTAAATTCAAGTGCACAAGTGCAGCAATTCCAAGAAAATCCAAGAAAATGTGCAAGAAAATCCAAAAGTATTTTCGGAAAATGTAATAATATAATTAATGAAGTAATTTCAGTAATTTAATTAGCACTAATCAGTTGAAATGTTGCTCATTTATGCCAGGGTTATTATTGTTGACTAAAACTAAAACCATAAAAACATTTTAGTTACTTGAAATATAATAAATGTTAACTGAAATAAAATAAAATGAAATATAAAAACATCTAATTATTTTCCTTTAGTTTAATGCAAGTATTGAAATAAACTAACTGAAATAAAAATCAATCCAAAATATATAGACATATTTAAATAAAATATTAAAAATAAAAATGACAAAAACAAACACACAAAATTACTAAATCTTTAGTTGAAATTGAAATGAAAACAAACAATATAAAAATAAAAACTAATCCAAAATATTACTAAAAACTATATTAACAAAAAAAAAATATATCAAAAAATCTCACTGATATGAGCACAGAAAGTCTCTATGCATGTACATATGAACATTTTCATGTCACTTTATGCTTTTATAAATCCTGATTTGTTCATTACATTTGACGCAGGATGAAACCCACGGGATTCAGGATCATACGTGTGTTTTACTGTGATTTACCTTTGAGGTCCATAGCGATGAGTCGGGGTGTGTAAGTGACGTGTCCACCGAGAGTAAGACCCTCTCTGAACAACACATCACTCTGCAGCTCGCCCGCTGGTAAATCTGCATCATAAACCAGCGCCGCATCCTGCAGACAAACACACACATACCACACTTTACCATTAGATCAGACAGCTACAACATGGTCATTTAATCAAGGCACTTATATACTACCATACTTACTTACATGCCAATTCAATGCAATTCATGAAAATTAAAAGTGTTTCCATGCTACATGGCCAAAAACATGATATTAATATCATGAGGGTGTGCAAAACCATGATATTAATATCACAATTTTTGTTATTACAGTTTTTGTTTCTAGCTATCAAAATGTTATGTTTTTTTTAATGTTTTTGCTATGCAAAACCAAAATTGAAGTAAAAAAATCAATTAAATATATATAGACATATTTAGAAAAAAATAATAATAAAAATTATACAGACATAAAAACTAATAAAAACATAAAATTACCAAAACTTCAGCTGAAATTAAAATGAAAACAGAAAATATAAAAATAAAAATGAATTTATAATATTAATAAAAACTATATAAACAAATACAACAAAAAAAACTATAATCAACAAACCTCAATAACACAGATTTTTGCGTATCATTATATTAATTCATATTGTGAATGCCTATTTATCTGTACATTTTCATAAATATGTTAGATTAATTTAATAACTATTATTGGGAACACTCCTTTTTATAATTTTGCAAATATTATGAGAAACGTTACTTCTAAATGTTCACTGAACATTCTGAAACAATTAGGAACATTTAAAAATGTTATACGAACATCCAACTAAAACATTTGTTTTCTTAAATGTTTCAAAAAGGTTTTCTTGTTTATGCAAATGTTAAGGGAACATTCTATTTCATAATTCTGCAAACATTATGTGAACGTTACTTTCGAATGTTCTCTGAACGTTCTGAAACTATTAGCAACATTTAAAAAAAAATGTTAGATGAACGATCAACTAAAACGTTTCAGAAAAGAAATGTTTCCTGAACGTTGTATAAATAACGTTTTGAGAACATTATTAAAGAGCAGATCACTGAACGTTCTATTAACGTTACTGGAAGACTTTGAGAAAACCTTCCCAGAACTGGGTTATTGTTGTAAAATCATAAAAACATGAATATATGATCTCTTTGAAATAATATTAGAAGTTGTCAGATTCTTTGTCATTTTAATTCTGTGACAGTGATTAGTATTTGTTGAATTCTATTTTGAACTATTGTTACCATTGTAAAGTGGAGGTGCACCTGACTAATAACAAACAGACAATCTTCTTTTTGGAAACTTAAATTAATTTGACAGCTCATTTATTACTGATCCACTGACGTTATATGTTGATTCTTTACGAATGGAACTGTAAATAAACTGAATATATTCGCTATTAATCAAACTCACCTGTAAATTCCACCAGTGCGTCCCGATAAAGTTGGAATAATGCCCCAGCTGGAGTGTAACTACCTCCCTGCACGTGCCGCTCATGATGCCCTTTAGATATTAAATCATTTTAATCATCGGTTTAGCCAAACTGAGCATGATATTTCTCATGATGTGTTCGGAAAACACACAGCAGCGATACAGACAAAGCTCCGCGGTGTGACCACCTCCCCCTGACAATCCCGAACTCTGATTGGCTGTCACAGCGCACGTAGTGCTGTGATTGGCTGAGGGAGCTGTCGCTCAGCTGTGGGGTAGTTTGGTTTCACCGCGCCTGACTCGCGCACATGTGCAGCGCTAGTAAACAAGAGTTTCAGAATAGCTGTCATGTTATGAAAATTATATAAATGCATTTCATGTATTTAAAAAATTAACTTAATTGAAATCTAGTTTTGTTTCCATTTAGCTGAACAACATACATGCTAATACAGATCCAAATGCGTGTTCTGCACTAGTTCTGTACAGGTAGTATTAATAATGTTTTTTTTAGTGCAGTAAATAGTATATTTTGCAACTTTTATCAGCTGACGTCTGACTTTTGAAAACTGATTTATTTTTTAACATGCTTAATGAAGTAAACTATGCGATTTTTAGTGTAACCTTTTAAAATATATGCGTCAAAATGCGCTTTACTTTAAATTCAGCGCGATATACTCTCTAGGCGTTGACAGCAGTCACGTGATACCGAAAGAGAAATGATTTACCTGACTGTCACACCTGGACGTGTGTGTCTGATCTCAGCGATACTGATCGAGTCCGACACTCCTCGTCTCTTATAACACTCGATATACATTGATATATTCTTCTCAGTGGAGCATCAGGTAAGAAACCACCGCCTTTTACTTTCATTCTCAGACTTCGAAGGTTGTTTGTTGTGAAATATCAAAGTTTCACAAAAGATCGTGTTTATAGATGACATTAGTGCGGGTGTGAGTTCGGTAAAGTTGGCAAGATATTCACAGATTCAACTTTTCCGGATCAATAACTAAAGAGCAAAACGTTTTTACAACACAAATGACGCGTCATTTCATTCGTAGTGGTGTAGTAAACAAGCTACAAGCGTGTTTCCCTCAAAACAAGCTTTCCTCCGCTCTGTACAAAATACATTGATCTCAAAGCGCTGGCGTCTGAGAGACAAGTCCTAAGCGACCGTCTGCAAAGTGCGAAATACGAAAAATGTTACAAATAAAATACTCAATAACTTCACAGTAACAAACTGTAGCGTCACCAAATTCAGTTCATACATCACTGCTCTTCTTCTGGTTTTACTAAAACACTCATTATGAAAACAATTCCTTTTGGATCAATTTTATTTATGTATTTATTTTTATATATATTCAATAACGTTACTGTTATTGGACATAATAGTTAATAACTGTACTGTAACACACTGTACCTTCACCAAATTCAGTTCACACATCACTGCTCTGCTCCTGATTATACTACAACACTTATTTTGAAAATAATTGCTTTTGCATATTTTTTATGATTATTTATTATGAAAAATAGTTAATAATTTTATTGTAACACACTGTACTTTCACCAAATTCAGTTCACACATCAATGCTCTCCTACTGGTTATACTACAACACTTATTTTTGAAAAGAATTGCTTTTGGATGATTTTTTTTTTCTTTTAATATTCAATAAATTCACTGTTATTGGACAAAATAGTTAATAACTTCACTGTAACACACTGTACTTTCACCAAATTCAGTTCACACATCACTGCTCTCCTGTTGGTTATACTACAACACTTATTTGAAAAATAATTGCTTTTACATATTTTTTATGATTATTTATAATTACAAATATTCATTAACTTCATTTTATTGGACATAATAGTTAATAACTTCACTGTAACACACTGTATTTTCACCAAATTCAGTTCATACATCACTGCTCTCCTACTGGTAATACTATAACACTTATTTTGAAAATAAGTGCTTTTGGATCATTTTTATGTTTCATTTTATATTCAATGACATCACTGGTATTGGACATAATAGTTAATAACTGTACTGTAACACACTGTACTTTCACCAAATTCAGTTCACACATCACTGCTCTTCTTCTGGTTTTACTAAAACACTCATTATGAAAACAATTCCTTTTGGATCAATTTTATTTATTTATTTATTTTATATATATATATATATATATATATATATATATATTCAATAACGTTACTGTTATTGGACATAATAGTTAATAACTTTAATGTAACACACTGTACTTTCACCAAATTCAGTTCACACATCACTGCTCTCCTGCTGGTAATACTGTAACACTTATTTTTGAAAATATTTAAGATAGTATAACCAGTAGGAGAGCAGTGATGTGTGAACTGAATTTGGTGAAAGTACAGTGTGTTACAGTAAAGTTATTAACTATTTTTCATGATAAAAAATCATAGAAATGTGTAAAAGCAAAAATTTTCAAAATAGGTGTTGTAGTAAAACCAGAAGAAGAGCAGTGATGTATGAACTGAATTTGGTGACGCTACAGTTTGTTACTGTGAAGTTATTGAGTATTTTATTTGTAACATTTTTCGCATTTCGCACTTTGCAGACGGTCGCTTAGGACTTGTCTCTCAGACGCCAGCGCTTTGAGATCAATGTATTTTGTACAGAGCGGAGGAAAGCTTGTTTTGAGGGAAACACGCTTGTAGCTTGTTTACTACACCACTACGAATGAAATGACGCGTCATTTGTGTTGTAAAAACGTTTTGCTCTTTAGTTATTGATCCGGCAAAGTCGAATCTATGAATATCTTGCCAACTTTCCCGAACTAGCAGAGTGTAACTCTATTTGCTCTAAATGAAGCCTTTGGCTGGAGTCGTGTAGTGTTGTTTTCTGTATGTTGTGTTGATTTCTGTGAGTTCAGGTGGAACAGGTTGAACTGCATTACTCTTTACACACAGCTGCTGCAGTAATGTTTACACAGTAATCAGAGTAACACAGACAAGTATTGTGTGTGTGTTTGTTCATTGTCTGGTGGTAAAAGCTGACTAATGCATGAGGAATCTCTTCACTGATAAACCCTGATTCACCAGCTCTGGATGAACTTTGTGTTGGACTGATGAATATAGAAAGCAGATAAATGAAATTTGATATTACTGATACACAGATGCTTATTTTAAACAGCATTTATTTTATAATAATGTAATCATTTGTATATAATGTCTAATTTATTTTATAATAATATTTTAAACATTTATTTTTTTTAATATAATAATAATATTTTTTAACAATAATTTATATTATAATAATCAAAAAAAGGGCTACTAATAATCTACCTCTAGCCTGATAATATATATATATATATATATATCAGGCTAGAGGTAGATTATTAGTAGCCCTTTTATTAACATTGAATTAAACATGAAGTATGAAGAAAAAAAAAGTGTTACCATTAAATGTATATTATATGTTGACAGTCATTGCAGATTTCAAAAATAATTTAAGGAAACAACCACAACTGTTAAAGGGTTAATAATGATTAATGATAGACTGATTCAGCTGCAATATTTGAGCGATTTGAGAAGATCTACATTTGCTGATTGACTCTCTCTGTGTTTAGGACTCTGACAGTGGAAATGTGCGATTTTCATATTCAACCCTGAACTAACTGGAGTTTTACTTCATCGGTCTGTAGTTTCACCACTAAACCACAGACATGATGACAGATCAGCAGTCCAGCCCAGAAAAACAGACTGATACCAACATGCTGAAACTTCCAGAGGAGATCAGATCTCCAAACCCCGGCGAGATCTTCTCTGAGCTCAGCAGAAGTGATGGAGATCCAGACAGCAGGACCGAGAGCAGCAGAGAGCTGGAGAAACCGCAGGATTCAAGTGATGGATCGCTGGCTGATGATGAGGATGAAGATGATGATGATGAAGATGGAAAAAGGCTCCAGGACTCCTGGTGTCCAGAGAAAGCCGTGCAGGCGTTCACGCCGAACGTGATGATCGTGCAGCCGATGGGACATGAGGACATCCAGAAGGACATTGAGATGGAGAAGATTCCTGTATATGTGCAGAACTACCACACAAACCCTCCAGAGCATTTCCACCCGCCGTGGATTGATTATATAGACAAACCTGAAGGTAAACAACTCATCTGAAAACTTTACCAGTTATTAAACTGTCAATGGTTTATTTTGAAAGCACATAGCCAGATTTGTGTGGGACAGACAGTATTTGATTGATAAATGAATCAATATTACATATTACATCACTCAAAACCTACATGATGATAGAGGAGTATGCATGTCTTAATAGAGTAATCGTGTACTGATTAGTATATACGGTATACTATAAAAAATACATAATATACTGTAGGTAAATTTCTGAAGTGATATAAACACTTACTTTATGCAGTTACTCAAAGTTCAATTAAAATGTTTATTTACATGTATGCATTTGGCAGATGCTTCAATCCAAAGCAACTTGCATTGCATTGAAGATATAAACTTGATCATTTCATGCATTGCCTGGGAATCAAACCCATGACCTTTGCGTTGCGAGCGCCATGATTTACTGTTTAAGCAACAGAAACACAGTTCAAATGCATGTTAACAGTAGTTAACTACATTAGTAAACATAAACTAACAATGAAAAATACTAAAATGCATTTATTAATCTTACTTAATGTTATTTTCAAAATTGACTAATAGACTGAAACTATTTGGTGCAGAAGTTACTTTGAAAAATGTTCACTCAGAAATTGCTAGTAAATTTAACTTATAATCACAAGGAAACGGCAAGTAAAACATTGAATTAAACATGACATTTATACAGCATACTATAAAAAATAGCATGCAACAGTATGAAGTATGCACATTAATGTATTGACAGGATTGACAGCGTTGTGTGTTGAATTTAGTAAATGCAGTCATTTTTCTAATTATGGGAACTGCATTTTGTGAAAATATTTGAACTATCTTAATGGGAGTTTATTCAAATAATGAGTTAAGATAAAAAAAAATCATTTAAATGGAAAAGTATTATTTTAATATCACCTATATACTATTATAGTTTTATTATTATTTTAATTTTTTTATTTTTATATTCTCTGCTTTCGTTGTAATTTTACTTAAAACATTTGCAATTTTGTTGCTTTTTCATCATTTCAATTAAATTATTTTTTTTAAATGTCTAATTTTATTTCATTTTTAGTTTTAGTTATTTTAGTACTTGAAGTACTTTACTACTTAATTTATTTTAAATAACTTTTATTTTATTTCAGGCAACAAAAATAAAAAAAATATAAAAATGCATTAAAACATTTTTGTTACTTGAAATAAACTAAAATATTTAAAAAAAACTTAAAAAAATGAAATATTACAACTATTTTATTTCAGTTTCAGTCAATGTTTATTTTATTTCAAGTAACAAGTTTTTTTTTTTTTTTAAATAAAGTTTTAGTTTTATCTAGCAATAATAACTGGGGTCAAGCAGAGTGTATTGCATTGTGGGATACACTATCATATACTGCACATTATGGGAAACGACTCAAAAGTTGTTCTGTGTTAAAAGAGTTGTTTTGATTCTGAACACAGATTTCTGTGTGTCTCTCAGACAGTTGTTGTGTGGAGGTTGTGCGCTTGTGTGTGTGTGTAACGGCTGCCGCTGTGATTTTCCCGTTGCTGACGTGGGCCGGATATAAGCTCCTCCCCTTCGAAGCTCCTCCCCTCAAAAGCCCCGCCCTCCGACTTATCTACACACTGCGCTGTGCATTCTTCGCCAGCATTCCCATCATACTGGGTGAGCAAATAATACTCTTATTTTGACCTATTAAAAAACTTCAGTAACACTTTACAATAAGGTGTCACTTGTTAACATTAGTTAATGTATTAACTACCATGAACAAACAATGAACAATGCATTTATTACACTTTTTAATAATCTTTGTTTCAAGTTCAAGTTTCAAGTTTTATTTGTCATATGTACAAGTGTCAGTGAAAAAATGTACATTGAAATGCTTTTTGTAAGGCTTAGGCAGTCTACAGCAGTACAATAATGATAATAGAAATGAATAATAAAGGGGCAAGCAAGACAAATTTAAGAAACAGAAATGTAGTATTTAGGGTTAAAATAGAGAAAATGTTTTTAAATTCCAGTGCAAAGAGGCAAATTAGAGGCGTTTGGTGGCCAGAAAAATAATATTCCTGTGTAACGCCATGGTTTAACCACTGGATGCCCGTATGGCTGTTTAATAAATATAGCTCTACTCTAGTTGCTGTGAAGAGTTTTACTGGTCATAATAGCTTATTTATTTATTTGATGTTTTGCATTGTATATTTAGACATTATCAAACACTCAAGGTTTATAAGTTTTGCTCTTTTTTTTTTTTTAAATGTTGAATTTAAAAAGATTAATTACGCACATCCCAGTATTATCTTCACTGAAACTCATTCAGCTTCTTACAGGGAGAGAAAGACTGCAGAAAGTCTAAAAACTTAAAAATATGACAACTAGCATCTGGTTATGATTGCTATTAAGGTGTTTCTCATGTTATCTAACTGCAAATATAGCATAACTGCCTATTATCTAAAAATAAACATTTGCCATAACGCGTTTCATAAAATACAACTACTGGCCAGATTTCCAAGAGGTAAACTAATGCGTTAAAATGCCAAGAACTGCTGTAATTTCAACTTTCTGGCGAGCGTGCTTGAGAAACACTGAAATGAATGGGCTTCAATGCTGGAACTATGGGCCGCTCCGTGACACGCTTTACTTCCGCATTCCTCAGTTCCAGTGGAAGCCTATGGGAGTGTTGCAACTCTGTTTCTCAATGACTCTTTATAATTCAAAATATCTGTCTTCTATGCGAATATCTGTTAAAATGTAATTGCTGTGAATTTTCAGCATCATTACTTCAGTCTTCGGTGTCACATGATCCTTCAGAAATCATTCTAATATACTGATTTGCTGCTCAAGAAACATTTCTGATTATTATCAATGTTGAAAAGAGTTGTGCTGCCCAGTATTTTTATGGAAACTGTGACATTTTATTTTTCAGGCGTGCTGGTTCAGGGTGTGTCGCGTCTGAAGTTCGGGACGCTGAAGCCTCTGTTTGACGGGACGTGGGAGAAACGCGAGGTGGAAGTTCACGCTCGTTATGTGCGAGATTCGCTGCACCTGTACCTGCTCTACTTCCTGCAGCTCGCTGTAATGGCTACATACACTGAACAGGACATGCTCAAACTGGTGCCGCTCCTCACCATCATCTTCGTCTTCGGCAGGTGCGTGTTGGGAATGTTACTTTTAAGACACTTACTACTAATGAAACACATTATTACAATACTCAAAAAATTACATTACTAATTACATGTAACATGAGAGATTTTCAACTGTAGAAGTAAATAAATTCAAGAAATAAAAATGTTACATGTTTTTTAGGGAAAAAAACTAGAAATGTAACATTTACATTATTACAATACTCTAAAAATGAGTAAATATATGTTACATTGGGCAAAGAGAGAAATTTTCAACCGTATTAAGTAAATCAATTCAATAAATATACGTTATATGTTTCATCCTTAAAAATGTTACTTTTACAACTTTAACTTTATATTTATTGCAATACTCTAATATTACATTACTAATTATATGATGCATTGATTTGGGAAGGGAGAGCTTTTCAACTGTTCAATAAATAGAAATGTTATGTTTCTTAGAAAAATGTTACTTAAGTTGGAAAATGTTACTTTTAAGACTTTTAAATGTAACATTTGCATGATTAAAATACTCAAATTACATTACTAATTTTGTTACACCGAGGAAGGGAGAGATTTTCAATAAATAAAAAAATTACTTGTTTCTTAGCTCTTAAATGTAACATTTACATTATTGCAATACTCTAAAATTATGTTACTAATAATTATGTTACATTGTGGAAGAGACATTTTATATAAATAGAAATGTTACATATTTCTTTGCAAATTTTACTTTTAAGACTTACAAATGTAATATTGACATTATTGGAATACTCTAAAATTACTTGGTATGAATAAAAAAAATTATTTGTAAATAAATAAATTCAGTAAATAGAAATGTTACACGTTTCCTACTTGGAAAAATGTTACTTTTGAGTTTTAATTGTAACATTTACATTATTGCAATACTAATTAAATAAATTTGATAAATTGAAATGTTCTCATTTGGAAAAAGTGATATGGCTCTTATGTTGTGTAATGTATTCTCTCTTATTTCATAAAAGATGCCTGTTATAGTGTATTTTGAATGTGTTTAAAGCGTGTGTGTTTTTTTCTCAGACTGATCTACTGGGTGTGTGTCGTATTCGGCAGCAGCGTTCGAGCGCTCGGATTCGCTCTCTCCTTCCTGCCTCTGCTTGTTCTGCTGGGCGCAAACCTTTATTTCATTGGCTCAGTGAATGGACAGGAGGCGGTGTTTCATGTGACTCCGCCCACTACAGCTCCACCCCCAAAACAGAGATGGTGGGGTTGAAAACAGCGTCCAAATAATGAAAATTATCACTTAAAAATCCAGCGATGACTTTACCGTAGACGTCACAGCCGTCCAGCCAAACAATCAAACAATAAAGACTGAATGAAAGACTCTCACTGAAAGGCAGAGACGATGAATGAGACGAAACTTGATATGTGTCATGAGACGAAACCAGTTTAACAGCTGCAAGCGCTTGTGATTCGGTCTCGCAGTATCTGACCTCAGTTGTTACTCACTATGACTTCACAAACATGTCTGAAATCTGAAGAAGGAAACACAAAATTATATTTTACTTCAAGAAAATGAAGCTTGTTTTTAGGACCTTTATGACGTCTTGCATTATTTAATATCAAATAAACATTTACCCTCCTAAATTCTCATAAAAAATATATTCTCATTACTGTATTGTGAAAATGTCACAATGCAAGCATAACAGTCCTAAAATAGGCTTTTAATAGGCAAAATATAATTTTCTGGACATGTTTTTTGTGAGATTAACTTGATCTTGGATATTAATTGTAATTCCATTGTATTACAGAAAAGTATTTTGATGTTTAATGTTTCAGACATGTTTTTGTGATACCCTCATTATAATTGCAGATATTTCACTGATTGTGCCATATTCCTCATGTTTAATATTGCTAATCATAATGCAGTCTTGTCAAGTGAATCTGATGTTTCCATATGTATATGATGTTTGAATGTTTATGAATAAATGATGCACAAGATGTTTGATTTTTAATGATCTCGGTGTTTGATTCAAATTTATGAAGTTTAATTTTAAATGTTTTATCACTTTCCTAACAGTTTGGAAAATATGGGAAAAAAAGAAATAATGAACCAAAAAAATAACTAAATATTAAAATTCCAAACTTCTGCTTTACTAAAAACAAAATTGCTTTATAATTCTAATTAATGTAAAACTACATTTAAAGATTGCTCAGTTAGACAGTCAGACCTAATAAAAAATTACAATCAATAATTTAAATACAATCATTAATTTAATATTTTTTTAATATTCAAAAGTATTTTAAACATGTTTGTATTATTTTTATTATTTTCCTTACAGATTGGCAAGTGTCTGCGAAAAAAGTACAATGAACCAAAAATAATTTAATGCATCATGCTGTTTTTTTTGTCATGCTGATGTTTCACTGATTTATGTCATATTCCTCATATGTTCACTAATTTTTATCATAACGTAGTCTTGTCTAGAGTCTGATATTTCCACTTGTATATAATGTTTGATTGTGTTTATAAATAAATGATGCACAAGACATCAGTCCACAAAGTGTTGAATAAATTTATACAGCGAAAAAGAAAGTTTTTTGAATCCATATTTACATTTTTAGAAGTCACTGAAGGCAACAACAACAACAAAAGGAAAGATTTCAGAGTGTTTCTACATGGTACAAATGAACAGTTACAAAACGCCTTGTACAATAAACTCTCCCATGAACCACAGTTCTGTTAAAAACATGAAAACGAAACATATTAAACACTGAGAATCCCTGAGAACCTCCAACGGTGCAGTTTTGATTAAATATGAAAGCATTTGCATAGATTTCAGAATTAAAGAGAAAGTCATGTTTTAAACCTTTAAAATGTGCGCAGTTGTCATAAATCTGGCCAATTTAAATCGATTTTACAAACAGTTTGGCACAAACAAACATCAAGTATGAAAAAATGATGGCGTAAAAACAAAACAATCAAATAATAACTCCACTGCACCTTTAGTTTTGATCTGTGATCGACTGGCCAATAAAGGTGTCAAAAATTCAATATTTTTTAAATCAAAACCCATCCAGAGAGAGTTTTCCTGTGTAATTGGTCAGTTAAATTGAACTCCATCATCCAGTAACGTGTTTCTAATGCTCTGCTCAGGAGTCAGTAACCTCATCGCTGATTGGCAGGTGTGTGCATTGGGGCAGGGCTTGTACCGTAAGCTCTCAGTTGATTGGCTCGTAGCCAGACGAGTGCGACATCCTCTTGCGGATCCAAACAAACACTCCACCTACGATAATGAGGGCCAGAGGAGTACCAAGTCCAACGGTTATGATGACAATGATTAACGTGGAGAACGAATCGGCTGGAGGTTCGCCCAAGCCCACTAAAACAGTCCTGTGGAGTGAAGCAGAGTTCAGAGTTCAGCCAAACATTATTCACAGCACAGCAGCCTGCAGTCAGAGTGTTTCATGTGTGTATTTGGTTGAGGAGTGTCAGCAGAGACTCTATAAGTCAGTCATTGGCAATTTGATGCCTATAAAACACTAAAACGTTTGACTGGCCAAAGACAGATGAGAGTGTTCAGGAAACTTGTATGAAAATGGTCAGTATTTTGTATTTAGGGCTTTAATATGGGCTTTACTCTTGGTCAAAATTGTAATTAGTGAGAAACTACAGTCAAAGATCACAAAATATTTATTATAGTAGTATTTTTACTACTGTTTTTAGATAGCACAATAAAAATACATTAAAAAGTTAAATATTTTAAAATAAAGTTTTCAAAAAGACCCCATAAATGTACAATCCATGACGTAACAAAATTTAATATGTATTTAAAATATTTTCAATATTTAATATTTCTTCTAAAAATACTACAGTAAAATTACAGTAAAAAAGTTTATATTTAAAAGTTTTTTAAAGAAAGTTTTTCAAGAAAAAAATAGTTTTTTTAAAAAGATGAATTAAAAAAAAAAAGTAATTAAATAATTAAAAGTAATCCTTTTAATTATTTAATAAATAGTTTTAAAAAATGTTCAACTTAAATATTCGGGGAATAGGTAACATTTTCAATATTTTTTATGTTCCTAACAGTTTGGAAAATGTGGAGAAAAAAGCAAATGATAAACCAAAAATTAAAAATGACAAACGAACTTCTTGACTTTACTAAAAAAAGAGAGAAAATAAAAATAAAAATAATATAAAATAAAATAAATGTGCTTTATAATTTTAATTAATGTAAAGTTACAGTTAAAGATTGCTCAGTTGGATAATGAGACCCAATAAAAAAATTACAATCAATGAAGTAACAAAACTTACCATTCATTAATATATAGTACTTTTAATATTTTCAATTCTAATGTTCAAAATTAATGTAAAAATATTTGCAATCATTTATTATTTTCCTCTCAGTTTGGCAATGTGGGGATAAAGTAAATGATGAACCAAAAAATAACTAAATATTTTATGTTAAAAAAAAAAAAAAAAACTGAAATGTGGACAGACTGTACGAAAATGGTAACATCTAAAATGCCTGTTTTTTATTCAAGTCAAAAATATTGTTTAACATGATGGTACCAATGCACATACATTAATTTATACCAGCAAAACAATTTTTAATGGGTTAAAAAGGTATAAATAGCTCTTTTAGGTAATAATTGGAGGTTAACACTTTTTACAGTGCACCTCCATCCCTTACAGCC
Source organism: Spinibarbus caldwelli (assembly GCA_039654775.1). Lineage (NCBI taxonomy): Eukaryota > Metazoa > Chordata > Actinopteri > Cypriniformes > Cyprinidae > Spinibarbus > Spinibarbus caldwelli. The sequence goes on from CM077245.1 coordinate 1,735,651, forward strand.
TTGTTTTATTAATTTTTCTCAGTTCAGTCTCTAATGCTTCTGATGAACAATGTCAGATAAACTCACCAGCTGACGTATTTGGTGGCACTGTAATAGACTGGGTCTTTAGCGATGCCGAAGCTGATGTTCAGGCCGTAAGTATGAGGATCGTCAGTGAAATACGCCTGAATCAGACCGGACTGAGGGATGCGGCTCACAGATACGAGCTCTGAGTGTTTGCAGGGTGTTGCGTCCTCAAACGCCGGCTGAGGTTTACGATACGCCACGGGTTTCCACTGATTATAACCCCAAACACCGCTGCTGTTCGCCGGAGACGACACCCACTGAGACACCTGACCGAAGAGATGGACAAACACTCCATTAAAACACTCAGCAATCAACTCAACACAGTGCCTACCAGATTTCACATTTACATTTGTGCATTTATGCTTTTATCCAAAGCATCGCTTTTTTAACAGCAGCTAAACATTTGGTAACACTTAGAGCCTTTATGTGTAATGCATTATAAAGGTGTTCATAATGCACATTGTAATGCATTATATCTTTTCTAGTGCTGACATTTGGTAACACTTAAGAGCCTTTTCTAGCTGAACATTTGGTAACACTTAGAGCCTTTATGTATAATGCATTTAATCATGATTAATCGCATCCAAAATAAAAGTTTTTGTTTACATAATGTGTGTGTACTGTGTATATTTATTATGTATATATAAAGACACACACATACAGTATATATTTTGAAAATATTCACATGTATATATTTATATTCATATAATTTATATATAAATGTTTAATATATAAACAACATATTTTTGTTAAATATATACATGCATGTATGTGTATTTATAGATACATAATAAATATACACAGTACACATATATTATGTAAACAAAAACTTTTATTTTTGACGCGATTAATTGTTTGACAGCACTAATCTTTTCATTAAAAAATAACCAAAGGTTAAAAAAAATCCATTAAAGTAATGCATTAAAATGCATTATAATATTTGAAGGTTTGTTTGTCGTGTGTTTTAATGCTTTATAATTTCTAAAGGTGTAACAACGATCAGATATATAGTATTAGCATGTATTAATTATTAATGAGATCATTATAAGGTGCATTGCAAAGCATAATTACTGCATTAAAACTACTTTTATTATGCATTATATAGAAATGCTTTAAGTAAAGTGTTAACATTATTAACATTATTTTTTTATACAAGTTTGAAAACTGATGATTGACCTCATTTAAATCATTGGACTGCTGGAGCTGATTAAAGCTTTATTAATGCATATGTGAATGTGTTTTACGTACTTTTTGTAATATAAAACAAAAATGCAAGTGGTTTTATTTTGCATTCAGTAACCTGTATTTTATTTTCAGTGTCTGATAAACGTCATCTGTTGTTGTTCTGTTGTGTATTTGTTCTTTTTATTACCTAATGTTAATCAAGATTAAGCAATACCTCAACATTAGTTGCTCATTGTTAGTTGATAAATTAACTAATGGGTCCTTATTGTAAAATTTAATAAAAAATGTTTTGCCTTTGCTTATAATATCATACAGAGAAATTCGTAATGTTTCTCAAACCGAATCATGACATGAGTCGATTGTTACCCCCTAAAGTCCATGTTTGCAGTAGTTTTCACCTTAAAGATGGATGGTGTGTACTCATCGTCTATGGAGCTGTGGACATCAACTCGTCCCTGGAATCCAGATTCACCTACAGACTGAAACTCCAGAGCGAATCTGGAGTCGTTTCCTCGCGGCGTCACGCCATCCAGCCACACGTGCAGCTGAGAGGAGTTTGTGTTATGATGGAGACTCGGCCAGGTTTTATCACGACCCTCCGACTCAAACGCTGAGAACTGAGCACAGAAATCACATGAGTTACTCTAATGGCTTGTTTCCACTGAGTAACAACACTGGTTTAGTACAGTACGGTACGGTACGCAATTATGTCTGTTTCCATTGTCGGAAGTTGTGAATGGTACCAAAATAGCAAACCGTACCACTTTTTTGGTACCCTTCCATTGGGGTACCTAGCACAGCAAATGGTACCAAAAGGGTGGAGCTAAACTCACTGCAGAACTCTGATTGGTTGAGTAGAATCGTCACTTGTGCATGCTACAAGGGGATAAAGCGTCCTTCGCTCAATCCGCTCTGCTGTCCGTGAGTGTTGGGCTTATTTACATCAGAGTGCCTGCAAACAAAAAAATAACAGTGTATTTTATAATTTTATATTTTCACACCATTTTTCAATATGCGTTCTTGTCTGTTCTTGTGGACTTGTGAAACGTCATTGCCCAAAAACCTGCATCATTTTCAAAATATTACTGTTATTGTGTCATGAAATGTAGTTTTAAGAGTATTTCAGGCAAGAATGTAGTTGTTTAAAACTCAAATCTGCAGTTTATTTATAAAGATAGCGCCTATTTGAAAATTTGCTGTGCCGATTTCGGAGCTCTAGGCGATCACTGGGCGCTCAGTGCTCATGTATCCGCCGAGAGCAGCCTTACGTTTGTCTAGTCCTTACGACATTTGCCGCTGGCTCTGATGTCTCTGTAGTGATTAAACATGAGATACAATTTGTTTTGGGTAGACTATATTTAACAGGCATTCATGGTCTCGTTAATCTATTATTTGTTCCTGGTCATATTGTTTTGGCTGAGCACAGTTATGTTTAACTTTATAAATTTATTTTGAACTTTACTGTAGTACAGCGCTGATTTTGTAGCATACTTTTGACTGAATTGTTTGCGTTTGTCTTTATTTCCTCTTATATAAGCCTCTTATACTTTGTACTTACACCTTTATAATGGCTAATATTGTTCATTAAAGGGGTCATATGATGTGATTTCAAGTTTTCCTTTCTCTTTGGAGTGTTACAAGCTGTTTGTGCATAGATAAGATCCCTGAAGTTGCAAAGACTAAAGTCTCAAAACCAAAGAGATATTCTTTATAAAAGTTAAGACTCGACCACGCCCCCCTAAAACGGCTCATTCAAACACGCCCCCACGTCTACGTCATGGTGTGGGGAGATTTGCAAAACACCGCCCAAATGTATACACAATGAAAGAAGGCGGGACTTTTATTCTCGCTGTAGTGTTGTTGCTGCCGCCGGCGCTTCGTTTATGAAAGTGAAACTACTTTGTTTGGGCTTCCAAAAGAGGACACAACTAGAAATCAGTGGTTAAGTTATATTTACAACACTGTTCCAGAACAGTTCAACCCAAATATTAGAGTGTGTGCAGCACATTTTACAGAGGACTATTTCCTGAAGCTGGGAGTAGCTGCCAGCTGCTCAAAGACTGTTTCTATAAAGTGGAGCAATTCCAACTTTGCAAGGACAGTCTGGCGCTTCTGACTCACAGCCTGTAAGTATGTTTTCATATTTAAAGAATTTGCCACTAACTATTCAAACGCGAGTTTTGAGCTGTGTAGAGTAGCGCTTGTTGTTTGTCGTTTCTCCAATCACAAATGCAGACATGATAATGTTTACGCGGCGCGATGCAACACGACGCGTAAAAAGACAGTATAAGTCATTATAATCAGTAATTATGTCCCCACTGGATGCAACCAATGCCTCGTTTGTAATGAGTTTTATTGTTTTTGTGTCGTCGCGCTGGGACACAGCATCACAATACGGTGAGGGGCGTAACATTTCCGTCACACGCTTGAGGTATTCGGCCAATCACAACGCACTGGATAGCTGGCCAATCAGAGCACGCCTCGCTTCTCAGAACGATGAGCTTTTAAAAATCGGGGCGTTTCAGAAAGGTGGAGCATAGAGGAGCAACAATAATGTACAGTATGTGGAAAATAATGTTTTTTGAACCTTAAACCGCATAAACACATTGCATTTCACCAAATACACAAAATAATGTTCTTTTTAGCAATGTCATATGACCCCTTTAAAACTGACATTTAACAAAAAGAGGCAGAGTTGTGCTAATTGTCGTGCTTTCACTACTTCACTACTTTCACTACTTTCCGGCATACACCACGCCTATCAAGTAAGGGTACTGTTGGTGGTGGAAACGCAAGCTGGATCAGGGTGTTCCGTCCCGAATCTCACCATACTGTACTGACCCGTACCGCTCAGTGGAAATGAGCCATAAATCTACACAGAACCTGCTGTTTGTTTGTTACTGTAGTTCTGCTGACCTGCAGACAGAGGGAGCCGTTGAGGAAACTCTCAGTTTTCTCTCCGCCGCACAGCTTTACTGTGTGATCTGACTGGTTAACATTGACGTTCAGATCAGACCAGATGAAGTTCTGGAGCTCGTATGGAGGGTAAAAGCTGGACTCTGCCGTCTGCTGCGGATCAGCTGTGTTATTGACGTCATCGTACTCCCACACCTGACAAACAAACACATCAGAGTTCATGTTTTCATTTCTTACATTCATCTTTCTGTCTGTAAAGCATCAGTGTCTTTATTTATTTTGTATATTTTATTTATTTTATTTTTGCATAAGTGTTTTTATTTATTTTGTCTTGTAATATTGAGTGTGGGTGCATCCAAAATTGCATATTTCCCTCCTATATAGTAGATGAAAAACAATATGTGCCAAAAGAATTGTGTCTGAATTCACAGTACCCAGCAAAATTACCCAAATGACTATTTCCGGCGTTATTCTGAAGTGAGCATACAATGTACACTTTGCTATCCCATTATGCAACAGGAGAGGATTTATGAATGGCAGTGATGTGACACAACGTAGGTCACGTGACAATGACAACATGGTGTAGTGTAGTACATCCAGATCACATTCATACTCTTTTCACGGTCACGAAGTAATCACTTATTCACAAAAGTGCCTACACAAGAGAGTATGCGATTTCAGATGCAGCCTGTTTTTATACAGACAGACATTTGTGACATCAGGCTATTTACTCATACATCAAACGCACATTTGTGACCCAGGACCACAAAACCAGTCATAGCGGTCAATTTTCTGAAATTGAGATTTATGCATCATCTGAAAGCTGAATGAATAATCTTTCCATTGATGTATGGTTTGTTAGGATAGGACAATATTTGGCTGAGATACAACTATTTGAAAATCTGGAATCTGAGGGTGCAAAAAAATCAAAATATTTAGAAAATCACCTTTAAAGTTGTCCAAATGAAGTTCTTAGCAATGCATATTACTAATCAAAAATTACGTTTTGATATATTTATGGTAGGAAATTTACAAAATAACTTCATGGAACATGGTCTTTACTTAATATCCTAATGACTTTTGGCATAAAAGAAAAATCAATAATTTTGACCCATACAATGTATTTTTGACTATTGCTACAAATATACCTGTGCTACTTAAGACTTGTTTTGTGCTCCAGGGTCACATTTACACTTTGGTGAACACTAGGGCACTGCTGTACTGCACACTGCTCTGCGGCTCCACTTTCAGGCTGCCTGATGAACTGCGGTTGATGAAGGCAGGCCAGTCCACCTGCACTGCAGACTGAGAGCTGTTTGTGTGGACCATCAGCAGCGCTGGAGCTCCATGAGTACACAGCAAGAAGTGCAGCGTGTCATTGAGCCCCAGCCCTCGCACATGAACCAGACCCACTCCAGGAGGAAGAACCGACGGAGGAGTCAGACCGGGATTCAGCTCTACAGACACCTGAGAACATGAGAGAAGAGGAGATATTATATTAGACTGACCACAGACAAACCATAATCTGAATTACAGACATTATAGAGAGTCCTACAGAGGTAAAGTTATCTATCCGACTAACACAGACAACATTTTGTTGACATTTTAAATGACAAAAACTGACTTGGGACAGTCTTGAATGTATCAAACAAATCAGTTTTGCTCCATATAATAATTCATATGTTTTTATGAATTTATAGTTGTGGTATTTACATAGGATTACAATATAGTTATATAACTTAAATCATTTTTGTAGCAAAACATTTTTAATAAAGAAAAGCATAAAATCGAATGGCACATAAAAATTATAGACATTATAGAGAGTCCTACAGAAGTAAAATTATCTAGCTGACTAACAGATGATATTTTGTTGAAATTTTAAATTGCAAGTGATTTTGTGTTAGTCTTGGAAGCATCAAATCAGAAGTGTTTGTATTTGTTTTTTTATGAATTTATAGTTGCCATATTTTCAAATAGGTACAATATAGTTATATAACGCAAATCGCTGAAAATTAAAATAAATACATTAATAAATAAATAAATAATGACAACATCAAATTAAATGTCCCAATATACAAAACAAATCTATCACTGTAAGTGTTTGGAAAAAGTAAACATTTTGAAAGAAATACTTCATATTTGAGCCCTGATTTAGTTAAATAATTATAATAAAGGTTTATCACATTACAATTAATGTTTATTTATAGCCTGTCAAATGTCTATAATGACGTGACTCTAAATTATTGTGAATCAGTTCAACTGAATCATTGAAATGAAGTAGTTAAAATGAATTATGCATCGTCATCAACCTCTAATTTGATAACATAATAAATGAGTTTTAAAAGTCTTATGTATGAAACACCAGTACACAAAAATAACAACTCTAACACTTATATACACAGGTTCATGTCACTAATTATACTGAAATATTATCTAGTTCTGTTCAAATCTTTCAAAAACACGCAAAGAGGAACATGATAACCAGCAGGACAGGCAAAAATCTGTCTAAATGTACAATGGTAGTGATTTGGACACAATACCATAGTAATGTTGTGGTTGTTTTGGATGTGTACCATGGTAAATCACTGAACCACTGTAAAATACTTTTTGCAAGTTATGAGCCTCAATATACAGGAAAATGGTATATTTATTATAGCAAAACTTGACACAGGCAGTAAAATAAACACCACGTCCAAAGACTAGATTAAACAACGAAGAGTAAAAGTAATTTTTCTTCTAAACTGTGTCTATTGTGAAAGTGTTTGCAGATTTGTAAAGGTTATCTGTTGTTGCACTGTAATGAAGTTTGTTTCATTGTTTTGTATCTCAATGATACATTCTTACCTTCCTTTGAAATGTATCTCCATTTCCCGGGAATCCAAGCGCAGCACCAAACACAACAAACAGCACAGAAAATATCAAATTCGCTTTAAACGACGACATGTTTTAAACTATGAACATAAATGCGGAATAAAGGAGAGACATTTCTACTGCTGTTATTGTAGTTTCATTTCAGTCATGTGACCTGTGCGGCTCTAGCGGCAGATCTCATAGAGATGTATGCGTAGATGCCTCATTAGCAACTGTTTCTATGGGCCGCTATAGGTTTTTTTTTTTATTTATTTTTTTATTTTTATTTTTTTTATTGCAGAACTTGTAAAAACGTACAAGAACAGGGAAAAGAGACGTTGATGCATTCTTACAAAAAAAAACTAAAACAAACAAACAAACAAACAAACAAACAAACAAACAATCCTAAAAAACAAGGACAGAAAAACCATCAAATGGGTTTGCACACATCAAGTTATGATATTAAAAACAACAACAACAACAACAACAAAACTTGCCCCTTTTAGACTTGCACTCTAATAATTTACTAACTGCTTGTTTTCTTAAAAAAAAAAAAAACGAATAGCTTCTCTAATCTTTTTGTATTCTATCTATTTGTTTTTTTTTATTTATTATACAATTAAAAAACAAAAAAGGTCTCTAACACTAGCTTGCTCTATTCTTTTTCTATTCTATATATTTTCTTTTTATTATATAATTAAAAGAAAATCTCTTGCTAGGTGTACTGTGTTAAGCTAACTGAGACTTGTTATAGCACTTGCATATCATTGCTCTTTTGTTGATTTTGATTGCTTCCATCAATTCACTTTGGATAGAAGCATCTGCTAAAAGACTAAATATAATGTTATGTAGAAAAAAGAGAGAAAAGCACAAGGATAAGATGACATCTTTTAAGAAAAGTTGTCATAATACATCAAAAATTTGGCACTTTTTTTGTTATTTGTAAGTCTATGAAACAAGAGAGTCAAATTCAGCAAGAAAAAGGGGGAAAGACAAAGGAGATTTAAGCCATTTTTTTATGAATGAAGAATTTTGCATTCAATATTAGGAAAATAACAACATATTCAGCAGATATAGCTTTGGATTTTCATAATAATAAATAACATCTTTGAGGACGAAGGTATGGGTCACATTTGTAAGACTAGAAACATAAGAGCTTAAATCAACCCATAATTTGTTAGTTATGCTACAATCAAAAAACAGGTGGGCAGCTGTTTCCTCAACAAAACCACAAAAAGAGAAAGACTAATCAGAATATTTAGAAATGGACAAATTAACAGGATATATTTTATGAAGGATTTTATAATGAATCTCCTTAACCTTATTGGATATACACAATTTACTTGGCAAAAACCAGGCCTTTCTCCAATTTATATTTGTTATAATGGAAGCCCAATAGAATTTCACTCTTGGAGTAATCTTTCTCTAGGTCGAATGGGGCATCTGTTGATAATGGTCAGATATATTCCTTTTCAGAATTTTCCAGGAAATTTGATTTTGGGGCTTCGTTAAAAGAATATAACACTGTATTTAATGCCATTCCTAGTGGTATAAAACTCTATTGAAAGGAAAACAAACCTTTAATCCTGTTTCTATATATAGGCCTAACAATTCTATCTCAGTAGAAGGGATTTTGATTGTTGAGGACAAATTCAATAACCCCTTTGTTCGAAATCATATAAACAGAAAATCTATTCCAGCATCTTCTTTTAAATGGATGGCGTTGTACAATGTTAATTGGAATGTCGTTTGGTCTCTTCCACACAAATATTTATTAAAAAACAAAATAAAAGAAGTCACATTTAAAATATTACATAGATGCTTGTAATAGTGTACTTAATAAGTATATGCAAAATATTGATAAAAAATGTACTTTCTGTGATATAGAAGAGACCATTGTACATCTTTTTTGTGAATGTGTTTGTGTTAATTTTTTTTGGAATGAGTTATGTACCTATCTCTCAGATAAGACAAATGTTAGATTATGTATTAAGACTTTTGATATTATTTTCTTTTACTCTTTAACTATAACTCTTGTATTCAATATATTATTAATCTTTTTATTACACTTGGCAAATTTTTTTGTCACAAGTGTACATTTTTGGGTAAGAACCCAGTACTGTCAATTTTTCTGGTTGACTATAATTCTTACGTTTATAGTAGAAAACATAAAATCATTCAAAAGTCAAAAATTGCTTTCAATGTTTAACCTTGTATAATTTTCCCCCTCTGGTTTATGATATTTATTTGTTTGTTTTTTAGTTAATTTTTTTATTATATATATATATATATATATATATACTGTATATATATTTTACTTTCTATCTTGTATTATTTTTTGTATTTTGTACTCTATTGATTTTGAGGTTGTTGTGGTTATGTGCTTGTTGTTAAGTGTTTTGCCATCAAAAAAAAAAAAAAAAAAAAAAAAAAAAAAGGTCGAATGGGGCATCTATAAATCTGACCCAGAAAGGGCAGTTAATGCATATGAAACATCTTTACAAGTCTTTTGTATCATTATTTCTGCTTTACAAACATTCAAATAATTACAGAAGTACTACAATAAAAGTTTAGAATTCGGACATAAACATTGTTGTCTACAGTAGCGATCAAAATAGAGAAAACATTTTTGAAAGTGACTTCACGCTTCAAATAAAGACTGTATCAATTACATCGTAACGTCTGTAGGTGGCGACAAGTGACTTGAAAAGTGATTTGTTCAAAAAACTTTGATTCATTCAGGAATGAAACAAGTCAAGTCAAGTCAAGTCACCTTTATTTATATAGCGCTTTTAACAATACAGATTGTGTCAAAGCACTTAACAGTATCAAATTGGAGGACAGAGTGTCAGTAATGTATAATAATAAGATTAAACACTCAATTTTCAGTTGAAGGCATTTCATTATTGAATTCAGAGATGTCATTGTCTAGCTCAGTTTAGTTTAAATAGTATATATGAAATCAAATTGACGATAATCGTTAGAAATTAAGTGTCCCCAACTGAGCAAGCCAGAGGCGACAGCGGCAAGGAACGAAAACTCCCTCTGTGACAGAATGGAGAAAAAAACCTTGGGAGAAACCAGGCTCAGTCGGGGGGCCAGTTCTCCTCTGGCCAGGATATTATTATTTATTTTTTTACTTATTGTATTAATTAAATTTTAAATGTAAAAATTTATTATATTTCTATTTTTATATTGTTGCAATTTCTAACAATAATAGTATTATGTAGTTAGGTATTTTATTATATTATAGTTATTTTGTTTAATTTTAAGTTTTATTGTATTTAAGTCGAGGTCTTCACTGGGGATATGTCCCCGGGGCTCATCCAGGTGTCCGGCCTCCGCCGATGGTCAGGGTCGCAGACATCATCTCCCGGCGCCGATCCACCACCTGATCCGGACACGGACTAAGAAACAGAATAATAAAGAAACAGACAAATATTAGCGTAGATGCCATTCTTCTTACGATGTAACGAGTACATCGTGTGTTATGAGGAGTGTTCCCGGTTCCGGTTGATCTAATTAATGCAGCCTAACAATCCTTTAACGGATTTGAATAATAGAAGTGTATTAGTGTGTTATGTGTAAGCCAGGTTAAAGAAATGTGTCTTTAATCTAGATTTAAACTGACACAGTGTGTCTGCCTCCCGAACAGTGTTAGGTAGATTGTTCCAGAGTTTGGGCGCTAAATAGGAAAAGGATCTGCCGCCCGCAGTCGATTTTGATATTCTAGGTATTATCAAATGGCCAAAGTTTTGAGAACGCAGCAGACGTGGAGGACTATAATGTGATAAGAGCTCGCTCAAGTACTGAGGAGCTAAGCCATTCAGGGCTTTATAAGTAATTAACAAGATTTTAAAATCTATCCGATGTTTGATAGGGAGCCAGTGCAGTGTTGACAGAACCGGGCTAATATGGTCATACTTCCTGGTTCTAGTAAGGACTCTAGCTGCTGCATTTTGGACCAACTGTAGTTTATTGATCAAGCGTGCAGAACAACCACCCAGTAAAGCATTACAATAGTCTAACCTTGAGGTCATAAACGCATGAATTAGCATTTCTGCATTTGACGTTGAGAGCATAGGTCGCAATTTAGATATGTTTTTGAGATGGAAAAACGCAGTTTTACAGATACTAGAAACATGGCTTTCAAATGAAAGATTGCTATCAAACAGCACACCTAGGTTCCTAACTGATGAAGAAGAATTGACAGAGCAGCCGTCACGTGTTAGATAGTGTTCTAGGTTATTACATGTGGGGTTTTTAGGTCCGATAATTAACACCTCTGTTTTTTCAGAATTTAGCAGTAAGAAGTTACTCGTCATCCAGTTTTTTATATCGACTATACATTCCATTAGTTTCTCAATTTGGTGTGTTTCACCGGGCCGTGAAGAAATATAGAGCTGAGTATCATCAGCATAACAGTGAAAGCTAACACCATGTCTCCTGATAATATCTCCCAAGGGTAACATGTAAAGCGTAAAAAGTAACGGCCCTAGTACTGAGCCTTGAGGTACTCCATACTGCACTTGTGATCGATATGATACCTCTTCATTTACTGCTACGAACTGATGGCGGTCAGATAAGTACGATTTGAACCATGCTAAGGCACTTCCACTAATGCCAACTAAGTTTTCTAGTCTATTCAAAAGAATGTTGTGGTCGATAGTGTCGAACGCAGCGCTAAGATCCAGTAGAACTAATAAAGAGATACAACCATGATCAGATGATAGAAGCAGGTCATTTGTAACTCTAATGAGAGCAGTCTCTCATTAGTCTTTATGAGCGAGTCACTGAATCATTCGTTCAACTTGATTTTATTTGACAATACGTTGAATATAGAATACATTTTAAAAACAGATTGTAGAAATTTGCGTCAGAACCGCTATTAAATTACATGTGATTTTGTTTAGTTAGTCTATTTTTTCCAGAATCATGGTGGGAGAATCGGTGGAAAGAATTTCTATTTTAAAAAAAATTGTGATTCTCCATTCTCCATTTATCCAGAATCGTGCAGCTCTAGTTGGTCATTTATCCACACATAATATAAACAAATAAATTACTTTAATGTCAGATAAAGCATCAAAGATGTGGTTAGTGAGGCTCAGTAGCGGCCCTAGTGGAAAAAAAAAATACTAAAATGTATTTGAAATACATTTATTTTGTGCTAAGTATTCTACAAATACATTTATATATTTATGTGCATAATAAAAAATACCCTGCAATTGTACTTTTGGTATACTAAACTGGTATAATTAAAGTCTGCTAAATTGGAACAACTAATTTTGTACTTAAGGCACTTTAATTGTGCAGAAGTAGTGCTGAAGTCCAACTACAGATATACTGAAGTATATTTGATTGTGCTAAAGAAGTGTACAATCAAAGCATACTTCAGGTACACTTTAAATATCTTGCATTTAAAGACTGATATTACAGAGATCATTAATAGTGATAGTAAAACACATTTTAGGCATAATATTAAGAAATGTGCATTGTGCAATAAAGACATACTACAAATAAAGATTACTTATAATTTTATATGAGTAATTGATATGTCAATAAATATGTTAATGTATCAGAAGTATGAAGAAGAGGAAGAGGAGAACGTCATCACGTGATCTCGAGACCTGCCTCTGTATCTGGCCTGGTTCTTGCCTGGCTGGTTGACGCACACTATGCTTTTGGAGCGCATTGGAGGTTTTGGGTTTTCACCGAACTTGCTAAGCAGTTGACCCAACCACATTCTGGAATCCCCCTGTCCTTCAGGTTCAGGACTCTCTTGGCTCTTTGCATGACCATGCTCGATGTCATTTGCGTAGAGGACCATGTCCCCTCTTTCTCTAAACGTTCGCTCCATCTCTCTGGTATCCCTGCAGTCTCTGTTTCCCTTTTCCCATCCATCACCGGCGGTTTGATGATCAGTACTTCCGAAGCCCTAATTTCTGTCACGCTTCCTCCACCAGCTAGAAACTCCCTTAAATCCATCCTCATCCTTTTCTGTTCCTCATGCTCCTTTTCTCTCTTATCCAGTTTTTCCTTACAATTTTTGTCTTTCTCAATAATGATAATATTGTTTGCTTGGATCGTGCGAAGACCTACGACTGGAGAAAATAGGGATGCGCTACTGTCAGCATCTCTGCTTTCTCTCCCAGTGCTTCTATCTCGCTCTCTTCCCTCGCTTTTACTTCCCATCTTCTCGACTCTATCTCGTCCTCTCCAAATCTCCTTCTCAGTTTCCGTATTTCTTTCTCTCCCTCTGTTATTGGTGGCCTTTTTATATTCATTCTCTCCATCTCCAATCACCTCCTTCCCTCTGCTATCTCTCCTAAAGCTGTTCTCGGAACGGATGAATGGGTTCTGTTGGATGGGGCTGATGGTGTCTTTGAATATCTGTTTTTGCACTTTATACCCAGTCTGGTCAGTCTGGAGGTGATGTGTGAATTTACTGTCCGTCTGTTCTGTGACGATGTCCTCAGTGATGATATCTGGAGTATGCTGTCCTCCATCTCTCCCTTTCTCCCTTTCTCTTTCTTCATCCTGCTTCGCCCTCCTTCTCTGGATGATGCCTCGCTTCCAAGCCGGCATGCTGGCCAGCCGCTCCTCTTCCTCCCTCTCTCGTCTCTCCCTCTCCTCCTCCTCTCTTCGCTTTCGCTCCAGTAGCAGCTGCTTCCATTCCGGTAGAGCAGATAGAGACATAACCACGGAGTATTCGATGAAACGGTGCTGTTTTACTGATCAGAACTTTTGTAGAAATGCAATCACGACTTATCAGGTGCATACCGCCACCAGAGTATGCAGCACGGATCGTATCTCAATGAATCTATCCAAAGAGGAAAGAAAAAACCCGACCCCCCTTTTCAATTAATACAAACCAATAAGAAACAATTTTTTACCAATTTCAAACTTTTACCCCTTGACTATCTAAATCCCATAATATACCCCTGTATCCTTCAGATATTCCACAACAGCACCCTGCGCATCTTTTATCCCTTCTCCTGTTGTTCCTAAAACACCCTCAAGGTTCCATTTTCTTCCTGTCTGACTTATCTTTTGCTTTAATCTTATCCTCTCTTCCCTATACTTCCTACAATGCAACAGTATATGTTCTGCATTTTCTGTAATTTTACATTCCATACATTCATCTGATTTACTTTTACCTAACAAAAACAATGTTTTATTTAACCCTGTGTGGTCAAACCTCAGCATGGTTAAAACTGACTCCTCCCTTCTATTCCTTCCATTCACACCTTGTGCATTAGTGCATTTCTGTATACTATAATATTTCCTTCCACTATTATCCATGTCCCATCTGTCCTGCCATTTCTTCATCATTTCTTTTTTTAATTATTGCCTTAGCTTCTCCTTTACCAAAGGGATTATTTATAATTTCACTCACCCTGGTTTCTTTGCTATTTTGTCTGCTTTCTTGTTCCCTATTATATTTACATGAGCAGATACCCAGCAGAATCTCACATCTATCTGAAGCCTTCGCAATCTAAATAAATTTTGTCGGATTTCTAGCATTAAATCTTCTCTATTAGATTTCATATTTTGAATACTGTAAAGGGCTGCTACAGAGTCAACACAACATACCACTCTATCTGGTTTTACTTCCTCCACCCGCTGCAACCCTACAATAATCGCCATCATCTCTGCTGTATAAACTGATCAGGTAATCTTTTCCCAATATTTACATTCAATGTTGGTATGTATATTCCTATGCCTAACCTATTTTCTTCATCTTTGGATCCATCTGTATAAATATCTAAATAACTGTAAAATTTGCTCTTTATGTATTGACTTGCCATGCATCCTCTGATTTAGCCTTTGTTACCCATCCAAAACCATTACCTTGAAAAGAGTTATACTCCCAACATTCTTTAATAACACTATTGGTAGGGTTTTCATTACCACATCCACGTAAGCGACACCAGTATGTAAGCATGAGTTTATCTCTTCTCAGGTCTGAGGGCACTTTTCCTAACTCTACCTGGATTGCCTTAGTTGGTGTTGATCTCATCACACCAGAACAAATCCTCAAAACTTTATTAATAACTTTATCCATTTTCATTAAAAGACCTCATTAGAGCCCTATAAATATACATCAGTGATTGTTTATCTGCTCCCCAGTCTTTTCCAACTAATGCTCTCATTAAGTTTATAACTTTCTTACATTTTGATTCCACCTTTTCCATATGTACTTTCCATGTATCCTTTTGATCTAACCACATACCCAAATATTTAAAACAGTCTACTGTTTCCATATTGTGACCATATAACTTCAAGTTCTGTTTGTCTATCCCTTTCTTCCTGGTAAATAACATATGACAAGATTTACTTGGAGAAAGCTTAAAGCCCCAATTATATGACCATTATTCTACTTTTCCTATTGCTTCCTTGATTTTACTTATCACACCTATGGGATCTTGTCCTCTCACATAAGCCCCTGGTCTGTCTAGATCAGTGGTCTCAAACTCAATTCCTGGAGGGCCACAGCTCTGCAGAGTTTAGCTCCAACCAGCTCCAATTCACACCTGCTTGGAAGTTTCTAGTAATCCTGAAGACCTTGATTAGCTGGATCAGGTGTGTTTGATTAGGGTTGGAGCTAAACTGTGCAGAGCTGTGGCCCTCCAGGAACTGAGTTTGAGACCAATGGTCTAGATCAGTGCTTCCCAAACCTGTCCTGGAGGCCCCCCTGCCCTGCACCTTTTGTATGTCTCCCTTATCTAACACATTCATTCATCAGCTGATTTCATTCATCAGCTCGTTAGTAGAGACTGCAAGAACTAAATTGGGTGTGTCTGATTAGGGAGACATACAAAATGTGCAGGGCAGGGGGTCCTCTAGGAGAGGTTTGGGAAGCACTGGTCTAGATGTTGCAGAACATAATGCAGTCCCATGTTGACTGCATCGTCCACAGACCTGTTTGCTCTGTAGGCAAACTGAAGAGGATCCAGCGAGGGTCCAGTGATGTCCTTCAGGTGGCGTTAGAGCCACAGGTCTGTAGTCATTTAGTCCTGTAATTTTGGATTTCTTTGGGATGGGGATGATGGTGGAGCGTTTGAAGCATGAAGGGACTTCACACAGCTCCAGTGATCTGTTGAAGATCTGTGTGAAGATGGGGGCCAGCTGGTCAGCACAGGATTTCAGACAGGCTGGTGTCACACAATCTGGGCCTGGTGCTTTTTTCCTTTACTGCTTCTGGAAGACCTGGCAGACCTCGTCTTTGCTGATCTGAATTGCAGGTGTGGGGGAGACAGGGTTGCTGGAGGTGTTAATGGTTGTGTGCAGAGGTGTTCGGGTGGGTGTGGGGTGTTTTTTCAAACCTGCAGTAGAACTCATTCAGATCGTCTGCCTGTTGTTGATTCTCCAGAGTGCTGGGGGATGGTGTCTTGTAGTTGGTTATCTCTTTCAGACGTTTCCACACTGATGCTGAGTCGCTGGAAGAGAATTGGATCCTTATTTTTTCAGAATAATTCCTCTTTGCCACTCTGATCTCCTTTTCCAGTGTGTATTTGGCCTGTTTATACAAGACTTTATCCCCCTTCCTGTAAGCATCTTCTTTGGCCTGACGGAGCTGTCTGAGTTTTGCAGTGAACCATGGTTTGTCATTGTTGTAGGTTAAATGAGTCCTGGTAGGGATGCACAAATCCTCACAGAAACTGATATATGAAGTGACAGTCTCTGTGAGCTCGTCCAGATCGTTTGCAGGGGAACATCAGGGGAACGTTGTGTTTGGCCTAATGGGGAAGTCGTGGCCTAATAGTTAGAGAGTCAGACTCGTAACCTAAAGGTTGCGGGTTCGAGTCTCAGGCCGGCAGGAATTGTAGGTGGGGGGAGTGAGTGTACAGCTGCTGTGTGTGTGCACTTTGGATGGGTTAATTGCAGAGCACAAATTCCGAGTATGGGTCACCATATTTGGCCACATGTCACTTCACTTCAGCAGCCTCCAAAACACTCCAGTCAGTAAGGTTGAGACAGGCTAGTAAAACCCGCTCTGTCTCGTTGGTCCATCTCTTTACAGTCTTTACCCCAGGTTTAACAGATTTCAGTTTCTGCCTGTAGGTTGGTATAAGATGAACCAGGCAGTGATCAGAGAGTCCTAAATCTGCTCGTGGAACAGAGTGATATGCATCCTTTATTGTTGTGTAACAGTGATCCAGTATATTACTGTCTCTGGTGGGACATGTAACATGCTGTCTGTATTTTGGCAGTTGACAGGAGAGATTTGCTTTATTAAAGTCCCTGAGAATGATTAAAGCAGAGTCTGGGTGTTGTTGTTCTGTGTCTGTGATCAGATCAGCTAGTTTCTGTAAAGCTGAGCTCACGTGCGCTTGTGGTGGAATGTAAACACTCACCAGAATGAACAAGTGAAACTCCCGCGGCGAGTAGAAAGGTTTACAGTTAATCAAGAGCGTTTCTAGATCAGAACAGCACATCTTCTTTAACAGTTACATCTGTACACCACCTTTCATTGATGTAAAAGCACGTCCCGCCGCCGCGCGATTTCCCCGTTGATTCTGTGTCATGATCCGCTCTAAACAGCTGAAAGCTCGGCAGATGAAGCGCACTGTCCGGAATGGCGTCATTCAGCCAGGTTTCCGTGAAACACAGAGCAGCAGCGTTTGAAAAATCCTTGTTTAACCGGGAAAGCAGAAGGAGTTCAACCGTTTTGTTGGGTAGAGAGCGGAGATTCGCCAGATGGCGTTCTTAATCCCCGCCGACGGTGTCCTGACATTTTATCCTACCCGTCAGATTTTCCTTCCAGGGCTTATTGCGCATGCGCACATCAATATTGCATCCTTTTTCTCACGCTGAACAACAATATTTAATGTATCTGCATTACTGTATAGGTAAGGTTAGGGTTGGGGTAGGTGTAGATGTTAATAAAACACAATCTAATAGGTAGAAAAAATTATTTATTGTTGGTTTCCGGTAGCTGTATCCCTTCTAGCCACAACCGCGAATATAACACATAATTACTGCATTTGCATTACTGTAAGGGTAGGTTTAGGGTTGTGGTAGGTGTAGACATTAATAAATCATAATTTGACAGCCAGCATTTTTCGTTGTCGAATTGTACTACCTACTGTTTTAATGGGAGGTAGCAAAATCTGACAGGGTAGCACAAATGGACAGAACACCGGCTCGCTTCCCCCGTCTGTGTGTCCTGAAGCGTCTAAACAGCACCGCTGCTCTGCCGACTACAATGTCCAGCAAAACATCAGAATAAACGAAATCCGGTGAAATATCGGGTGATGTGTACTTCCGAATGTCCAGCAATTCGTCTCTGGTGAAACTGATCGCAGGGATATGACTAAAGACAGGACAAACTAACAAAAACATAAAAACAACTGCGGATGACGCCACGAAGGCTGCCATGAGCGGCACCATCTTACAAAATATATATATGCATTGAAGTCTCCGCACCATATTTCTTTCTTTTTTCCTTGTCTCCTAACTATATCCTCTAAGACGTCTAGGCTTAATGATTTACATGGGTTATAAAAGTTGATTACTACCAGGTTCCCATCTGATTTATATACTTCAATAATCACACATTCTATTTCTACTGAAGTTGCTATTCTTTTAAATGATATCCCATCCCTTACAAATGTTGCACAACCTCCACCTTGACTTCCACCTCTATCAAACCTGACAGACTCATATCCAGGTATTATAAAATCAAGTGAGGTCGAAGCCACGTTTCTTGAATGCAAACAATATCAGGTTTGACTTCAGATTCTGCTACAAACTTTTTAAATTCTTGTCCATTTGCACTTTCATTGTAGCTACATTTACATTGTAGCTACAGAAAGAGAGCAAAGAACATTATCAAATTACATTATCAAAGAACATTTTCACTGACAGTCTACTTCGAGTACTCTCAGAAACTCCCATTAAAATCACTGAAGCTGCTTACACTGTGAAATTAATATCTTACAGATTCGTATACACATCTGCACTTTATTGTTTCTAACTAGAGAATTTGTCAGAAAGAGGTATTCAGTCAGCGAGCGAGTGAAGAAAACACCGGCTTTTTAGCGATGACTCATCTGAACACCTCTGATTGGTGATTGCATTCATAAGCTCAACAGCATCGTGTGTGATTGGTTATAATGCGCAGAGCTGTAAAAACGCATCTGTTTCTGGCTCAGCGCCAGCCAGCGAATGATATGACGCGCTGAACGATTTAATCACGCTGGTGTGATT
Source organism: Spinibarbus caldwelli (assembly GCA_039654775.1). Taxonomy (NCBI): domain Eukaryota; kingdom Metazoa; phylum Chordata; class Actinopteri; order Cypriniformes; family Cyprinidae; genus Spinibarbus; species Spinibarbus caldwelli. The sequence goes on from CM077245.1 coordinate 1,754,881, forward strand.
AAGTATAGAAAATATTAATGGGCTATTTTTTTTTTCTTTTGGAAGCTGCATTCAAAATCCACTTGGCTCAAAAATCTGAGGGGGCACGTGCACCCTCACTTTGAATGGGCATGGCGCCTCTGGTTACATCCCTAGTGAATGTATCATTTGAGGGAACTGTTCTTTATTTTAAAAATTATTCTTTGTTCTTAATATTCTTTATGATTATTATGTTTAAAAAGTAAATCCATGTACATACTGAATACACTGCTGTTGGCTCACTCTCTCAAATTTTCCACAGAATGTGATCCAGAGGGCATATCAGGCAAAAGTAAGTAAACAACCACTAAATACCTCATAATTTTGTATCAATTAAAAAGTCTTTTCTACCTACATTTAAAACTCAAGTTATTTCCTTTTTTTTTCCAGATGATAATGACTATGCTTTACATACACACTCATAATGCGATTATAAGACTTCAGCAATATTGCAATTAAACAATGTAAACACAATACTTCAGTCTAACTGATGTGATTAAACTCATAATCATAGCAACCATAATTGTATAGATATTTATAATATAATATAATATAATAAATAAATAAATAAATAAATAAATAAATGTAAAATATTTGGTGGTGTATACTGAAGTTAATTACAATAAACAGGCATCTAATTGGCATTAAGAAGGCATCACATATTTGGAGTGCTGATTAAAATTAATTCATGTTGACAACAGTGCACAACATGAATATAATGCAGCATATTGTTGGTCGAAAACACTGAAATGGAGACATTTTTAGTCTGGATACCAAAAAAAAAAAACAGAACTAATCAAAGTACACAGTAACACATCTACTGAAACGATGGCACTATTAGTGCACATGTAGCATAGTTAATGATAGAGTTGAATGTTGTGCAGGAATTCTTTTCCAGATCCAAACAGTGCTGATAAGAATCTCTCTAACACATTCCTGATCCTGCTGGCCTTTTGCTTTTGGATTGTCTTCCACCTTGAGGGACCAAGATAATGGCTCATATAGACACAGCAGCTACCCCTGTGCCAAAGAAATGCTGTTCTTTACCATCCATGAAATATCTTCATGCACATTACAACACCTGAAACTAAAGTTTATTTGTATAGCGCTTTTCATGATACAAATCGTTGCAAAGCTGCTTTACAGAAAATTTAAGTTTCTATTTTAAAGTTTCTACATTATATTTAGTAGTAGCGTATCAGCATATGTCAAGTTGATGTCCAGATGATGTTCATCTCAGACTTTACATTACAGAACAATGGACTTTCTCAGACCAGGAGGCCATTATAGACTATTGTTTTTGCTAGGCCAGTCTGCTGAAAAATGCATGTTTTTATTTCCTATTTTTACATCTTACTCTACATTCTCTTGCTATTTTATATGTGCTTTTCTTTTCTTATGCTACACATGCAGCATTACAAAACCTGAAACATGCATTTCGGTCCACAAATCAACATTAAAAAAACCCAAAACAAAACAATAGACTTTCTCCAGGAGGTCTATATGACCAATTGTGCCTCAAATAGACAGTTATTGTTTCTCTCTGTATACTCAATTTGATTTCTACCCTTTATATACAGTTTTCGTTTTTTTCAAATTATTATTTATTCCACAGTATATAGTATTTAACATAGATTATTTATTCTATGTTAAATTTGTATTAATGCAAAATAAAGTATTTATAATAAATATTTTAATATTTTAATGTTGTCTTCACAAATTCATTTGTTCACTTTTTTTTTCTTTGCAAAAAAATGTTGTAGAGCTGTAAATTATACAGCAATAATGCAACACGTTTACTGGAAAAATTATTAGCATTATAAATGGGTTTACAGTTCAACACTATTATACAGATATTTATTTGATTTAATTTTTAATTATTGTTAGAATTGCAATTATTTGATGGACAATAAATAAATAAATACAGTTAGATTAGACATATGTTCTGCCTGTTGTTAATGAAATTGCACATACAGCTGGTATAAGATATTAATGGCTGGTAAATTTTCTCAAGTCACTGGCCATTGGAAGGTGTGACAAAATGTTAGTTTCAGACCCTGTGCACACATGAAGTGCTTTGTCATGCATTTTTCAAGCTGATGTACACCACATCCAATAATATATACAAAAAAATATATTATGATATTATGAATAATTACAGCATTGCACATGAAACAGTGAATCTTAATAAACTACAGCTGTATCAAAACAAAGCTCTTAAAATTATGTAAGCTGCGTAAGCTTTAGGTATCAAAGCAAATGGAAACATTTTGTGGTTTAAGTGTCTGTGCACTGCATTGAAACCTGCGGTTTGATCAACACTTTTACAAACGAAAGCCAATGGTCATGTTCATTTGTTTTTTCATACAGAGTTATTCAGATAACCTCCAGAGGTAAATATATTCTCCTTTACAATTTCACATCATTGACCTTTTTTTATTTATTTATTTTTTTTATTTTACAATTTCACATCATTGACCTTTATCCTTTAATATAATTGTATAATTAATATAATGTTTTATCTAAATAATTTCCAAGGATCAGTTTATAATTTTTTTCCCAGATGTTTCAGAACATGATGTGAGTATTTTACAAGTCCAGCTGAATGAAAGCATCCGTCTGAATTGCAGCATGACTGACAGATACGAAATCTCCTGGTATCACCAGAATCCTGATTCTGGACAACTAACACTACCGATGTAATGAGGAGTCAGAGGCAGTCGGATCCATTTGCAATGTTTATTAAAGATCAGTATCAAAAACCAGGCAGGGGTCGATAAACAGCGTCTAGGATATCACAGAGAACCAGAATCATAAACGTATACCAGGCTTGGGTCGGGGCAGGCGGCAGGCTAGGATCAGATCAGAATCAGAACCAACAATCAAAGGGGCAGGCGGCAGAGAATTCCAAGGGTCAAGGCAGTCCAGGATCATACACAGAATAGCAGGCAAGGTAAACGCTCAGAAATATCAGACGGAACTAAACAAGACTTCGTGTTGAAGGAGAGTGAGAGTGTGGCTTATAAAGTGGGGCTGATGGGAAACACCTGGCGGTGATTAGACCTAGGTACGGGGTGTGTGGGTAATGGAGTCCATGAGAGTGTTAGTACTCAGGTGAGGGTGCCCTTCGGTGGTGATCGGAGAGAGCCACAGAGGCCTGACTTGTGACAACCGATGTCTGCCAAGACCAGCAGTGTAGCGGGAAGAAAACTAACATACAATCAAATCTGGTGTCGTCTGAAAGTTTATGCAGATATGGGGATAATGCATTAACTGACATGAAGAAACAATGAATAATACATTTGTTACACTATTTATTAATCTATGTTAATGTTAGTTAATAAAAATACAGTTGCTGATTGTTTGATCATGTTAGTTCACAGTGCATTAACTAATGTTAACAAACACAACTTGTGATTTTAATAATGCATTAGTAAATGCTGAAATTAACATTAACTAAGATTAATAAATACTGGAGAAGTGTTGTTCATTCTTAGTTCATGTTAACTAATGTAGTTGACATAATTGACATAATGTTAACTAAGGAACCTTATTGTAGTGTTACCGAAGCACTGTTTTCTTATTTAGTTATGTGTGTTATTGAGGAGAGGTTTACTGCTGTAATAATATTGAAACTCTTTGTTTGATGAAGTGCTCATATATTTAAAATATTTTCAGACAAGCTAACAGACAGTGAGGACAAAGTTTATTCTGTCACAGAACCGCCAGAAGATGTTGAGATCACAGGTGAGAGCGGAAGTCATTCTTGCTCCCCAGCAGGCACCAGACGTCTATGTAACGTCAGGTTGACGTTGGACATGACGTCGGACAGACGTTGCATTTTGGTTGAAAATGAAAATCGGGTTGACGTCAAAATTTGACTTAACGTTGGATTTTGGTTGCACAACCTAAAAACAACAAAATCTCAACGTCAGCTGACGTCGTTATTGGACATCAATTTAACATTGACATTAGACGTTGAATTTACGTTGAATTTTGGTCACCCGACGTCGCAACCAAAATTTAACCAAATATCAACGTCTTATGACGTTGTGTGCCTGTTTTGTGCCTGCTGGGTCATGTCTTATACAGCTCTAGTTCTGAAATCAGTCAAGTGCATTAGTGTATAAGTTCATTGGTCCAACTGTATAATCTTGAAAATAAAAGCTTCAAAAGAGGGGTTTTGCAAAGATTCAATAGAAAAAAAACAAAAACAAAACATTTTGGGTTTCCCAGGGAACGGTGAACAGTTTTTAAAGGTGCTTTTACTAAAGCATAAAAACCATAATGCATTTGCAGATATTTGGACACATGCTAAGTTCACCTATTTCTCTGAAAAGCAACGCTACAGCCAGTTAATCTACTTTGAAATGTGCATTCTGTGTCAGAATGTTTGTTTTTGTTTTGGTCTGTGACTCCGCCCACTCCCAGTTCAAGCAATAATATTTTGACACACTGGGTTGCCACACTGCGTTTTGCATCCATGAAAGCGAGTAAATGAACTGGCTCAGGGATCGCAGATTCTACCAGCCTTAAAAAGCTCTATGAGCACGAACTAAATCTACTCGTCACCTTCCATTGTCAATTGCTCTCGTTTTTGTTGCGTGTTCTCAATCTGGCAACCCGCGTGAGCGTCGAGTCTGAGAAAGGCAGGCTGGGAGATAACAAATCTCTCCAATGTTTTGAATTTGGACTGCGGTACCCATTTCAACCGCTAGATGTCAATATTACTTACTCCACCTTTAATAGAACCATTTCTACAGCATTTCAATCATATAAAGTAAATTGTTCCACTATAAAGAACCCTTTCTGGAGTTGTTAACAGTTGGAGAGCAAAATATATTACAGAATGTGCATCACAGATTTTTACAATGGCTTCAAACTCAGTATAGCAGAATTACTGTCTCAACTATGATTATTTTGAAAAGGTTGTTTACTTAGTTTATGAATAATTCTCTGTCTGTCTGTATAGATGAAGTGACGCTGATGGAGCGTGTGCTGATGTTTGGTGGTGTTGGTCTGGCTGTGTTTGTGTTTTTTGTGGCTACAGTCATTGCAGAAAAGCTGATCATTAGCAATGACAAACCTCTTCAGACACAACTGTGTATATTCATGATGTCAGAATGTGATGATGATGATGTTCTCACGGTTTAAAAACAAAAAATGTTTTCACATCAATGCAGATGTGAAAACAGTCATGATTTCCTGACAGACTGCATTAAGGTCATGCAACTAAAACCACAAAAATATGAGGTGATAAACCGACTATCACTGACACTAGAGAGCGTTACTCATCCTAAAAAAATCATTATATTTAGACAAGTCTAATAGAAGGAAAATATTAGTAAGAATTAAAATCACTGAATATATGGGAAGATGAAGGAAGATGCTCCCCTTAAAAACAGTGTGTATTTATAGGTAACTGTAACAGAGAGATGTTTTGTATGTCCACTTATGCTCTTGTTAAGAGAAGTAAAGAAAACATTTGCTTATCATATATCCATATATTATAAGCTAAATTGTGTTATGAGCAGAATCTGTGCAGTGAGAGAACTTTGACAGCACGTGTCAGACTGTCAGATAAACATCTCTCTACAATTTCACAACTCAAAGAGCAGGTTTATCAGCATTAGATTTAGCTTGTCATTAAATCGTTGTATTTGTACTAGTTAAAGCCCTGAACAGGCCAGAATGACCCTCATCATATTCAAACCACTCTCTCCACCATTATTTTCAGACACATTCACATAAACACAGTCATGCACACTTTGAAACATGCTAGTGTTGAATATGTTTCCATCACACACTTCCATCAAACATATTAAAGTAATAAAAAAATCCATGTCATGACCCCTTTAAGTACGCTGCCACTGTGTGTTTGTTACCATAATAAATACCACAATATTCTTTGAAGAAGTCCGTCTAATGTGCCATGGTATACTGTAAGATGTTATGGTGTAATTAATGTAAGGAAAACATTTTAACAATGTGACTAATAAATAATACAAAATGAACTTCAATTTGTCATTCAAAATGGTTTTGAAACCATTTGAAAAGGACTGATATATATATATATATATATATATATATATACATACATATTTATACATGTTATAAGTGAATCACACTGCAGATTGAAAGATATGAGACTAGGAATCACATTTGCTTGATGCAAAAAGAGTTATTGGAACTAGTCTGTTAAAGAATGTCACAATCGCTGCCGGAAGGAACACGGAGCCGTGGATAACACGAAAGAGTCTTTAATAAATCCAACAAACACAGGGTATATCTACACAGGGAACATGGAATGACACACGAACGGAACTGGTAGACCCGACCAGCACAAACTGAATGGACTGGGGCTTAAGAACACAGGACAACCAGGGAAGAACAAGACACACCTGGAATCAAATTAACACAATCAACGGTAGACAGAAACTGGGTCACAGAGCACATGGGGAACAAAACACAACAAAAACAGTCCAGGGGTGTGACAAACAAATGGGAATGAAGATAATTTTATTACTTCAATTTTAACACTTTATTCTTTTATAATTATACTTAACTGACAATGGGAAAATCTGCAACAGGATGATGTATAATTTTTGATCGTGCTGTGAAAATCTTTTACACAGTGTGACTTAGCCAACCTTTAGTTTACGGAAAAAAAAGTCATCCTGGATGGAAGGGCTGAAGTACTTCATATATACACAGATAAATTAAGTGATATTATTGGGTGTTTTTTCTTCCCTCCTATTTCCTCATCCTTTCAGTGCTTTGCACTCCAGTCCAGGTGATGGCGGTAACGCAGAACCAAAGCAGAACGATTTTCAGGAAGAGATGCTCTTTTTTTCATGTTTAGTTTCGGTTTCTTTTCTTTACACGTGATATAGTGTAACATGAGAGCATTAACAAAAGCATGTAAAATATGTAAGTCCTTATTTATATTATGTAGTCCATAGCCAGGTTGTATGTTTGGTTGCTATATGCAATGTTTATTACTGTTTAGCAACAAAATGTCAACTGAACTAGCCAAAACCGACAACATTCCTGTGAATTTGCTAATGGGCCTAGCCAGTCAGTCAGCATTTTTTAAACTGAATTTAGGCTACTTATTAGTCTGAATGTTTTTATTAGTATATACTAAAAATACAGCCTAATGCACTGTGTTAATATGAAGGTGTGTTAATATGAAGGAATTTTCCATACTGATTTTTTTTTACAGGTGTTTAACATGCATTTTGAATTACGCATTGCATTGTGTCGTGGTGTATGGTTAAAGGAAATTCCCGTTAACTTAACAGAAGTTTGGTGATTTCCTGTCATGATCCGCTTTTCTACAGACTTTTTCTTGCAGTGCTGTTTATATAAATAGTAACTTAGAAATGCATGAATTATTTCTGCATTTAGAGCATTAGTTACAGACAGACCAAATTTCTTCAGCCTATTTGTGTCAGCCTTTTAATTCGATTAACCTATCCGATGAACCCTCTTCTGCGATTTAACTGCAATCTTATTTATTTAATATTTAAGGCAAAAATCCATATAGTCAGCCAGATAAATGCTGAATAAGTAATTTAATATTAATAATAATTTAAGGGAAAATTGGGTTTGGAGGTTCAACCACATAATCAGACATTTTGTATTTCACCACAGGTGGACTATTAATGGTGCTGTTGGATAATGTTTATTTTGCAGGTGAGTATTTATTTCTGGAATGTTTTTTATGGTGACACATTGCTGCCACACGTTATTATTTCCACTCAATTATGTCATAATAAGTGTCATGAATCTGGTACATGGACTTCCGTCCGCTGGCCACCAGAAGTCGCTATTCCATTACACTGACTCTTGCACTACACTAACTGTTGCACGTCACCCCCAGACTACAAATTCCATCATCCACTGCACGACTCACACACCTGAGACTTGTCACACAATCATACACCCTACATAAACCATGGACTTCCCTGATCTAGTTGCCGAGTATTGATCTGCGTATAGCACTCTTCTAGCGCTAGCTGCCTTACTGAGCCATTCCGTGTTTCTGTTTAGTTCCTGTATTGTTCTGCGTTTTTCACTCTCCTAGTGTTAGCTGCGATACGGAGCCTGTTTTGTCTTCCCTGTCTTAGTTCCAGTATTGTCCTGCGTTTATTACTCCCCTAGTGTTAGCTGTGATACGGAACCTGTTTCTTGTTTTCTAGTCTGTGTTCCCTGGATTTACCCCTGTCTTACCGTTCGGACTCTGTTTGTGCCTCGCCTGGACTATTGCTCATGTTTATGGATTACCCCTATTGTCAAGCCCTCTGGATAATGTTCGCTGTTGACTGACTCACTCCTGGTTTTGGATTATTCTTGTATCTCGTCTGTGCCATACGTGTTTGCTGATGTTTTAAAGCTTGCACATGGATCCGCACGTCTCACGTCTTGTCAGCCCCGTTACAATAAGGATATGTTATGTCATTAAAATGTCATCTTTTCTTGTAATAACGAGATGTTATGTCGTCATAGCGATATCTTTTCTCGTAATAACAAGATGTTATGTTGTCAAAACAATATCTTTTCTCGTTAAAACGACATCTTTTCTTGTAATAATGAGATTTTGTCGTCAAAATGATCTTTTCTCGTAATAATGAGATGTTATGTCTTCAAAACAATATATTTTTTCGTAATAACAAGATGTTATGTCGTTAAAACAATATCTTTTTCTTGTTAAAACGACATCTTTTCTTGTAATAACGAGATATGTCGTCAAAACGATAAATTTTCTCATAATAACAAGATGTTATGTCGTTAAAACAATATCTTTTTCTCATTAAAACAACATCTTTTCTTGGAATAACGAGATTTTATGTCGTCAAAACGATATCTTGTCTCGTAATAACAAGATGTTATGTCGTCAAAACGATATCTTTTCTCGTAATAACGAGATATGTCGTCAAAACAATATCTTTTCTCATAATAACAAGATGTTATGTCGTTAAAACGATATCTTTTTCTTGTTAAAACGACATCTTTTCTCATAATAACGAGATGTTATGTCATCAAAACGATATCTTTTCTCATAATAACAAGATGTTATGTTGTTAAAACAATATCTTTTTCTCGTTAAAACGACATCTTTTCTCGTAATAACGAGATGTTATGTCGTCAAAACGATATCTTTTCTCGTAATAATGAGATGTTATGTCGTCAAAATGATATCTTTTCTCGTAATAACGAGATATGTCGTCAAAACAATATCTTTTTTCGTAATAACAAGATGTTATGTCATTAAGATGATATCTTTTTCTCGTTAAAACGACATCTTTTCTCGTAATTATGAGATGTTATGTCATCAAAACGATATCTTTTCTCATAATAACAAGATGTTATGTCATTAAGATGATATCTTTTTCTCGTTAAAACGACATCTTTTCTCATAATAACAAGATATGTCGTTAAAACGACATCTTTTCTTGTAATAATGAGATTTTATGTCGTCAAAACGATATCTTTTCTCGTAATAACAAGATGTTATGTCATTAAAACAATATATTTTTCTCGTTAAAACGACATCTTTTCTTGTAATAATGAGATTTTATGTCGTCAAAACGATATCTTTTCTCGTAATAACAAGATGTTATGTCGTTAAAACAATATCTTTTTCTCGTTAAAATGACATCTTTTCTTGTAATAATGAGATTTTATGTCGTCAAAACGATATCTTTTCTTGTAATAACGAGATATGTCATCAAAACAATATCTTTTCTCGTAATAACGAGATATGTCATCAAAACAATATCTTTTCTTGTAATAATGAGATTTTATGTTGTCAAAATGATCTTTTCTCGTAATAACGAGATGTTATGTCTTCAAAACAAAATATTTTTTCGTAATAACAAGATGTTATATCGTTAAAACGATATCTTTTTCTCGTTAAAACAACATATTTTCTTGTAATAACGAGATATGTCGTCAAAACAATATATTTTCTTGTAATAACGAGATGTTATGTCATCAAAACTATATCTTTTCTTGTAATAACAAGATGTTATGTCATTAAAACAATATCTTTTTCTCGTTAAAACTACATCTTTTCTTGGAATAACGAGATTTTATGTCGTCAAAACGATATCTTTTCTCGTAATAACGAGATGTTATGTCGTCAAAACGATATCTTTTCTTGTAATAACAAGATGTTATGTCGTTAAAACAATATCTTTTTCTCGTTAAAATGACATCTTTTCTTGTAATAATGACATTTTATGTCATCAAAACGATATCTTTTCTTGTAATAACAAGATATGTCGTCAAAACGATATCTTTTCTCGTAATAACAAGATGTTATGTCGTTAAAATGTCTTTTTCTTGTTAAAATCACCTTTTCTTGTAATAACGAGATATGTCATCAAAACTATATCTTTTCTCGTAATAACAAGATGTTATGTCATGAAAACAATGTAATTATCTCATTAAAATGACACCTTTTCATTTTAATGTTGTTAAAATGACATCTTTTCCTCTTTAAAACGGCATCTTTTCTCGTAATAATGAGATGTTATGTCATTAAAACGACATCTTTTCCTCATTAAAATGTCATCTTTTCTCATATTAACGAGAAGCTATGGCGTTAAAATGACAATTATCTCATTAAAATTACATATTTTTCTCCTAATAACAACATATTGTTATAAAAACGTTATTTTTCCCTGTTATAGAAGATATATGGTTATATGTGAGTGAGCTAAGCGATTGTCCGCGTTGCTGTCGCCACAGTCCTGAGATAAACGAGGATCTGCACGCTGCTATACACTGTTTTAAATGTATTTTAATGTTATTGTTTTTATTGTAGCAGCAGGTTTGTTAGGAAATTTAGAAAACATAATTGACATAATTGAGTGGAAAAAATAATATGTGTGTGGCAGCAATGCCTCACCGTAGTTTTTAATGCCACCATTTAGTTTTTAATTTTGTTTTACAATGTTTTAAAGAAAGTATACAGTATATCAATGTTCAATTGTTTACATCCTCAGACTCTGCTCCTCAGAAGAATTGTCAGTGTTTCCTCTCCTGTGATGAAGCATCTGGGCTGGAAAAACATGAGAGCATTCATGTTCTTGTAGAACAGCATTCTGAAACAGTTCTTGATGAAATATTTATTGTGTCCAGTTTGTATAATGGAGGACGCTGTTCAGTGCCAGGTTGTTTTGAGAGGGACACACGGTTCACATTAAAAATATATGCGGATAATGTGCAAGTACCTAAACTATTGTACGACAAAACGGATTTACAGCCCGGTAAGGTCTTAACTGATATAACCGTTGTTTTAAAGGATTAGTTCTCTCATAATACGACAGTTTTGTCATAGTTTTACCCCCATCCCCATTCTGTTCCAATGAAGTTATTTTTTCTTCTGTGACACATAATAGGGAAAATTTGCAGCTTAAGCAGTTTTTATATACAGTTAAAGTGGATGTCTATTTTTTTTTAAATGCCAGTATTGAAAAAGGAGAATGTTTTTTTTAAAGTAGTGTACTGACTGACAATCTTCTTCTTTGCCATTGCCTTCAAAATGGATTTGCAGTCACATTACCAAAAAAAAAAAAAGCAAAAAAAAAAAAGCAAACAAACATACAAACAAAAACCCTGTCATTGAATAGTGTTGTGAATAGCTTTACTGGTATTGAATAATTACAGGGGGTGAGGGGGTGGGGGTGAACTATTTCCTTAAGTTATTTTAAAAATGTAATTCTGTTATCATATTGAAATAATAATTGCATGGCTCACACTCTGAACTTTTCCACAGAGTGTGATACAGAGAAGAAAGAGGAGAGGAGTAAGTAAATTAAAGAGGGCTCAATTCTTAAGCTAAAACACACTATACATTTGTATTTATCAGAAAGAAAGAAAAAATCCCAACACTGAAAATTTTGTAATTTGAAGCATTAATTCATGCAGATATGTTTTATTTTTTCAACCTGTGTTTATTTCACTCCCCAGGTGGTGCTGACAGGATCTCCTCCAACACATTCCTGGTTCTGCTGATTATTTGTGTTTTTGCTGTTTTTAAATGCCTGTCAAAGAACTGGTGCTATTTTCGCCATCGAACACACCACTCTACACTGATCTGAAATGATTGTTTTGGACCTCAGACCAACACAAAACACTCTCCAGAACTTACTACTGGACCTTTCTCAGACTTTTCGGAAGCTAGGGTTAAGTTTTCTCAATCCAGTTTACTGTAAACTCTTGCACACTAGCACTTTTGCTGCACACACATATATATGTATCTATATAGATAGATAGATAGACTGATAGATATAGCAATGATAGATATAGCAATAGATTTTTTTGAATATTTAGATTTTATATTTTTGCAACATATACATTAATATGTAATATAAAATATAAATCAGCAACTTTAAATTAATAATTTTATATTTCTCTATCGTTTTAATTGAATGTCATATTTTGCAAGAAAATTCTAATATATTTTTATATATATATATATATATATATATATATGATCAACAATTTTAAATGTATAATTTTATATTTCTCCATTGTTTTTAATTAGATGTAATTTTTGGCAGCTCATGCATGGCAACTATTGATGCCATTCTGTGTTCACGCTTAGAAACAAGGTCCAAAACCAAAGTACAATGTCAACATGGGAAAGCGGCTGCCACTGCGATGATGCAAACATCCCATGAAAAAAATACACTGTGAACACAATCCAGTGGTGGCAGGGGAGCAATCAAACTGTTTCAGACCAAGCAATCAAACCAAGTGTGAAAGCACCTGTATATTTTCATACCAAATTATTCTTATTTAATATAAGCTCATGTTGCATTACTACTTTAGCAACTGCACTACTCCAGCTTGGTTTTTCTGCAGAAATATTCTGAATGTGAAATTACAGGCTTTCATTTACCGCAAAAATGGACCTAAATGAATTAGTTACATATATATATATAGTTAGCTCAAGTGGACTTACTGTTTAATATTTTCTTTTCTTTCTTTCTTACTGTAATAATAACATGATCTGTGATGAAAACCCTATTGATGTTGATAAAAATGTTGATAAAAATGTAAAAACTGTAACTTGAATGCAATGTAAGTCGCTTTGGATAAAAGCATCTGCTAAATGCATAAATGTAAATGTAAATGTTGATGTGACAAATTTTTAAGATTTTGGATTATATTTTGGAAATCAGATTTTAATAAAATCTGCTAAACATGAAAGAAGTTCTGACTATTGCCTCATTTATCATTTACATTTGATGAAGCTAATAAATACTTTTGCTTTGTCTATATATTCTTCAAGTACAACACAGACCACATCCAATAAAACATGTAATTTCCTTATGTAATTGCACATAGAGGTTTGAAGCATTACTTACAGAACAGTACAGCTATAACAAAACACAGCACTCAAAGTTATAGCTGTTGTTTAACACTATGACCGGGAAAGGAAGTGGAAACTCTTTGAGGTTTTAGTGTTTCAGCATCATGCTGTAAACTTTAGTTTGATCAGCACCTTCACAAAGGATAGACACAATGGAGAAAACCATCTTTCTTTGTGTTTTTTCTTCCTGGATCATGCAAATATTTTCCAGTGGTAAGAATACTCTTTAAACTTGCACTCACCCTTTTAACCTCAAATACAACTATTATTTTTATCAAAACAATTTCAGAGAATTGATTTATCAATTTTTCTCCAGATGTTTCAGAATATGAAGTGACTCTGTTAAGAGTTCAGATGAGAGAAAACATCAGCCTGAACTGCAATTTGACCAACAGATATGAAATGGCCTGGTTTCACCAGTATTCTCAACAACTAACTCAACTAATATCTGCAAAGACTAGCAGAGCGTCAGGACGAAAACTGCTAGTTACGTACAATCAAAACTGGAGTCGTCTAACAGTTAATGCAGATGTGGAGATCAACACAGTCACGCTAGCTATTTCTGAACTAACAGAGTCAGATTCAGGTCTTTATTTCTGTGGAACAAAATCAAATATGAAATCAGAAATGCACTTTGACAAACCCATCAGACTACAGGTGAAGGGTTAGTACTGCTGACTTCTCAGTTTCTCTCAAATCTTCATAATGTTTTCAATGCTGAGTTGCTACTGTTGCTCAATTTATTCCAGTCACTCTTAAAAATAAAGGAGGTTTTAACAGAAATGTCATAAAAGAACCATTTTAGCGTCCCCAAAGAAACCTTAAAGGAACTGCTGTTTTCTTAGTATGAAGAACATTTTAATCATCTATAGAACCTTTTTCCACCGTAAAGAATCTTTTTGTATAAAGGAAAGATTCTGTGGAATCATGAAGAACCTTTATTGTTCGTGCTCAGATGAAATCATGTGTGTTGTTGAGGAGTTTTGTGCTGTAATATTATTGAAACACTTTGTGTTTGATAAAGTGCTCATATATTTAAAATGTTTTCAGACAAACTGACAGACAGTGAGGACAAAGTTCATTCTGTCACAGAACCGCCGGAAGACGCTGAGATCACAGGTGAGAGCGGAAATCATTCTTGCTTGTGTTGCATACAGCTCTGAAAGCACTATTAATTCTTCAGTCAAGTGTATTAGTGTGTAAGTTATTAAAGCAAAAGCCAAACAGTTGATTGGTCTGACTGTACAAGCTTAAAAATAAAGGTTTCAAAGGGGGTTCCTGCAGATTCCATAGAAGAACCATTTTTGTTTCCCCAAAGAACAATCAATCAAAATTAGTGTCTGAACTGTGTTTCTTTATTCCATTGATGAATTAGTTCATTAATGTGTTGTGTCTCTGTATAGATGAAGTGACGCTGACGGAGCGTGTGCTGATGTTTGGTGGTGTTGGTCTGGCTGTGTTTGTGTTTTTTGTGGCTACAGTCGTTGCAGGAGGAATCATTCACTATCATGGCTGGCAGAAAGGATGGAGCGCAGCCAAACGCTCATCTCTGATTCACCACAAATCACTTAAATGACACATTTGTGTCATTTTTTTTTTTTTTTTTTTTTATAATATCCCAATGATCAGCATTGCTATAGGTTGCCGCCGATGGTGGCTCACCAATGTGATTCAGATGTGGTTCTGTTGACCAGATCTCACTTAAGACTTCTGTTGTGGCAAAGCTCTTTAAGAGCATTAATATATAAACTGAGTTCAAGAGAAAATATACATGCTGTCTGTTTTATGGCACATAAAGCTTGATTACAGCTGTAAAATCAAGAGATTTTTATGTATTTGTGCACTTTCTGGGAGAAAACCTGATCATTAGCAAGGCTAAATCTCTGCAACTGTATATATGTAATGATGTCAGATCTGTTCTCACAGTTTCAAAAAAATAAAAAATAAAAAATGGTTTCACATCAATGTTGCATATGACCCTCAACATATTCAAAGCACTCTCTCTGTCTCTTTGCCATTATTTTCAGACAGAGCAGAGATCAGCTTGTTTGAAACAGCTTCACAAACAGTGTTTTCAACCGCACTATTGCAATTTCTGTGCTGCAAACATCAAATAATAACAAAAGTATTGGGATATTAGTTTATGAGTAAATGACACGTGAAAGAATAATGTTGCTTCAGATAAAGATTGTATCTTTTACACTGTTATGCCAGTAGGTGGCGACCAGTGACTGTTATAATGTAATTGATGAGCTTGATTCAGATGAAACAAGTCTTCATTCATTATTTCGAACCACTTTTCATTATTAAATATTTTTAATAGACTCATTTATAACATGTTGGACATTTATAGATAGACTCATTTATAACATAAATAGAGCATTTTGTCAGAACCTCAAGTAAATTAGCCTACATATTATTTAGTTTGGTGGTCTTATCTATCTATCTATCTATCTATCTATCTATCTATCTATCTATCTATCTATCTATCTATCTATCTATATATATATATATATATATATATATGGCATCTAACTGTTAGCACTATTATGTACAGTCTTACAGACTAGGATGTAAAATGTATAATCTTACAGACAAGTTGAAATCATTTTATATTTGGGACAATAATAAGGCATTATAATGGAGGATTCTAAAAGGTTTTCTTATTGTAAAGACGTGATGCTTCTCATCCAGTGTGCGAAGTTCTGCAAGATTCTAAGTAATTGGAGAGAGTTTTTTTTTTTTTTTTACTCAGCATTTTACATAAATTAGTGCAGTAATAATATTACACTACCAGATTTATTTCTTGGTAATGCAACAGTAAAGCACTGAGCTTAAGTTGGGAAGCATACAAAATGTATTTTTATTAACAACAGCAATGTGCAAAATCTATTGTATATGGAAAATTTATATATTCTACTGTAATGTAGAATAAATGTACCATTATTCTTCTATAGTATCATTGTCACGGTGTGGTGCAGGAGAAACGCACAAATATGAAGAGGATAACGATAAACAGTCTTTAATAAGCCACATAAGGGTCATCCATATCAGGAAGGCAGGGTACATACACACACAGGTAACACTGACGAGACCGGACGAAGAAACACTGAACTGAATACAACTTATACGGGAAGGATCATTGACAAGACATACCTGAACATAATGACACAATCAAGGGGAGACAGAGACTAGTCAATGGAACACGAGGGATAAAATGAAAACAAACACAGAAGTTCATAAAGTGTGACAATCATATTGAACTGATTGACAACTTCAGTGATTATTTTGTTTTTCAAGGCACTTTGTGACTTTTCTTACTTAATACACAAAAAAGAGCAAAACTTTGACAAAATTTGATTTCTTGATAATGTGATATTTTATAAAAGTGATTTTATAAATTCAAAATATAAAACAAAAAAGTGGAAATGAATGGCTAATAAGCCAATAAGTGCTCCTCTGTTGCCATCTACTGGTTATATTGGTAATTTGGTATCTGTTTCATTTTAAATAAGTGTTTATTCACCACAAGGTATATTTTGGTCATCCCATTGAAAATAAAATTTAATTTGGATAATTTTTAGAGCTTTAAAGTGCTGGAAATAGTTGTGTGAAATGTCATTAAAAATTTGAATTTCTCTCAAAAGGCTGTACAAACCCTGAAATTAATAATGTCAAGTCACTTTTATTTATATAGCACTTTTAACAATGCAGATTGCATCAAAGCAGCTTTACAGTAAAAAACGGGAAAATAGTGTCAATAATTGACAATAATGAACAGTCAGTTCTGAATGGATCTCACAGCACTGTGTATTAATGTGTCAGCAGATCAACACTGGTTCCAGAGTAAACCTGTTACAGTTTGATAAGCAGTTTTGTAAAATAACTTCTGTTTTTGCTTTTCAAATAAAAGAGTGGTTTCAGTTTAATATCCGGCAGGTTCATTCATTGGTAATAAATAATTGATAATAAATAATATTGATGATAATAAATAATCAAGTAACATTGGGCTTGTTGCTTATTGTGTACTTTCTCCTTGTGAAGAGATTTATGTTTGGAGTTCTGTGGAAAACGATCAGTTTATTTAAAGTGATACCACATAATCAGCCCTTTTCTGTTCTCCTCAGGGCCAAACCACTGATTTTACTTCCATGCATCACTGTGCCAGTGAGTATTGCATTGTCTGTGGAAGAACTAGTATTTTAGTTCTTTGTTTCTAAAGATAATGACAAAGATTTTTTATCTTCATCCACTTTGGTCTAAATGTCTGCCATTTCATATTTTGTTACCTTGTATAAGGTTTTGTTTTTAAAATAGGGATATTATGTATAATTATGTATAATTATGGCATTGCACATGAAACAGTGAAGTTAATAAACTACAGATTTAAGAAAAGAAAGCACTTTAAATAATATAGAAGCTGCATAATCTTTCCTTAAGAAAGGAAGGGGAAACACGCTGTGGTTTAGTGTCTTTGCGCTGCAATGAAACCTGCAGTCTGATCAATGCTTTTAGCAACGAAAGACAATGGAGAAGGTCATGCTCTTTTGTGTTTTTTCATACTTGATTGTTCAGATCACTTCTAGCGGTATATATATTCTCCTTTACAATTTCACATCATTGACCTTATTATCTAAATATAATCAATGTTTTAATCATTTCAAAGGATCAGTTTATGATTTTTTCCCAGATGTTTCAGAACACGATGTGAGTCTGTTAAGATTTCAGATGAATGAAAGCATCAGTCTGAACTGCAGCATACCCAACACACATGATATAGCCTGGTATCACCAGAATCCTGATTCTGGACGACTAACACTACTGATATTTGCCAGAAGCAGCAGAAAAGAGCTATTTACAATCTATCAAAACAGTCGTCTGACAGTTAAAGCAGATATGCTGAGCAAAACAGCCTCGCTAGTTATTTCTGGACTAACAGAGTTAGATTCTGGTCTTTATTTCTGTGTAATAATATTAGTGAATTCTATGCTCTTTGGAAACTCCATCAGACTAGAGATGGAGGGTTAGTACTGTTGACTTTTCAGTTTCTCTCATATTTTCATACTGTTTTTAATGCTGAGTGTTTTTTCACTGCAGTGCCATATAAGAACCATTTTTGAACCTTCTAGTGATCAGTTCCTTAAAAAAACATTGTTTTAGTCTGAAGAACATTTTAATCATCTATAGAACCACTTTCCACTATAAAAAACCTTTTGTTCAATGGAAAGATTTTGTGAATGTTCTTTTTTCCAGGGTTCCCACGCTTCTTGAAAGTGCTTGAATTTCAGACATATGGATTCAAGGCCTGGAAAGTACTTGAAAACAAACATAGGTCCTTGAAAGTGCTTGAATTAAATTTGAAATAAATTTTGTTTATGGTGCTATTTCAAAAATTGTCCTATATGTGGTGTCAAAGACAGAACAAAACGGCACTAATGATTGGGGTGGAGATAGGATAGCGCGAAAAAAAACCTTGTGTGTGTTGATGCGCAGCCTGGAGCCCAGCGCGGGACAGTTTTCTTAAGCCTGCTCCTGCTCAGTTTCTGACTCTTACCACCCACTCCCACAACATCTGTGTCCCGCTCCCGCAAACATTCTAATACTGTAAATAATTTTCGCACATCAGGGAGCCTCTATCAATATGCGGGATATTGAAATCGCATTTGAATGAGCGTTCGTTGTTCTCTTTTGATTTCGCGATCACGCACACTCTGTGTAAAGTGAGCACATACAGTGTGTGCATAATTATTAGGCACATTGATATTCTGATCTCTTTTTTTTTTTTTCCAAGCACATTTTACCAATTCTAAACCACATCAATCTTATATATTTAATCATTTATAAGTGATATACAATTGTCCATGAAGGCTGGAAGTGAAAAAATTCCTTATATTCAGGTGTGCAGAATTATGAAATGAGCCAAAAAAGAGATTTAACTCAGACTGAAAATTCAAAAATTATTAAATCCCCATGAGAAATATTCAAAACTATAATGCAATACAGAAATTGCAAAGTTAAGGCATGACCATTGGTCAGCGAAATGCTGATTGGGTCAGCGGGGTCAGAAAAAACAGGTGGAGAAGAAAAAACACGTTAACTGCAAAAGAATTAAAAATTAATGTGAAGAATTAGGTTTGAAACCATCAGGAACCATTTAGTCTCCAGCGCCATCATTTTCCAGAACTGCAACCTACCTGGAGTCTCCAGAATTACAAGGTGTCAGGTTCTCAGAGACTTTACTTGGGTAAAAAATGACCCTCACTTAATGAGAATAACACGCTGAAGTGCTGTGAAATACATGAAGACAAATCTTTTATCGGCTTTATGGACAGATAAGTTGTGAGTGACTCTTGAAGGACCAGCATCACATCCTCTTGTAACTGTTTGAAGAATTTATCTTCCAGAATCTGGCAGTACGTTTTAGGAGTTCATTTTTAGTCAATCTCTGCAAGACAGACTTTTCAGGATAGGAGATGAAATAAAAATGAACTCCCAAAACTTACTGCGACCTGGAGCTAAGAAGAAAATGTAGAACTTGAAAAACGGGAAAAACAGCTTAGTGAAAAGAGTTTACAGTTTAAAAGCAAATAGAAAGTCCTGTTTTTTTAAATTTCTTTTCTTTATATTTTTTTGCAGATTTGCACATGTACAAGGTGTAAAATGTTCATTGATTAAATGTTCCTCTAGGTCAAAGATGAAAAAATGGGATTTACAATAGAAAGTGTTTTGCAAAATAATTTTGACTTTTTTTTTAATAATGAGTAACGTCTCTATTGAGTGAATGTGCAATTTTTTAATGTTAACAGGTTTTACCGTGTTATTACAACATTTAACTACTTTTTATTAATTTAAAAAATTGAGAAATTCTTTCAAATTTAATTCTTGTACAAGAACTACAGCAAAACCAATTTGATGCATATTTGATCAATATTTTAGAAATTGTATTTGAATATTACCAGTACTGACTTCAATGGATTTCATTACATTCCTTTGAGCACGACTGCTCAAAACGGTCTAAATTTATGAAACCTACACATTCAAAACATTATTACTCTAAATGTTTAATATAAATGTTCAGTGTAAGTGAAATGTTAAGTACTGTAAGGTCTTTCATGACGCTACATATGCTGGGGTGTGAATTTGATAGGTGCTTGATATAAAATAAATGGTGCTTTAAAAAGTCCTTGAATCTGGTGTTCATGAAAGAGTGGGAACCCTGTCTTTTATGCAGTGTTTGGACTCCAGATATGAATAATTTCTGAAATCGTGTGTTGTTGAGGAGTAATCATATATCTAAAGTGATCATATAATTTCAGACAAGCTGACAGACAGTGAGGATGAAGCTCAAAGCTCTGATGTTGAGATCACAGGTGAGAGCAGAAATCATTCTTGTTCGTGTTTCATTTTATTTCAGGAACTCTTTAAATGCAATCAGAATTAGTGTCTAAACTATTTGTGTTACTTTATTCTGTTGTTTAATTGGTTTATGAATATTTCTGTTTGTCTGTAGATGGGCTGACGCTGATGGAGCGTGTGCTGATGTTTGGTGGTGTTGGTCTGGCTGTGTTTGTGTTTTTTCTGGCTATAGTCATTGCAGGAAGAAATATTTACTATCACGGTTGGCAGAAAGGATGGACCGCAGCTGAACATGCTGGTCTGACAGTTCAAAAATCACCTAAATGATACACTTGTGTGCTTTATTTTTCACAATAATCAGCATTTTTGTACATTACACCAGTGGTGGCTCACGATTGTGATTCAGATGTGGTTCTGTTGGCCAGATCTCACTTAGACTTCTGTTGTGGCAAGAAGAGCATTAATATGTACATATAAGCTGAGTTCATGAGAAAGTATAAATGTCATCTATTTTATGGCACAAAGCTTGTTCAAATGAAATGTCTTCAATGTTAAATGTGTTGTTGAGAGTTCTGATCAAATAAACAGCAGTAAAGCTAAGAAATCACATGGTCATATTTTTGATGGGAAAATGATAGAAATGATCATTCTTTCTGAATGTGATGTAGACCTAAACACACTGTCTGTGACTATAAATAAACAGAAACAGGCACGAATGAATAAGTATGTGTCGGCTCATCTTTCTTTTTTTGAAATAATGGTACCACTTTATTTCTGTGACTAATTTGCAATTTTGAAACAAATTATTGATTGATGATCAATGTATCAAAAATAATTATAAAATACAATAAAATAGAGTAGAATTCCAAGAAAAAAAAAAAAAAAAGGTTGAGTAATTAATGACAGAATTTTCATTTTTGGGAGAACTATCCCTTTAAACATTTGCTTGTTTGTACAGTCTTTTTTGCTTAGTCTTATGTAACTTTATTATTTTGAGTTTGATTAACTTAAACTGTTTAAGCAATCAATTTCCTCAAACTATTTAAGTAGCTATATAGCTGTTTAGACATAGATTTGTTACCTGAATTCAAATGGACTGAGTGGAATAAACTTTTAATTGACTAAACAACACTTGAAAAATACAAGTCACTCATATTTATTGGTTTTAAAACTTAAGGCAATCGGTTTAAACAGTTTGAGATAGCTTGTTGATTTTCACAGCATTAAGAAAGGAAGTGGAAACACGTTGTGGTTTAATGTCTTTGCACTGCAAGGAAATCTGCAGTTTGATCAATGCTGTGACGAACAAAAGACAATGGAGAAGGTCATGCTCTTTTGTGTATTTTCATACAGGATTATTCAGATCACCTCCAATGGTAAATTTATTCTACTTTACAATTTCACATTATTGATCTTTTTATCCTTAAATAGAATTAATGTTTTATCTAAATCATTTCAAATGATCAGTTTATGATTTTTTCCAGATGTTTCAGAACATGAAGTGACTCTGTTAAGATTCCGGCTGAATGAAAGCATCAGTCTGAACTGCAGCATGAGCAGCAAATACGAAATAGTCTGGTATCACCAAAATCCTGATACTGGACGACTAACACTACTGCTATATCCCAGCTATGAAACCTATAAAAGCTATCAAAGAGATCGCATAAGATTTATAAGAACAGCTGGGACCAACACAACCTCGCTAGTTATTACTAATCTAACAGAGTCAGATTCAGGTCTTTATTTCTGTGGAACATCAAGGCATTTAGAAAATCACTTCCACAAACCCATCAGACTAGAGATGGAGGGTTAGTACTGCTTTTCAATTTCTCTCAAATCTTCATAATGTTTTTAATGCTAAGAATTTTTTGACTGTTTCTTAATTTATTTCAATCATCACTACTATGTTACAGTTTTTTTTTTTTTTTTACTGCAGTGCCATATAGGAACAATTTTTATTTCCACAAAGAATATTCTAGTGATTAGTTCATAAAAGAAGCAATGTTTTCTTAGTGTGAAGAACATTTTAATTAACTATAGAACCATTTTCGATTATAAAGAACCTTTTGTGCAATGGAAAGATTCTGTGGATGTTCTTTTTTATGCAGTGTTTGTGCTCCAGATACGAATGATTCCTCAAATCATGTGTGTTGTTGAGGAGTTTGCTGTTATAATAATATTGAAAATATATGTGTCTGAGTAAGTGATCATATCATTTAAATATTTTCAGACAAGCTGACAGACAGAGAGGACAAAGTTCATTCTGTCACAGAACCGCCAGGGGATGATGAGATCACAGGTGAGAGCAGAAATCATTCTTGCTCATAATTTATTTTATTTTAGGAACTCATCAAGTACATTAGTTTATATGTATGAAAATTTTAATAATTTGAACCCTTTGTCCAATGGAAATATTACATGGATGTTAAAGGTTCTTCATGGATCGATCAAAGCAAATTAAAAAACTTTTTTTTTTTTTTTTTTTTTTTAAATAAGTGTAACTGTTTATAGTTACTGAGCAACATAACTACTTGTCACATTATTATAGAATGTGCATCACAGATGTTGTGCAATTTTATCAGAGTTTCAAACCCAGCACAACATATCAGAATTGGTGTCTGAACAATTTGTATTTCTTTATTCTGTAGTTTAATTGGTTTATCTGTCTGTCTGTAGGCTCTACAGTCAAGGTGATGCTGACGGAGCGTGTGCTGATGTTTGGTGGTGTTGGTCTGGCTGTGTTTGTGTTTTTTCTGGCTACAGTCGTTGCAGGAGGAATCATTCACTGTTATACGGTTGGCAGAAAGGATGGGCCGCAGCCAAACGTGCTGGTCTGACTGATTAAAAAAAAAACAAACACCTAATTGACAATAAGACTTCTGTTGTGCCAAAGCTCTCGAGGAGCATTAAAGTGCCCCTTTTATGCTATTTGGTATGCTAAAGATTCATAATTTGGTTTTGAGAGTCCTCAACAATAGGTTTGCATGCATGCAAGATCAAAAAACATGCATTTTCATTGACTCTTTTGTGCATGATTCTCAAACGATTCATTCGAAGAGTCATCTTTCCAAACCCCTCCTCTGTGTGAAGCTACTCTGCTCTGATTGGTCAAATATATGGAGTACTGATAAAGCACTGCAGTTTGTAAACCAGTGTATTGCACCATCCTTTATCATGACTTCAGGTAATAAGAACAACAGACATTTTATATTAATCGACACATTTCTAGACAATAGCGGCCCACAGCTGATCAGCAGAACTATAACGAGAATTAGCCTGAAACCTATATACACAACACACAAACTACATATTTTTTGCACACTCGACAGAACATAACAGCAACAATTATTAATCATACTTACAGGTTGTGATTTGGACAAACTGGACACTGGCTGATCTCCCAAAGACAATTGATTTACGAATCCCACATTGAACTTGTGCAGGTTGGAGAAGCAGTCGTCAGTGAAATGACGGGAACACAGCAAAAAGTTGTGATTATACTGCTGTATAATTGTAGTAAAGATGAATTCTTCACAGCCTTTGACTGGGTTCAAGTTTTCGTGGGAAGTCGAAAGAACAAAGGCGGGAATTATGCAAATGTGGTAACTTGTGATGTGTGAACTTCACAGAAATGTGATTCAAATTACAAACGACTCGTTTCAGTGGGTCAGACCTGACTCTTTCTTTTGAGAGACAATAACTTTATGATGCACTTGCAGCTTTACAACTTTGCAGACTGTTTACATTCAAATACAGCTACATTACACACTGCATGAAAGGTCAGTTTCAAAAATCCATAATAGGGGCACTTTAATATGTACTTATAAGCTGAGTTCAAGAGAAAATATAAATACCATGGCACATAAAGCTTGTTTGAATAAAATGTCTTCAATGTTAAATGTGTTGTTGAGAGATTTGTAATTAAATAAAGAGCAGTAAAACTAAAAAAATCACACGTGTTTGTGCATTTTCTGACGGAAAACCTGATTATTAACCTTTTATACATTTTTTTTAAAAAATATAAATAGAAAGCTTAAATATAAAGTTGTTTTTGTGTTCTATACCAATTTTGCTAGTGACGTGGAAAGGAGTCAGTGTGTTTAAGCTCAATTTGTTTATTAGTGCAATTATGATGATTACGATGATGGTTTTTACTAGTGCACTGTAAAAAATACTGTTGTTTTAAGTTTAAGTAACCTTGTTGCCTTAAATTTCTGAGTTTTGAGTTAATACAAAGAAAGACTGGTTTGAGCAACAGAAACTCACAATGTTATCTTATCTGAGTGTTGATGAGAAGTTGATGAGAAAAAGAAGAAAAAAGTGAATTTTTTACAGCATGGGGTTATTAATATAATTATTTGATAGTTAGTACTCCGATGAGATGATTGATTGGTAGCAGAGTAGTGATTTTCTAAAACCTGTTGTTTGTGTAATGTTCGTGTATTTGAAGAGGACCGATGGCCATAATAAATGACGTACCAGCCCTAGAATTAATTTATTTTTAATAATTTTATTTATTTTTAATCTAATTTTAATTATTTATTAATTTATCATCTTCAATTAATATTAATAGCCAGCATAGCAATTGTTCACGTTAATTAGAACTTTTTTTTAGCAATGATTTAGAATTGACTTGAGACTGGCATTTGTACAGTGTTTTTTTTTTTTTTTTTTTTTTTTTTTTTTTTGTCAATGAAAGAAACCGTTTACATTCATGTATCCACCCACAACGTAATCACAAGCTCCTGGAAACCACAAACATGTCTGCGTAACACATTTTCAATGGTAAACAACTGCTATCATTCAAGATCAATAACAAGTTGAACATTCAGATGAAATGAAAGTGAAAGTTATTAGTCTCGGGAAAGCATTTATTCCATATCTGTCACATAAAGCAGCTCTTCTGTATTCTCCATGGGTTGAACGGCTTGTGTCTTTTCAAAAACAGCAGTCAGTATACAGTCATTTGTATACAAAACCATTCTTGGTTTTAGTGTCAGCTAGAGTTATTGTAGTTGATTGTTTCTCTGTTGCATCACTCAGTCAAGTGACATTCTTCAGCATATTATGTCCTCACACACTATATATTCATTCAGGGACTCACTGCAACTGCAATCTTCCACAGCTTTATCCTACTGTCATCAAAATTTGTAATGTCAAGACATGGCACTACTAATATTGTTGCCTCCTGAATGCCTTTATTTATATATTATTTTAATCCAGTTGACTAAAATACCTCCGCTAGAACATTTTATGATGACGGTTACAGAGAATAGGGAGAAAGACCGCATGTACTTTTCAGTACTGAATACTTATTATTATTATTATTATTATTATTATTACAACAACAACAACAACAACAATATTTATTTATAGAGCACATTTAAACACAACCGAGGTTGACCAAAGTGCTTTACAAAGAGCAAAACACACATAAAATAAAATGGTAACAAAACAAGTAAAATCAGCACAGTACAATAAAAGACCCAGGAAATATACTAAGGAGTGTTATAAGCCAGGGTGAAAAAATATGTCTTTAGATAAGATTTAAAAATACTAATAGATGGGGCATGTCTGATAAAGGGAGGAAGGCTATTCCAAAGCTTCGGTTCCGCAGTAGCGAAAGCGCGATCACCACAATTTTTAAGTTTCACTCTAGGGACAATGAGTAGGCCAAGGTCACAAGATCTCAAGGTTCTAGACGGAGTATATGGAAGCAGCAGATCAGTTAAGTATTGAGGAGCCAGATTATTGAGATTTTAAAATCAATCCTATACTTGCCAGGGAGCCAGTGTAGGGACATTAAAACAGGAGTAATATGGTCACATTTTCGCTTCCCTTCAAGCAGTCCAGCGGCTGCATTGTGAACTAACTGAAGATGAGAGCTTGAAGACTGAGAAATACCAAAATACAAAGAGTTACAATAATCAAACCGAGATGATATAAAGGCATCGATAGCCGTGTCAAGATTTTTTCTAGATAGAAAGGGCTTAACTTTACTGAGAAGGCAAAGTTGATTAAAAGCATTACTTAACTACAGCTGAAATCTGTTTATCAAACTTTAGGCTGGAGTCAAATAAAATAAAAAGTTCCTGGCACACTGTGTATTATATGGAGTGAGGTAGCCAAAATCAAAATTAAAAGCAACATTTTCCCTAGAACCAAACAAAATAAATTCTGATTTGTTTTCGTTCAGGTGTAAGAAGTTTCTTGAAAGCCATAGCTTAAGTTTGCTTAGGCAGTCTAACAATGGCTGAAGTGAATACGTATTATTATGCTGTAGGGGAAGATAAATCTGGGTATCATCAGCATACAGATGAAAGGAGACACCATATTTTTCAAAAATAGAAGCCGGGGGAGCAAATACATTGAAAACAACACAGGACCAAGGATCGAACCTTGCGGAACACCACAACCAAGAGGAATGTCAGTAGAAACGCAATGCCCTATTTGAACAGTAAAACACCTAGTATTTGACACATACTAGGAGGCAAAAAAAAAAAAAGGAAAAGGAGGCAACGTCACACTGCCATGTCAATATGTGACATATTACACAAACATATATGATAGGTAGTGAGATTGCTGAAATTGATTTAAGTCGGTCAGAAAACATCCCTGTCTGTCAGACTGAAGAATGTAGTGGACGAGTATTTAAACAAAGAAACTGTGATGTCGTCATCATCAAGGATCTGATCTTCAGTGACTCTGGGACGTATATTTTGAGAGTCTATTACCGCAATGATCAGGCAGAGCTGGAGCAACAAATCAGGACATACCAACTTTGTGTTGACGGTAAAGTCAAAACTGACCAAACTATCAGCATGTGCTTTCTGGTTTCCTTTAGTAACTGTGTCAATGTTGCATCTAAGCAGCAGAGACTCTGAATGGGACGAGCTTAATATTCAGATTAGTCATCTCAAATATGGGTATTCCTATCACTGATTTTTAATTGTCCCTCCCTTGATATTTGCTTATGGATTGGATTGATTATAATAATAATTAATGTCTTTGTGTTTCTTCTCAGATGAGGTTTCGGTGAAAATCGGTGAGGAGCTGAAGTTGGATGTTCTGTTGCCAAACGCTGATCAAGTGGAGCATCAGAGAAGAAGCACAGAGTGGATAGAGGATTAGAGTAAAACTGATGGAGTTCAGAGTGAACGAATCACCATCAGAAATGGAAACCTGATCATTAATGAGTTTCAGAATCAGAATCAGAATGAGCTTTATTGTCAGGTATGTTTACACATACGAGGAAATTGTTTTCATGACAGAAGCTACCGCAGCGCAACAGAATGACAGAGACAGAACAAAAAACACCGATAGTAAAAAGAAGAATTAAAAAGAACAAGTAAATAAGGAATAACAATATACAAATTTACAATTGTATGTATAGGTATATAACAGTAGACAGTTTTGTATGTACAGGTATATTATGTGCAAATTGAAATGTAGACTAAGTATGTGTGTTAGATAAGTGTATAAATAGTGTGTTATTATTGTCAAGTGTTCATGAGATGGATTGCCTGAGGGAAGAAACTGTTCCGGTGTCTGGACGTTCTGGTGCTCAGAGCTCTGTAGCGTCGACCAGACAGTAACAGTTCAAAGAGGGAGTGTGCTGGATGTGAGGGGTCCAGAGTGATTTTTCCAGCCCTTTTGCTCACTCTGGATAAGTACAGTTCTTGGAGAGTGGGGAGGATTGTACCAATGATTCGCTCAGCAGTCCGGACGACTCTCTGTAGTCTTCTGAGGTCAGATTTGGTAGCTGAGCTGAACCAGACAGTTATTGAAGTGCAGAGGATGGATTCAATGATGGCGGAGTAGAACTGTTTCAGCAGCTCCTGTGGCAGGTTGAACTTCCTCAGCTGGCGAAAGAAGTACAGCCTCTGCTGGGCCTTTTTCACAATGGAGTCTATGTGAATGTCCCACTTCAGGTCCTGGGAGATGGTGGTGCCCAGGAACCTGAATGACTCCACTGCAGTCACAGTGCTGTTCATGATGGTGAGTGGGGGGAGTGCAGGGGGGTTTCTCCTGAAGTCCACGATCATCTCCGCAGTTGAGAGCGTGTTCAGCTCCAGGTTGTTAAGATTGCACCAGACAGCCAGCTCCTTAACCTCCTGTCTGTAAGCAGACTCATCACCGTCCTGGATGAGGCAGATGAGTGTGGTGTCGTCTGCAAACTTCAGGAGCTTGACAGAGGGGTCTTTAGATGTGCAGTCATTGGTGTACAGGGAGAAGAGCAGTGGGGAGAGGACACAACCCTGGGGGGCACCAGTGCTGATGGTGCGAGTGGCGGATGAGAATTTGCCTAGCCTCACTAGCTGCTGCCTGTCTGTCAGGAAGCTGTTGATCCACTGACAGACGGAGGTGGGTACAGAGAGCTGAGTTAGTTTGGGCAGTAGGCAGTTTGGAATGATAGTGTTAAAGGCTGAGCTGAAGTCCACAAACAGGATCCTCACATAAGCCCCTGGTATGTCTAGATGTTGCAGAACATAATGCAGTCCCATGTTGACTGCATTGTACACAGACCTGTTTGCTCTGTAGGCAAACTGAAGAGGATCCAGCGAGGGTCCAGTGATGCCCTTCAGGTGG
The DNA here is from genome assembly GCA_039654775.1 of Spinibarbus caldwelli. NCBI lineage: Eukaryota > Metazoa > Chordata > Actinopteri > Cypriniformes > Cyprinidae > Spinibarbus > Spinibarbus caldwelli. The sequence goes on from CM077245.1 coordinate 1,784,234, forward strand.
GCCAGCACCAGTTTTTCAAATGACTTCATGACCACAGACGTTAGAGCCACAGGTCTGTAGTCATTTAGTCCTGTAATTTTGGATTTCTTTGGGATGGGGATGATGGTGGAGCGTTTGAAGCATGAAGGGACTTCGCACAGCTCCAGTGATCTTTTGAAGATCTGTGTGAAGATGGGGGCCAGCTGGTCAGCACAGGATTTCAGACAGGCTGGTGTCACACAATCTGGGCCTGGTGCTTTTTTCCTTTACTGCTTCTGGAAGACCTGGCGGACCTCGTCTTCGCTGATCTGAACTGCAGGTGTGGGGAGAGGGGGGTTGCTGGAGGTGTTAATGGTTGTGTGGAGAGGTGTTCGGGTGGGTGTGGGGTGTTTTTTCAAACCTGCAGTAGAACTCATTCAGATCGTCTGCCTGTTGTTGATTCTCCACAGTGCTGGGGGATGGTGTCTTGTAGTTGGTGATCGCTTTCAGACCTTTCCACACTGATGCTGAGTCGCTGAAAGAGAATTGGATCCTTATTTAGACCCAGAGATGCAGGATCATACAGAGTTCTGGACCCTGATGGAGAACTCTCGATCACAGTGACAGTCAGAGGTGAGAGAAGCTCAGTAGATGTCTATATACAGTGGTGTGAAAAATTGTTTGCCCCCTTCCTGATTTTTAATTTTTTTGCATGTTTGTCACACTTTAATGTTTCAGATCATTAAACAAATTTAAATATTAATCAAAGATAACACAAGTAAACACAACATGCAGTTTTTAAATGAAGTTTTTTTTTATTATGAAGGAAAAACAAAATCCAAACCCACATGGCCCTGTGTGAAAAAGTGCTTGCCCCCTAAACCTAATAACTGGTTGGGCCACCCTTAGCAGCAACAACTGCAATCAAGCGTTTGCGATAACTGGCAATGAGTCTGTTACAGCGCTGTGGAGGAATTTTGGCCCACTCATCTTTGCAGAATTGTTGTAATTCAGCCACATTGGAGGGTTTTTGAGCATGAACCGCATTTTAAAAAGGTCATGCCACAGCATCTCAATAGGATTCAGGTCAGGACTTTGACTAGACCACTCCAAAGTCTTCATTTTGTTTTTCTTCAGCCATTCAGAGGTGGACTTGCTGGTGTGTTTTGGATCATTGTCCTGCTGCAGAACCCAAGTTCGCTTCAGCTTGAGGTCACGAACAGATGGCCGGACATTGTCCTTCAGGATTTTTTGGTAGACAGCAGAATTCATGGTTCCATTTATCACAGCAAGTCTTCCAGGACCTGAAGCAGCAAAACAGCCCCAGACCATCACACTACCACCACCATATTTTACTGTTGGTATGATGTTCTTTTTCTGAAATGCTGTGTTACATTTACACCAGATGTAATGGGACACACACCTTCCAAAAAGTTCAACTTTTGTCTCGTCAGTCCACAGAGTATTTTCCCAAAAGTCTTGGGGATCATCAAGATGTTTTTGATTTGTGGATAATGGCTCTCACTGTGGTTCGCTGGAGTCCTAAAGCTTTAGAAATGTAAACACTTTTTCACACAGGGCCATGTGGGTTTGGATTTTGTTTTCCCTTCATAAAAAAAAAAACCTTCATTTAAAAACTGTATGTTGTGTTTACTTTGTGTTATATTTGATTAATATTTAAATTTGTTTGATCTGAAACATTAAAGTGTGACAAACATGCAAAAAAATAAAAAAATCAGGAAGGGGGCAAAGAATTTTTCACACCACTGTGTGTGTGTGTGTGTGTGTGTGTGTGTGTGTGTGTGTGTGTGTATATATATATATACACACATACACACACCCTCTTAAAAATAAAGGTGAGGTTCTTCAAGCGATGCCATTGAAGAACCATTTTGGGTTCCACAAAGAACCATTCAGTCAAAGGTTCTTTAAAGAACCATCTCTTTCTTACCTTTTTATAATCTGAAGAACCTTCTTTCGCCACAAAGAACCTTTTGTGGAACAGAAAGGTTCTTCAGATGTTAAAGGTTCTTTATGGAACCATTTAGACAAAAAAGGTTCTTCTATGGCATCGTGAAGCACCTTTATTTTTAAGAATGTTTATACACATATTTGAGGCTTATTCATCATGAGTTGAACAGGAAATTGATGCTAAACTGTGTGACTGATCTTTCAGTATCCTCTACAGGATCTGTTACAGCATCAAAGGAAAAACTGAACTGACAAAAACTGATGACACAAGACAACAGAGTAAGTAAACAAGGCATTGAGAGCTTTACGAAATCTTTAAACATGTTCAGAAATGAAATATCTATCTATCTATCTATATCTGGCACTGATGATTCACCTTCACAGCCAACACATCTGACTGAAAGTTGCTTTGCTCATGTTCAGTCAGTGCACAATGTTACAGTGTTTCAGGGCACAACGTTACAAGTATTGATTGCTGCTGTTTTGCACACTGTAATATAATTATTTATTATACTGTACAGCACATATTATTCCATTTTGAATAATTTGTGTGAAATAGTTTGTGTTTTGGGCATTTCACTATGATGTTCTGTCAGTGTGTTTGATGTTTTATATTATTTATGTTTTTATACTGAACATAATATAATTACACTGAATCATTGAAGTGATATTTGATAACAGGTCAAAAAACTGCCAAACTTGGCTGCGTTATTTTGCAATGTATTACCGGCTTGGCCATTGTAATGTCAATGGTCAAGGCCTCCGGTTTCATTCGCTTTCAGTTATCCATAGTAGATACTGCATGCTAGTTATGCTGCTTTATAATGCAAATGGGCATTTCTTACATTATTTTAATGTATTGCTGAGCCTGTAATTACTGTATAAACACACTGGTTTGTACAGTTTATTGCACTTTGATATTCTTCTAGTTATTTACCAAAAAGTCTCATGCATTCATGGAAAACTGTTTACTTCTGTGCTGCAAAACAAGGTGAATAAAAGTTAGAAGTGGTACTAAACAAGGACTGGCTCCTGCGTTTGCAGGCTGAAAGAGCATTAGACTCTTACAGAACTGTTAAGAACTTACATCATGACTGGTAAAAAAGTATGTTTGTGTAATCTGAATGTACTTTTGCGACTGCAGGTCCGAAACTCTGGAACAGTCTACCTCTTCATATTAGATTAGCCCCTCTATTTCTGCTTTTAAGTCTGCTCTGAAGACATATTTATACTCTGTAGCTTTCAGTACCCCTTGATCATTGGTTCAATTGTTTTGTTATTGTGTTTTAAGTTTTGATAGCCTTGTTTTATTCATCTTATTTCTGAGTTTTTATTCTATTCTGTACAGCACTTTGGTCAACTTCGGTTGTTTTTTAAATGTGCTTTATAAATAAATATTTTATTATATTGTATTGTACTGCAACTGCCATGTTGTCATTGTTATGTGACGGCATTTTGCAAAAACCTATGGCATAATTCCCTCTGGCCATACAACAACAATGTTCCCATGTAATGGAACCATTCAACCACATTATGTCTAAAGAAAATGTGTACAACATTCCTTCATATTAAAAAAAGCATGGGGTCCACAGACATGCACAGACTTACAGAGAGGCCTAGCTGCAATAAGAAAGAAATACAAACAGCCTAAGCCTTATAGGCTGATTAAAATTCACTTTTCAAAGCTGCAATTGCAGCCAACTCAATCTACTCAAATTCAAGTTGTATGTTTTACACAACTGCAGTTTTTATATTATCTAGAGAAGCCTTATATGTCTGTATAAGATGAATTTAAGAAAAAATAAAAATGTCATCTGTTTTATGGCACATAAACCTTGGTTAAATAAAAATGTCTTCAATGTTAAATTGTATATTATGATCAAATAAACAACAGTAAAACTAAGAAATTATGCGTATATGTGCATTTTCTGGCAGAAAAACCTGATCATTAGCAACATTAAACCTCTTCAAACAAAACTGTATATGTTCAGTGACGTCAGATCTGTTCTCACAGTTTAAAAAAATGGTTTCACATCAATGCAGTGCAATGAACAATCATGATTTCCTCACTGACTGCATTAAGAAGATGCAACTAAAACCACAAAATATGAGGAGAAAAAACAGATTATTACTGGCATTAGAAGGGTGATGCAGATAGATAGATAGATAGATAGATAGATAGATAGATAGATAGATAGATAGATAGATAGATAGATAGACAGATAGACAGATAGATAGATAGACAGATAGACAGATAGATAGATAGATAGATAGATAGATAGATAGACAGATAGACAGATAGATAGATAGATAGATAGACAGATAGACAGATAGATAGATAGATAGATAGATAGATAGATAGATAGATAGATAGATAGATAGATAACATTAGTAAGAGATAATTCTTAGAACACAAATTTGAAAATTATGACCATTTCCGCCCACTGGTGGTTTTGGCGCGTAACTGCAGCCGCTCCTCCCGGAAGTTTCGTGCTATTCGTTGGAAATATAAATAATATCATGGCGTCCGTATCTTTTCGCGACTGTTTTCTCTGTGTTTCAGCTTTAATTACCTTCGTGTTCGTGTTTGTGACCGGTGCAGACTTTGTTCGCTTCGTGTCGTTTCGTGCCATCTATCATAACCTGAGCGGGGCCGCGCCTCTGTGTCGAGGTGAGAGCCTCAAACAACACTGAAACTTTCAGTTTAATAATAAAGAAGCTATACATAAATATAAATATGCTAGTTTTGAACCCATCTGCACATAAATATATGAATGAATTGTCTTTATTTTTAACTGACTTGTATTCGCTTTGCAAAGTAATAAGTTGTAAGGCTGTTCTATGTTTTAGTTTCTCGGTAGCTTCGAGAATGCAGTTTCGTTAAATGCAATTTACTTATCAATGTTTTTTTTTAGTTGAACATGCATTTAAACAAGTTGTGAAGTTTGTGTCTATAATTAGGTGTGCATAAGATTAAACCGAGTATTAGGAAATACGCGCACGCATGGACGTCATATCGTCATTATGGAATGCGTGCGTCATGTAACGTACAGCCCGGCTAGCTCAGTCGGTAGAGCATGAGACTCTTAATCTCAGGGTCGTGGGTTCGAGCCCCACGTTGGGCGGAAAGTTTTTATGTGTTTTCTCTGTATTTTCTCAGACTCCGTGCCCTGGTCTGTGGCTCTGCGGGACGGGGTGGTTCTGAAGGCTATAGCTGTGGATGTTTTCCTTCTGGTCCTCTTCAGTCTCCAGCACAGTCTGCTGGCCTGGACTCCAGTTAAACAAATCTGTCAGAATGTGTTTGGGGTTTTAAGCAGAACCGTGTACTGCTTCACCACCGCCGCAGCACTGCAGGTGTCTCTATATATGTTACTGCACTGTATATACTGCAAACTGCCTGATTTTCTTAAAAATAGTATGCAACAAACATTTCTGACATTAGTATGCTGCATTGTTGTCACATGATTGCATTATAGGCATATTTAATTCTGCAAACGGTGTACAGTTATAATACTAGAAGTAAATGGAGCTATTTTGCTTTTTTTATTTGTGGGATTTAGTATTTTCAGTCTTTCTGATGCCATGGATAGGTTATATAACTATGTATAAAGACCTCGTTATGTGTAAAATATTATTTGAAGAATATTTAGTTTCTATTATGTTACATCATTATGTTTTTGCTCACTATAGTACTGTACATTTAGATTTATTGATTTTATTTACTAAATTATTTTTAGATTTTTACTGTAATCAAATTTATTATTTAAATAAAACATTTGACATTTTAATTTTACTCAAATGTATTATTTAAATATGTTCTGTATTATTTTAATCAAGTATTAATTTATATAAAAGTTTTATATTTATATAGTTATATATTATTTAATTCAAAATGTTTAAAATTTAAATAAATTTTATTTAATGTTTTTCTTTCTTTTTTCCCCCCACAGTTTTTCTCTCTTTTCCCCATATCTTTCTAGCACTCTCTTGAAAACCCCTTTTCTTAGAAACCAACCCTGTAAAACCCAAAGAAACATTTGTAATTAAATAACTTGCCGATTCATTTAGTAACACAAACTGTAACACTGAAAGGTGACACCATAGACATATAAAACACCTAGACGCCTCATTGGTCGCTTTGAGCCGTTGCTGTGATACGTCAACGCGTCCGCCATGTTTGTGAGGGCAAGACTGCCTTAAAAACAAATGGAGGTAAACGGAGGAGCTGCGGGTTTTCTGGATAAAAACACGATAACGTTTACGTTTATCAACCGATTTCAGTGGTTTGTGATCTACACGGACTTAAAAATAACTCTGCCTCCAGTTATTTATTTAGGCTTGGAAAATTATTAATTTTCGTAAGAAATTGTGAAAGCTCACACTCACACTCCTGTTGATTTTTTTTCTGTTAACAATTCTAATATTAATGTAGTATAACTGTGACATATACATGTAATGTAATTTTAATGTACATTAAATGAAATTAAGTTGTTTCATTGCTTTCTCTGTCTTCAACCCCAACATTTTAGCTTTTCTCGTGCTTCAGAACACAGCTCATTCGCTTTGAAATACAGGAAAAAAATCGAAATAATACATCTTTAAGCACTAATCATTTACCATCATTGGGAAAATTGAATAAAACCAGCGAATACAAATCAAAAAGTGACACACTGGTAGTCTGCTTTTTATTTTCATAGCACTCTATACAGATAAACACCACAAACAATAACACATGTAACTGATAATCCTTTATGATCCAGTAAAACTTACAGTTACAGTGGTAAACTAATATACACTGATACAGTGCACAGTAAAAATATAGTAAAACTGATATGTAATACTAAAAAGTATATGTAGTACAAGTTGTAGTAAAGTGAATAATATAAAAAGCAAGTACAACAGTACAATAATGTAAGTGATATAACAGATTTATAATAGCACAAATTGTGTGTGTAATACCACAATAAATGAATAACAAGAGATGAATAATAGCAAGTAGAATATGTAATATCAAGGGTGGAATAATACAGAATATACAATAATGAAGAATAAATTAATAGTAAATTATAAAGTAAATTAAATAATCGTGAAAAGGACAGTTTTATAATAGTATTTGTGTAATAATTATTAAAGTAAGACACAACTAATGACAAGCAAAAATTGTGGTCGAGAATTTATATATATATATATATATATATATATATATATATATAAAAATATAAAATCCTCTGAATCAATCTCAGCTCAAGGTACACATTTTATTTCAGTTTTCAGTTCTAGCTTTCTCTGGGAATAGAGTGGTTTAGTTGTGATGTCAAAACCTGACTAATAAAGATTAATTCTCCACTCCATATTTTATAACGGGGGTTTTTCAATTAATGAGTAATGTAAACAACTTGATGATGCTTGACATTTTGCTCTACAATGCAAATTATACACACCCATGCAGAAAACACAAATTTTGAAACAGTTTATTTTTCAATATATGTTACTACATAGGAATGTTTGGGGTGTGAGTGTGTGCAGGTTACATTGTACAATAAAATGTCAAAGTATAGTTATGTTTAAAACAAACCAGAATGTGACATGCTCCCCCACAAAAAAAAAAATAAAAAAACTTTCTATTAATCAAAAGTAATAATCATTATTACAACATCAAGAGCAATAATCAACAATGATTTTGTCATGATATTGCAGCTTCACTCAGTAAGGAGTTCCTGTGTTTCTCATTTCTAGGCTGTTTATGCAGTTTTTCTGTAAATACACATACACTACATGATCAACATTAATCAGCCTGTGTAAATCATTTTAAATGCTGTCTTGTGATTGACTGAAGAAACTGGTTATTTGTAAATATTTGACAAAAAAGACAGAAACATTTAATAAGGTAATTATATTAAATGATATTGTTATAAAAATGACCCTTACAAAGGTTAAAAATTGCTCCTGGAGGTCTGTTCCTGGCAGAGAGAGAGAAAGAGAGCGAGAGGGTGGTTTGAATATGATCAGGGTCATTCTGGCCATTCATTCAGGGCTATTCTGGGTTTAAACTAGTACAAATACAGCATTAGTCTGTGTAGGTTTAGTCTCTTGGAAATGCAGAGAACAGGCTTTCTTCAGATTTCTTTGAGGCTTGTGTTGTCCTGTTTGCAATTGGCTAAAAAGGAAAAAAATATATAATCAGTCCACAGTTTTATGATAAGCTATGAAATCCTTATAATCAAGTGATGATAAACTTACTCTTTGTAAATAAGTAACGTTAGTGAAATTAAAGAGATGCTTTAGCTCCATCTCTAATCCTGACAGTCTGACATTGTCTTCTCAAAGTGCTCACTGTACATATTGTGCTCATAACACAATTTACTTTATGATATAAACTACAATATAAGTTAAAACTTCATAAGAATTCATTTAAAATTTGATTTCTTATAAAGTCTCAGCTTTCACAGCTTACTAGCGATATCCCTAACGTTAGCTATTAATAGTCTGATACTTGTGGCTAATTAAGCTGTCAACATAATGCTAAAAATGACCAAAAAACATCCAGAAACAACTGTTCATTCTTACCTGTGAAAGATAATACCCCGAGAGCTGTTTTTATTACTGTGGGAGGGTCTGAAGATCCCCAAGCTGCCGATGAGTCCGGGATCTTTTCTCATGTCCCGAGATGAGAGTTATGAAGAGTTGCCCGCACCAATATGGCGGCGACGTTGACGTGCGGTCGAGCGGCCAATGAGGCGTCTAGGTATTTATTATGTCTATGGGTGACACTATAAACTCTGCTCTAACTGTAATCTTGTTCTGTGTGTAGATATTGATGCACTATTGGCATCCGATCACCAGCGCCCCCTGCCTGTGGTCAGTGCGCAATGCACCCTGGGATATCTGGTTCCCGCTCATCTGTTTTATCCTTCACTTCCTGTGCTGGGCCATAATCTGCAGTATCCTCCTCATCTTTGACTATCCAGAACTGCTGGGCATCAAACAGGTACATTTACACCTATAGTCTGCATTTACAACAACAAAAAGCTCTATTTTGTTAGATATTTCTAAGGCCTAAATATGATCTAAAAAGACTGCTGTTAAACCTATCGCACACAATCTGTTTTTTTAATCAGTAAAATTCTTTGTGTAATTATACAAACATCCACTTTCAGCTGTGGCTTCATGTGTCTTTTTGACAAAAATCAGTAAAGATTTGACAGCAAGAAAACATACAAATAACTGCAGTCATATTTCCAGATGAACACTTACTGGACTGAAGCAGCTCAGCTTTACTTGATTCTCCATCAATCATTTTTTAGTCTCAAATCTGATCATCAGGATCTTTTGAGGAGCATTTGTTTCCAAAAGCTTCATTTCTCTGTTCCTTAGCGGAGGAATGATCTTCCCAAGCCTCCAAAACATCTCACATCTTTTGAGGAACGTTTATTTCTTCATCTCTCACTCATCATCGGATTGCACTGCATTGCATTATTTGTTTGCATCATTTCAAGACATATTATTGGAGATATAGAGCGTCGACTGATATTTATATTATTTTATGTCAGCATCTGCTGTACTTTTTCAAGATCTCATTGATTTACAAGCATCAGAATTTCATCATATAAATATCAGCATGTGCAGCAAATTTTCATTTCAGCATTTCTTCACCTATTTGCACATGTTCAGTCTTCTGTATTCTGTGTTTGTCAGGTGTATTATGAGTGTTTGGGTATGGGCGACCCTCTCTTGCTGAAGTCTGAGCGTGCGCAGCGGCTCTACTCTCACCTCAGGCATCCCGTCTGTGTGGAGCTGCTCACGGTGCTCTGGCTTCTGCCCACGTTCCCTCTGGACCGGCTCCTGCTGGCCGCTTACCTGTCCGTTTACCTGATCCTCGCTCACTCGCTGGACACCCAGGACTGCGCTTACCTGCGCCGGCAGCTCCGCAGCAAACTGCAGCTCTTCTCCGCTCCACTAGAAGACAGCGATCAAAGCAAAAACAACACGCATAAGACTGAATGACAGTCATAGTCAAATCAGCCTTTATCACACATAGTAGCGTAAAAAAACTTCCGCTGCAGCCTGAATCAATGGCTGTGCCCATAGCACGGGATTGTTGTGATTTATGTCAAATTCAGCACAGATACGTCTTCTAAAAGCACCAAACTCAGTTTATTGTGAAACCAAGGAAGATGGTTTCATATTCCGATGCATTATTTTGTGACTTAAAGGGAAGCGTGCAAACCATACTGTATTGAGTCTTATTACAGAACTGCAAGAAAACAATACAAACAGCATATCACATTAAAGAGCATTTAAATGAACAAAATCTTAAAATATTAATTACGACTAAGGACTGTTTTAGATGATTAAATTGAAGGTTTGGGGGAAAGTATTACATTAAACAATTACGCTTACATATTTAATGCACGGACTTTACGATGCAATCCTCAGTATTTACATCAAATTAAAGTTGTTCACATAAACGAATATTTCCAGAGGATTATTCAAAAATAACTACATTGATCATCTTAATAACGAGTCGTATTCTTTGTGGTTGAGTGCAATTGAACAACATTATACTGTATACAAAAACGGGAGGTTAATCATAATAAATATAATGCATTCATTAATGTCATGACTGGCAACAGCTGCAGCGCAGACAATGGCGTCGATCAGATAATGTTAAACATTAAAATGAAGGATGACAGTAGGGCATCAGTGTAAATAAACTGTTTCAAATATTGACGTTTATTGCTAAGTCCAACTAAATTCGTTTAATTTTCTTCACAAAACTGGCGTCTGTCCATTGACAATAATGCAGGCGGAAATTCCTTTACGCTACTAATCGGAGCCGGACGTGACGACACACGGACGGCGATAAAGGTCTATAAGAGTTCAATGCTGCCTTCAAGTCATTACCTAGAAGTTCAGAAGTCACAAAACTATTTTTGAGCATTTTCATATTTCTTTTCACTCAAAAAAAAAAAAAAAAAAAAAAAAAAAAAAGAAAAGAAAATAAAAAAAAAGATTTTACCACTAGTGCAACCGAATGAACAACAAATGATGCAAATTTAGTGTGTAACTGATGCTTTATCTGTGCATTTTATCATTCTTGTATTGCTACAGAGAATGATGGGAAATGTAGTTTTGTTGCACAAGCCTCTCCTCTCAACCGACTATATTGTAGTTCTTCAACAAATGCGCACAAACTATATTGTGCTGTTAATTTTAACAGTTAAAACTTCTTATCAAAAAACAATTTACTTGCACCTTGATTCCTTAATTGTCCTGCCACTTTTTGACTTTAATTGGCATTCATGTCTCTTAAATATGGTCATATTGATGTAACTTGAAGGCAGCGTTACGATTAAAGATATGTTTGGAATGAAATACTAGAATACTGCACAATATACACTATAAACTGTCCAAAATATTTTTAAAAGTACTTTAAACATCATTTGCATTTTGCAAATTGTGAGGACAAATGCAGCATATTACATTCCTAATCATTACTATGCATTTTTAATTGTAAAACAAAGCTTTTTGAAACTTTGAATCATTTGATCCAATTGCTTTGCAAAATGATTCACTTTTTTGCAAAGCGCTTAAAACAACTCACGTAAAACGCTATGAAAACTCAGGCCAAATATGCATAAAAAGCTTTTAAAAACTAGTTGCAAACTGCAGTCTAAATGCAATTAACAAATCAAATATCTCTCTATATAATACAATTTTATTATATAAATGGGGTTTTAAAAATGTATAAAATTGTACATCAAAACAGTTATGATGTAACAAAGCCTCATTTACTGAAATGGAGACTTTAGCAGTTTGATATATGCTGGTTCAAAACAACTGATTTGCAAAGGTTTCAAAAATGCCCATCACTTATGTGTTCAATTCAGCAAGTGTTGGCCATTTACCTCAGAATTTATTAAGGTTATTGTGTATTTTTGAGCAATATGATTGTATGCCACTCCAAAATCTGCCAGTATTTGAAGTCTTCATCTTTTATGTAATTTCTTTTTTTCTGCACATTTACAGTGTTTACTTTAACCATCAAGAAATTAGCTTTTACGTATGAATAGTTTAAAATATATTGTTTTCTCTCTCTCTATTTTTAGTCAGCAGAGGAGGAGCTGATGTATTTTGGCTCCAGGTCAAAGGTCATCAGATTAAATTGCTCTACTCGGCACTGACGCGAGTCTTTAAGAAGAGACACAAAACACAAACATACAGGCTTGCTAACATGCCGTCATCAAGGCAAGTTATTGGTGGGAAAAAAATGACAGATTGGATGAAGTTATTTTGGTCTCTTGTTTCTGCTTTTATGAAGACTTTTGTACAACAGCTGTTTTGCATCCTACAGCATGTTTTTATAGAATACTTTTATTTGTGCAAATATTTGAGCATCACAAAACCAAGAAGTCAGCAGGTGATGGGATAAACACTGCGTTATGTACTGACCTCCTGTGTTTTTCACGTTGAAGTGTCATACTACTGCAAAACATGTCTTTTATTTTATGAAAATGTTTAATGTTTGAAGTGTGTTTACGTATAATGACCTCAGAGTTTGGTACAGAATGTATTTCTTTTATATGGTCAATAAACTTGAAATTGCTTTTTTAAACATACAAGAAAAATGCACTGTTAGAGCTGAAAACCATTATTAAACTCCTTAATTTTGTTTATTGACTTGACTTTTCTTCTGTATCACGATGTGTATTTTATAAGTTAACTACACCACTTTGCTGAATAAATAACATGTTGCAACAAATTATGTATTTTTTTCTTTTAATATAATTTAGATTTAAAAGTATATTTCAGGAATCAGATTGACGACAAAAACAGCTTAATTACGTTAAATTTTATGCATGCAGTAAAATGGCAAAGTATTTTGCATTTATTGCTCACTATTTATTGTACGTAGTTCCAACGTTTGCATATAGTCTAATAAACATGATAGCATAAAACCACGTGTGATATTCATATAATATATAATAAAAAAAAAAAAACTAATTAACGCACGCGTGTTTGGAGGGTAACTGAGCAGTTGCGTTATCTAAGAGCTGACGTTTAATTCCCGTGCATCAGTCACCTGGCGTAACTCTCCCGTTAACGGCTCCGGTGATCTGGGCAGACGGTCTTAGTTAAACGTCTTTTCTTAGGCAATATGGTGTGTGCGCCTGCGATTCTCCTGCTGGAGTTTAATGTAATTATGTGATTACAGTCCTGCGCTCTAAAGCCGGTAATATTTACTACTCTGCCGCTCCAATTCACGGGACCGATATACAATTCACGGAATCACTGAAATATGAATTAACTGGAGGTTTCTTACTCGGTACGTGTTAGAAAGATTGCTGGTTCCCTTTTGTGAGAATTAAAGGAATTATCTGGACTTTTGATACGTCTTTTTGGAGTTACATAAACATGAACGTCGAGTGTGTAGAAACGAGGAAAACTTTATTCCACTGAAACAGGAATTCAGTCGAGTCATCATACAAAACCTGGAGCAATAAGGTTAGTAAAAACATTTTATATTGAGTATTGTTTTAAATAGATCAATATGTCAAAATATATGAGCGAACTCAGTCTATGGACCATGAACAGAATTACTTTTTTTCCAAACAAAAAGCCATGACAAAAAAGACAGCAGTTTAACATAGGCTACTACCCTTAGTTTAAACTATTTTACCATTTTCTAATTATAGCATGGATTGTTAAGTGATATTTGAACATATTAAGCATGCAAATGTTTGCATGAGGAATTGCATCTAAATGTGTGCTTTTAAAATTAATTTGACATCACGACTATTTAAGTGACCTGCAAAAAAGCTAATTGTTGACTAATGTTGCACAAAAAAAGTGACCAGTCAGTGTAGTCAAGCTTTGAACCAGCTGAAGTTTATTAAGCACACAGAGCAACCACCCAATAAAGCATTACAATAATCTAACCTTGAGGTCATGAACACATGAATTAACGTTTCTGCATTTGAGTGTACTGTAAATATACCTTCTCTTTTCCATTCAGATTCATTTTAAACCTAAAATCTTGATGCTTGAATAAAAACGTGCATACCTATTTGTACTCCAGAAAGACCTGCATTTCGGAGGATATTGCTGATGTAAGACAGTTTATCCAACAAAGTGTACATATCGGTTTTAGACATACCTGTAAGAGCGTCTGTGTTTATTCTGACCGTAGTTTTGCACTGTTGGTTTACCACATAAAAAATATAACCAATATATACATCGATTTGTTTATTTGTTTTGACAGGATTCCTTGTATAAAATTGCATTTCTACAAAAGTTCTGATCAGTAAAACAGCACCGTTTCATAGAATACTCCGTGGTTATGTCTCTATCTGCTCTACCGGAATGGAAGCAGCTGCTACTGGAGCGAAAGCGAAGAGAGGAGGAGGAGAGGGAGAGACGAGAGAGGGAGGAAGAGGAGCGGCTGGCCAGCATGCCGGCTTGGAAGCGAGGCATCATCCAGAGAAGGAGGGCGAAGCAGGATGAAGAAAGAGAAAGGGAGAAAGGGAGAGATGGAGGACAGCATACTCCAGATATCATCACTGAGGACATCATCACAGAACAGACGGACAGTAAATTCACACATCACCTCCAGACTGACCAGACTGGGTATAAAGTGCAAAAACAGATATCCAAAGACACCATCAGCCCCATCCAACAGAACCCATTCATCCGTTCCGAGAACAGCTTTAGGAGAGATAGCAGAGGGAAGGAGGTGATTAGAGATGGAGAGAATGAATATAAAAAGGCCACCAATAACAGAGGGAGAGAAAGAAATAGGGAAACTGAGAAGGAGATTTGGAGAGGACGAGATAGAGTCGAGAAGATGGGAAGCAAAAGTGAGGGAAGAGAGCGAGATAGAAGCACTGGGAGAGAAAGCAGAGATGCTGACAGTAGCGCATCCCTATTTTCTTCAGTCGTAGGTCTTCGCACGATCCAAGCAAACAATATTATCATTATTGAGAAAGACAAAAATTGTAAGGAAAAACTAGATAAGAGAGAAAAGGAGGTCGAGAAGGAACAGAAAAGGATGAGGATGGATTTAAGGGAGTTTCTAGCTGGTGGAGGAAGCGTGACGGAAATTAGGGCTTCGGAAGTACTGATCATCAAACCGCCGGTGATGGATGGGAAAAGGGAAACAGAGACTGCAGGGATACCAGAGAGATGGAGCGAACGTTTAGAGAAAGAGGGGACATGGTCCTCTACGCAAATGACATCGAGCATGGTCATGCAAAGAGCCAAGAGAGTCCTGAACCTGAAGGACAGGGGGACTCCAGAATGTGGTCGGGTCAGTCAACTGCTTAGCAAGTTCGGTGAAAACCCAAAACCTCCAATGCGCTCCAAAAGCATAGTGTGCGTCAACCAGCCAGGCAAGAACCAGGCCAGATACAGCACAGGAGACCTGTTTCTGCAGGAGGACCAGAGTACGGAGGAGACGGATTCTAGTCTGACATTTAGGGGTGTTCCCAAACGCTCCTTTAGCTTCTCGGACCGTGTGGTTTGCCAACAGGAGAACAGAGATTGTGAGGAAAAAACAGATTTTAAGGTGGTGGAGAGGTCATACTCTGACCGCAGGGTCAAAATGAGGGTCAACAACCCATCAGGAAGTGAGCCAAAGGTCACCAAGCGATGCGGTCGACCCAAACATAATAAGGTGATGCATGAAAAGAGATTGAAAGAAAGAAGGGTTGAAAATAATAGGAACAACTCAGAGGAATGGACATCAAGTGTAGACGGAGGAGAAGGCTTCACTGTGGCCTCTGTCAAAATCCCTGAGGGGGTTGCGTTTGCACGACGAGTTCCTATCAAACAAGATGGGAGGGAGAGCAGCGCTGAACAAGAGATTAAGAAAGTGAGAGAGGAGAATGAGAGAGAGATAGTGATAGATAAAGAGATACACCGAGATAACAGGCGAGAGGAAAGAGAGACGACAGTAAGGCAGAGACCCATAGAATTCCAAACTGAGGCCAAAACAGAATCTGAAAGAAGATGGAATCAGGATGAGGTAACAGTTTCAAAACAACCCCATGGCATATATATAGCACCCTTGGATGACAGTACTATAGATTTCCCTGCAGATATTCGGTGCCAATGTGTCGACACTCCCTCTGCGGACTCTAATTCCTTGGCCTATGCTGGACAAAGGCAACCCTCTGGCCAAGCGGTCCTTATCCAACACACAGAAGATCTGCTCTGTAAAATAGGCAAAGTCCAATCAGACAGAGAAATCAAGAGGGCAGGGTATGTGTTTTCACATGGAGACATCGAAAGGATCTCTGGGGAAATGAGTAACCATGATCAAAAAGAGCATCAAATCTTTACAAAACAAGCCACTGAGGAAATACATTTTACCTCAGAACCCCCACAACAAACGGTTACACTGGGGCAGAGCAAACTCTGCTCCCAAGAAGGAATCACTATCCCCAGAACTGTATTTTATGGAGTTGATATATCAGCAGAAAGAAGGAGGGCGAGTCTCCCTGCTGGGGATAAACTAGAAGGAGGACAAGTGGAGAGAAGAGGGAGCTGGAAGGCTGGGCGACCTCTGACCCGAGTGGAGTCTCTGAGAGAAAAAATTCGCCAGCAAGAGAAGGAAAGACAGGATGGTGACAAAGAAGAGGGCAGCAGAGAAGCAGGAGGAACTGCAAGAGAACAGGAAGAAACAAAATTACAGACTCTCAGACTGTTTGACGTCACACAGGACGTTAACATGGCAAAGTCAAGCCCTCAACTTCCTGTTCCTGTTTCTCTGTCGCTCTTGCAGTCAGCTTCGACAGAAAGAGAAGTTGGGGAGATCTGCAGAGACGTATCAGAGAGCGATATCTGCCCAAGGGAGGCAGAGAGAGATGTAGAGGAGCGTGGGATGTGCATTGCTTGGAGAACACAGGACGTTGACGAAAGAGGAGACGAAAGAGAGGAGGTGTTGTTAGAGGAAGAGTACCTTCCTCCTTCTCTTTCTCCCTCCCCACCACTTTCAGACTCTTTGGACGCCATGAGCCGGATTTATAACCTCAAGACGGTGGGGTCCAGGACTGCAGTGTGTATTAGTGAAAGGAAAGCTGATATGCCCCCACACAGTGGACCTCAGGGCAAATACAACTCCATCAGACAAGCACCATCACCGGACATTTTACCAGAAACTGCAAAGCTGTGGAATCATGGGAGGGACGTTGACAAAACCGAGTCGATGGAGTCGACAGGTGTTCAGACGGTACAGCGGCAGGTGGAACGACTACAGCTGAGAGAACAGGAAGCAGGATGTGGTTCCCACAATGACAAAAAGGCACAACCCACCATGGAGAGTTGCCCGGTGGTAGAACCAGAGATTAGGGTAGCTGAAGGCCAGAAGAAACCAGACATACTACGAGAAACACAGAAATCACCTTCAAGTCCCAGATTTCCACAAGCCCAACAGAAAGTCCAAAGACAACCCCTTAAACCTCAGCAGGTCAGGTCATTCACAATCAACGCCCAGAACAGTGAACCAACAGAAAACTCACAGAAACCTCCAGAACAAAGCTCTCCATCGTCATCATCTCCCTGCACCGCATCCCCCTCTTCGTCTCCATCTCCGCCTCTCTTTTCCATTAGGAGCGCCTCAGGTGGACCAGGTAAGAGAGGAACTACCATCACTATCACCCCCAGAAGACCTGCTGGGGCAGCCTCATCTGGTGGCATCCCAACAGCGACCCCTGTGGCACCCAAAGCAGCCCCCCAGGGCCATATAACCACCCCTGCTCCCAGCAGCACTAAGGAGACAGGGAAGAAGAGGTACCCTACAGCAGAAGAGATTGAGGTGATTGGAGGGTACCAGAACCTTGAACGGTCATGTTTGGTGAAAAGCAGAGGGACACTGAAAGCGGTGAGTGGGTTTTTGTGTTTTTGTATGACCTTTGCATGAGCTGCTGTGCTGATTGTATTAGGGCAATACAAAGCTGAGCATGCAGCTTGCTACAATTAGACTCTAAAATGTGGGATATGCAACAAAATAGTTGGCAGCTAGCATGCAATGTTTAGGTTTATTTCAGAGAAGAGACAATTGCACTTGAGAAGATCCCAAAGAGCGAATCAAAGTGTGATCTCTCAATAGTCAGGCCAGAATATCTCTGTTGTCTTTGATTGTGGCCAAAGCAGTTGCTCAGCGTTAAGCCTGGATTAGACTTATCTCTCACGCCATCACAGTGCACAGGTGAAGATAGTCCCTGTGTGAGTTAACATTTAAATGCTGCATCAAAAAAGAAAAATTGGAAAATGACTTTAGGAAACACCTGATTCATTCAGCATTGTTCAGGAGTAGTTAAAAAAACCAAGGGAAATACAAATGATTACTCCTACCTTTAAAATGATCGACTTACACCAAAAAAGACCATTGCACTAAAAGGCTGGCTTCAACATAGAATGCAAGTCTATGAATAGATTGGGGTTAATCTATTGCAGTCATGCCTTCCTTTCACCCTGACACTGTCCTCTCTGACCTAGACGTTTGTTAGTCTAGAATGACCCAGGGCAGAGCATTATGTAGTTTTAAGTCTACAGAAGAATGTTAATGAGACAGTTTGACTGAATCTTGATAGAAACTAGAGAATAAAAGTGTTAGGATGTTTACAGAACACTATGTATACTCTACATCTCCACAAGCATGAAGAAACATGTTATTCTATTGCATTGTCTATACCGTTTACACACAAAACGAACCTAAAGCACGACCAATGCAGTCCGATTCTTACAAAAGACAAACTCTGAAACTATCAGTCTTACGAATCCTTCACTGAATCAGGGTTTACTTAACGGAAATCTGACTCACAGAACTGTACATTATCATTATTTTTAGTCTTATGTCTTATTTTTATTCTTAGGTTACACTGTAGGGGGAATTACAGTACATAGAGAACACTGATGTGACCACAAGTCATTTATGATGGCATCTGATTGCAGGATATGTCAGTGAGGCTGATACACATGATATACTACTGAATGCTTGGCTTCCTCTCAATATCTTTGCAGTTCCTCCCCTAGAGCTGCAGAAAACACTAACACACACAATGTTGGAAATTTTCACTTCTGGAAACCTCTGTATCTCAGCAACTATTCAGAGAGATATTTGGTCCTGCTTCTGTCTTCCGATATGAGGTTTAATGGCAGTGCTTGTTCTCATTAAACACGACTTATTGTAGTAAGTGGGACCCAGCAAAACACAAAGGAACTCAACAGAGCAGAAAGAGGGAACGAGAGAGTTTGGCAGCGTTCTCCTAGGCACAGAAGAATGACCTTTTAATTTAGCTGGGTTTTCACAGGGAGTTAATAGAGCAGTATGTTTGCATTGTGATGATCAGTGTAACCACATACACCAACTTCTGCCAGGAACTGGAGTTAGATGTACATGAAGAGAAGACAACAATGAAATTCGACTCGAGATAGAAGGCCAAAAGCATTTATGATAATAAAATAACTCCGGTTTCAATTCTAGTTCTAAAAGCAATTCTAAAAATCATTAAATTTTATAAATTACATTTTTACAATTTTACTTTGTTAACATTTAACAATGCTGAAAAATTCACAGCTGTGACTACATATTATACATTAGAAAACAGCAATTCACTACATTGCCATAAACGGCCTACATTCATGCTAATGAACTACAGTATATTATCTTGCAAAGGGTTTCTTTTCTTAAACTGGTATTTGTAAGGGAAATACAGAATGCTGATGAAATACTAAAAATTATATTAAAATAAGCATTCATACTAAAAAATATAAAGTAAAATTTTTCATATATGTCAAATAATTAAATCATAATTTTAAACTAAAATACTACTACTACTAGTAGTAGTAGTAGTACTACTACTACTAATAATCAAAAACAAAATTAAATCACTAACTAAAAAATGAAATATTTTATTTGTTTACCTCCACAACAAACTAATTTTTAAAATATTTACTTGTAGTACTTGTAGATTTTACGTAAATATTTTACATTAAAAAGTTTCAGCTGACAAAAAAAAAAAAAAGTTTGACATGTAAAAAAAATCCTAATTATTCCAAACTTTTAATAATAGAGTAAACAATAAATAAAATAATTTTTTCAAATTAAAGTGACAAAAACAAGATATTAAAAGCAGAGCATAGCATGAAACACTAAACTGTACACATTGATGAAGGTGATGTGTATTTTTTACAAGCTTTTTACAAGCTACATGATTAAAGTGTGCATTTTATATAGCTGCACATAGCATAACATTTTGGGGTCGCGACAACTCTGGCTACTTCCTCCTCTGAGCTGTGTCACTTCCTGTAGCACAGACAGAAGAGAATGCATAAACCAAAAGCAACCTAGGGTTATCGGTTTATGAAAATTTCAGTTCGTACTGTATGACTGACAATATCACATGTACATGCGTTACATTTAACAGTGTTTGTGTGAAAGTGCGTTTGCTCCAAGAGTCATTACCCTAGTTTACACACTGACAATATCTAACCTTTATTCGTCTTACAGTTCACACTTGTTGACTGTCTTTGGAGACAGTTTTATGTTCTGTGACTGGGCTCATTTGGCCTGTTGTTTAGATAGACTTTCTGAGGACCAATATTCCATGCACTGCTCTGGCTGTGTACTAAACGTTCTCTTGAATCTAGAAGATCATCAACACATGCATACAGAAAATCTTGTACTGTTCCCACAACAGAAATGGTAATAGTAGTATAGTAGTGTGGCTGTATTATGCGTGCCCCCTGCAGAACGATTGACGTCAGTCTCTTCACCGGCTCTTAATCTGTTTGAGGGGGGTGATTCTTCACTTTCCTCATTTGAACCTTAAGCAATTACAGTACTGCTTTTCTGTATTATATCTGCCGTGTTATTTCTGTCTTATCTTACAGTATGTTTGAAGGTATGCTGGTCTGATTGCTATGAGCTATCAGCATTAACCCTATGCATGACCTATGAAAAGTCAGAAAAAATCTAATATTTGGAAATTGAACAAATTTTTATCGAACCTTTAAGCACATATACATATATATACACATATATATATATATATATATGTGTGTGTGTGTGTGTGTGTGTATATATATATATGTGTGATATATATATATATATATATATATATATATATATATATATCCTTGAGGGGTGACTTTATTCAGGGTTTTTGCAGGTTTTGTGAAGGTAAATTTAAGACTTTTTAAGACCAATTAAAGGAAATGGAAGGGGCCACAAAGAAATTGATCAAAATGAAGTGAGTTTATGATTAAAACAACAGCAAATATCTGCCAATGGGCTCAGAAAAATTACCTTTTTAAAGAGAACACAAGTTTATTTTTCTTACCTCATTGGCAGATATTTGTTCTTGCTTTAAGCATAAACACTTCATTTTGATCAATTTCTCATATCTTCATTGTGCATCTCAAGTTTCGATATTTACACTGAAAAACAAGACAAATGTACTGAGTAAGATAATCATATTCTGCAATGCATGCAACAATTAATGTGATGACCTTATGAATTTAAGATTTTCTGCTTCGAGTTGAGATTTTTTAGGGCAATGGTTTCATATGTGGTTTAAACTTTTACCATGATGTCTGTCCTGCTCTAACATTTAGACATTTTAAGAAATGTCTAAATGCCTAAATGTCTATTTAAATGTCAATTGCCAGTATTGGGTGTAATGCATTACTTAATAATTACTGCATTTTAATGACTTTTCTCTTGAAAAAGTAAAGTAAGAGATTACTCTTAATTTCCCTGTAATTTAGTTAGTTACTTCTAATGTAACTGCATTAAATACTGTGTAGACTATAGAACAATTCTATAGTCGTCAACATTTGAAGTGGATCAAAAAAGTTAATCAAAGTTGTCCTATGACACGAACGGGTATTGTTTTTGTTTTAGGACAAATTTGATGAAAGGTTTTGATCCACTTCAAATGTTGACTACTGTATATAAAACAATAGTGGATTTATCATCAAATTTAACATCTAATATTAAAATGTATGTTTTCAATTCAACCTTTTCCCTTTAAATACTTTGTTCAGTTCAATAATAATTTATGTAATTTTCTGTTGCAATTTATGTGAAAGAATTAAAAGAGCAGTTTCATGTCTATCCTTGTATTGTTCAATACAAGAGAGTAATTAGTTACAGAGAGAGTAATTATTACAGCAATCTAGTCACACTTTTGAACATATAATTAATTACTTTTTTAGAATAATTTACCCAACATTGCTTATTGTACGCAAAAAAAAAAAAAAAAAAAATTGGTTCAGGATTTACTTTGAATCACTCAGAAATTACAAAGAAGCGGCAAGTAAAATGCACTGAACTTGAAATTGTAAAGTAGAAAAACCGAAATATAGTAGTCAACATTTGAAGGGGATCAAAACCTTTCATCAAAGTTGTCCTAAAACCAAAACAATACCGGTTCTTGTCTTAGGACAACTTTGATGAACTTTTTTGATCCATTTCAAATGTTGACTACTATAGTATTTTCATGTAACACGTACTCCATTCATTTTTGTTTCATTTACAACTTCGTAAAAATCATTGAACAGTATATGTATTTACACATTAGTTCAACCAAAATCAGTTACTCACCCTCATGCTGTTCCAAACCCTTAAGACTTTATTCTGTGGAAAACAAAAGCTGATGTTAGGCAAAATAAAAGTCTCAGTCTTTTTTTGCATCTTTGTAATGAGTAGCATTTTCTAGACTGTACTGTAATGTGTCTTTACTGACTGTTCTGTCACTCTTTCTTTCACCGTTCCTCTGGTTTAGGTGAAGGTGTGTTTCGATGATGCTCAGCTGGAGAGAGTTTGTGAGTACCCTTCAGAAGACTCTGCGCTAGCATCCTTCCCTTACTCTCCTCATCCGGGGCCGGAGGACAGCGGGAGGGAAGAGGGGTGGCGTCGGGGGGAGCAGGAGGCCGAGGGACAGGAGGAAGATGAGGAAGAGGAGAGCGCAGCATTTGTGTCTCGCAGTGGCATGAATGAGAGCGCAGGAAGGGTTCGATTCCTAAAAGTGGGTCAGTGGCTTCAAATTACCTAATCAAAATATAAACAAACCAACAATGGAATTAACAAACCCTATATTCTTTTATTAAAAAAAAAAAAAAAGAAACATTGTAAAAAAAGAAATCACTGTAAAAGAACAAAAATTAATGAAGTGACAGATTTAAAATTCTGTTAATATGAAGAAATACTGCTGATGTATTTTTTTTTTTTTTTTTTTAAATACATCTTAAATTCTGCTTAATGACTACATGTAGATGTTGCATCTGTGAACAGTAGTATTAGGGAACTTGAGCACACATGCTTGTCTATGCATGTGTGCTTTACGGTGTAAATATAAAGCTCATATTTTGACTTTATCAGTGTTTTTGCTTGCACTGCTCTTAAAGGAATAGTTCACCCAAAATGAAAATTAGCTGAAAATGTGCTCACCCTCAGTCATCCAAGATGTAGATGAGTTTGTTTCTTCATCAGATTTGGAGAAATGTAGCATTGCATCAGTGTCTCAGCAATGGATGCTCTGCAGTGAATGGGTGCCGTCAGAATGAGAGTCCAAACAGCTGATAAAAACGTCACAATAATCAACACCACTCCAGTCCATCAGTTAACGTCTTGAGAAGACCATACTCTCCATAATCCATAATAACACTATTTTAGCAATATTAGCAAATTTTTGGGTGAACTTCCTTTAAAATAGCAGTTGTATTATGTGCTATTATGATAATTATATGAAATAAAAATGTACGTTACCTGCAGTTTAGGATTGTGCAAAATTCAGAATTGAAGAATTGACTGTCTTTCAATTGATGAAAGAATCAGAATTGAATTGGCCTCAACATACAAGAACCTGAACTGGAATGACAAAGTGGAAATTATTAATGAATTTATTATTATAAATTAATATTATTATATTATTATATTATAATATTATTTATTATTTATTAATTATTATTCAAAGAAATCCAACACAGATAATGCATTCTGGGAAAATAGGTGTTCTTCCTTCTTGGTCCACAAAAGTAAATTTATTCAACATGAAATACTTAAAATATATACTAAATAGAAATTTAAATCAATCTAAATTTATCAATCTATCTGAATCTGGCACAATCCTGCTCCAGTTTAAAAAAAAAAAAAAAAAAAAATCATTTTGATGAAAAAGTTTTTCATTGTCACTTTTCTCTGTCTTCCCTCACCCCAGATGAATCCTGTAAACGACTTTCCAAATGACAAACCATGGCATCCTTTAAATTTTCAATTCTTTATATTTGCAGGAGGTGTAAGTAATGAAGTTTTTTTTTAAAATTGGTTTTAAAAATTAATTTTTTATTGTTTAGTTTTGCTTGTCCAGGCAGAAAATCAAAAATTCTTTACAAGCACAATATTTTTTAGAGATTATTTTAATGAAATTATTTTAAAAGCATTTCTGTTTCATGTTCAGAGATGAAGAAAATAAATTTTAATTTTGCGCAGTGCACAGAACAAGCCATATAAGTGCTGCTCTGTTTCACAGAAAAATGTCCTCAGGTCTGATAAGATGGTTTGCACAATTTAACAAGTTTTACAATTAAAAAAAAAATCTTTATGTTCTATGCTTTGTTAATTTTAAAATGCTTATGTTAAGAAATAACTGGAATAGACTTCAATTATATCATTTACAACATTTAAGGGGATTCATTTTTATTCATGAATGAAAATTAAACCCTCGTCATCTGATTGTCGTGTTTAGAGTTCACTCCGTTTTGTGAATGTATTCTGATTAATAAAGATTTGATTAAATATTTTCATGGAACAGTGATATGATATTTGTAGTAGGAAATAGGTTTTCACATTGTGATTGTAAAATAGGATTCTGACATTGCATATAGAGTATGAGTGAGCGAGAGAGGATTGTCTGTATTGACATGCAGTGGGGCACACCTGGATTTTTGTAATGCGATCAAAAAAAAAAATCCAACTTTTGTATATTGTTTGTACTTGAATATAAGTTTGTCTATTTTAACTTTACAACTAAATGAAGAAGCACCTTCAAAATGTTAATAAACATTCCAGACAAATACAGTGTGTGTATTTTGTGTGTGTGTGGGGTCAATCATTGAGTGACTGGTTGTTTTAGCCATCCTATTACACACTGGCTGTACTGAAGCGCCACCTGCTGGTTATTCATAGTAACGATGAGTGTTTCTTAACATCAAATCATCTGAAATATTAATAAGCTGCCCATCTGCACAGTCCCTGTGGACAGTTACACTAATAAATCAATTTAATGCCTTTGTCAAATTTCATTAGAGATGGTTTCTGCTTACATCACTGGTACTTCAGACCAAAATAAGCTTTCAGGTGAAATTTAGATTATTTGTAAATGATCTGATTAGGTATGATACTTCTCTCAGTTATAACTCACACTTAATTAATATTTAACTGTATGTCCTAGCAACGACTTATTTCAACAACTTTACAACTAAAAATGATTGACGATTTCCCATACAGTACTATTTAACAAACAATATCTATAATTTTAAGAGTGTTGAAATCCTCTTTCAGGTACGTATTACAATAAAGTTATACTGTTCAGTGATGGTATTACACTTAGTATATAAACAATGGTAGGCCTAAAATGGTCACTTTATACATTAGCTTGCTAATATCAAGTTCCTTTTAAGCATATCTAAAACCTTTGCTAATATTCAAATCTTACCTGCACTAGCTAGCTAGCTGTCTTTCCTCCCTCTCTTCAGTTTTCCTTCGACTCAAATATCGTAGCAAACAAGCTCTGTCATTTTCAAAAACGAGTTAATTAGTTGTTAGCTGTTTTCAAATTACACCTGCCGTGCGAAAACACGCTGCTATCTGCTTATCCAATCACCGCAGACATGTGATCACGTGAGAACTTCTAAATCGTGCTTCAAAATTTCTTCAGGATATGGACTACTAACAGATAATTATTAATATCATAACTACTAGCGAATACATATGATAATTAACCTATTTTAATGTTATTAATTTACTTTTTGATAGCTTATCTTCTGCTTTCACTTCCATACAGTTTTCCCCACCGAATCATTTCAAATTTTCGATGAGCGGGAAAATTTGTAACGGCTCTGCTCGCGTATCGTCGGTTTAAACCATTTTCTCCCCAAGACTGTCAAGCGGACAGTAACTTTACGTCATATTGTGAGTATGTTTTATAGTATTTACAAAAAGTAGGCTACCATAGTATTACGATGTTTTGAATATGGCATCATGGCATTCATTGAAACAACATCTTAATACTATATCTAATATATAAGTACAGTAATACCATGCGATATATAGGCCTACCATGGTATATTACCATCACTGTACCATAGTATTTCAGTAGGCCACTGTTGGTAAGGGCGATACAACGACGAGTTTTTTATGGTGTGTACTATGATTTTTGATGTTTTATGTGTATTATATACAGTCAAACCAAAATTTATTCAGACCATCATTTCTCACATTATCACAGATTATTTACTATAGCTTAGAAAATGTTAAGAAAATATGAGGAGAACTAAGAGTTAAACTGTCAGAACAAATTCATCTTGATAATCACAAATGAATTACAGTCAAACCAAAATTTATTCAGACACCTTCAAAATTTCTCACATTATCACAGTTTATTCGCTCTAGTTTAGAAAATGGTAATGAAATATGACAAGAACTCAAGAGTTAAACTGTGTCAGAATAAATTCATCTTGATAATGTCAGATAACTTTGATAGACAGGTATGTAACAAAACATGGTCAGCTCAAAGTGTCAAATCACATTTTTGGTTCCATTTTTTTTTTTTAAATCAATTTTACTGGTAGTCTATTGTAAAAAGAATTTTTGGGTATAATATGTCACAGTTTACTTGATTTTGCTATCCTCACTTACATAAATGAACTATAGTGTCCTGCACCCACTAGTAAAAAAAATACATAAATAAATAAATAAATACAAAAAATCAAAAATTATATCTGGAGTCTGAGTAATTTTGGGTTTGACTGTAAGTAATCACCTTTTTAACCATATGCTGATTTAAGCAGGGGCAATTTCTTTCCCAACTAATCTGTGAGGAATTTGTTAGTTTAAATCAATTAACCATAAAGACCACTAGAGAGCAGCAAAAGACTAAAAAACAGAGACAAATTTCATGCTAGTAATCAATAAAGAGGGAAGATTTAGACCGCTTCCATTATTCGGACCCCAAATTGGTCTGGTCCTCGAGTCACATGATCTCTGGAATCCATCCATCAAAACCCAGTTTCTAATGTACATGTCAATCAACATCCATTTTTAGAGTGAGTGTTAAGACACCCGCTCATGATGGACCAGCTCTGGGACCTTCATCAGCTCTGTTCTTACACTATAAATACTCTGTGCTCGTTAGGAACTCTTGTGTAGTGATTAAAAAGGGTGTAAATATATGCTCTGACAATGATTCACTAAATGATGCATCATAGAATCAAAAATTTGACTGGGTTTGATTAAACTAGATTTGATTATTTTGGTTATCGCTCCACATTTGTGTCTTCAGAATCAGCATATTTACTAAAAAAAATATTATGAACCATCATAATTACATGCAATGCAATTGTAAGTGGAGAGATATTTTACACTGTAGTAAAATATTAAAAACAGCAGATCGGGTTTTACATTCATTGTCCCGGGCATTGTGTTTTGAATAAGAAATTAATGCATGGTGCTTTGGATTTTATTATGCTCTTTATGAATGATTTCCTAAAATCTGTATTAATTGCATTGCAATTTCATTGTCAGACTGATGCATAATGTCACATTATGTACAGCTGTGTGTTTGTGCGTTGTCAGTCTGATGTAATATTAGTTTACTAGCGGCTTGATTTATAATTCAATGCATTTGCAAATATTGCAGGTTATTTGTTGTGTTTTTTGGCTTTCATCTTGTCATTTGGTGGGGCCTATCTGAGCATATGCTGTGTATTTTCTCCAATCATGGTAATTTCCACATAACGTGATTTGTGCTTTTTATTGCATGTCAATTTGGTATGAAACATCTGCTTAGAGCATAAACATAAGTGAAACTTTACGGCTTCGGGAATCTCATCCAGTTATTAACAGATTGCTTTAATCTCAATCCTCTCTCTAATGATCTGATGGCTGTTTCTCCTGTCTTTGAAGGCTCTGATTAAGTTTTCTCTGTGTGTGTCTAACAGCTGTACCCAGAAACTTGCTCTCATACAGATAGACATAAGTCTGTCTAAAAATGACAGCACATCTCTCCATTCTAGCAGCGGTGTGCGCTGTAAGATGTCAGATGTGGCTTTCTCACCGTGCAGGGGGTTCAGTCTTGAAATAGTTCTTTTCCCAAAAGGCAAGTCACACCACAGAACACGGATAGCACAGACACTCTCACCAGTTAATTACACCTCGATTGTAGTTCTGTTCAGATCCTTTAACACACACTGTGTACCAGAGCTGTGTGCACGGGTTTGTCAGATCCAGACATTGCATTGCTTTACCTGAGTGCACCTTTGATGCACAGATATGATGCTTTTATTGGAGCATAAAAAGCAAACATTGATTTTTTCCATAACTTGTCAGATTCACTTTTATTTGTAGTTTTGTAATCTTTTTCTTTGACTCCCATCATTCTTTTAATAGTTTACAAATGCCATAAGTTTGATTCCCAGGAATACACATACCAATAAAATGCACATATTACAAGTAACTTTCAACATTTTCCTAAATGCATGCATTTTGATACTCTCCTAAATCCATTAATTTCGATATTCTCCTAAATGCATTCATTTCGATATTCTCCTAAATGCAATGATAAAGTCATAGTGTTTTGCTTTGTCTTTTCTAAAGAGCTTTATAGACCCTTGTTATTTTGTGTAGTCATTGAATGGAGTAGAACAGTTGCTTTTGTGTTTCTCTGAAGAAAGTAAGTCTTGGCACAAGGTTTGGAACAACATGAAGATGAGAAAATGGTGATTTAACCCATTAAACAGCGTTTATCTGGGAGTGTTTAGCAGTTTTGAGTTTGGTTTAATTCCAGCTCTGTGCTCGAGAGAGATCAGCTGTTTTGGTGTTGAGAGGAGCTGTTTTTATCAATCTGAAGTATTTTCCAGAGGGTTTGTGGTCTGGTGTGGTTTAGTGTTGTGGTCAGAGCTCAGAGCTGGTATCTGGAAGATTGCTGGTTCAATTCCCACAAGGACTGACTTATGAATTATCACTGTTGTGTCTGTTATCAAGACACTTAACCTCAGGTTACTCCATGGAGACAGAACCCATCATAAATTAATGTCGCTGCTCTATGGCATATCAAGTAAAAAACACTGCTTCTGGTGTGGAAATATTATTTATATTATGTTTTATTCTACACTGAATGTGTCCTTGCTGAATAAAAATATTAATTTCTTTCAAGACCCCAAAATTTTGAACGGTATGGTGTATTTTACAAACAGACTTTATGAGTGAGAAATATATTAAGAAATATATTTCAAATGGTATTTTTATAATTATTTGAACATAAATACAAATGCTTTCATCTGAAGTGTCTTATAATTGACTTACCACAGGTTTAGTCCCTCTAGTCTAGAGTAACCTGAGGTTAAGTGCCTTGCACAGAGACACAGTGCTGATGGTCATAGGTCAGTGGCAACCAAACCAGCAAGCCTTGAGCTTTTATCCAGTACATCACACCTCCAACACTCATGAGATTATGCTCTCCTGCTAACTAAACTAAGACAGATGAGCTTCCACAGATCTGTATGAACCAATGCATCCTCTGGTTCTCTAGGATCCTGTAGGTCTGTCATAACTGGGGCCAACGGGGTCAACAGTTCAGCTCTAGAGGAGCCGCCATCTGCTCCAAAAGACATTTGATCACACTGTTGGCATGATGCTTTATGTATATTTTAGCATATTAAAATGCTTATCAGTTACACTAGCATTTAAAAGTTTATTTAAAGAAAATAATGCTTTTATTCATCAAGGATGCATTAAATTGATAAAAAAGTGACAGTAAAGTCATTTATAATGTAACAAAAGATTTCAAATAAATGCTATTATTTTGAACTTTCTATTCATCTGTGAATCCTGAAAAATAAAATGTATAATGGTTTCCACAAACATATTTGGCAGCACAACTGTTTTCAACATTGATAATAATCAGAAATGTTTCTTGAGCAGCAAATCAGCATATTAGAATGATTTCTGAAGGATCATGTGACACTGAAGACTGGAGTAATGATGCTGAAAATTCAGCTTTGATCACAGAAATAAATTACATTTTAACATAATATTCACATAGAAAATATTTATTTGAAATAGTAATAATATTTCACAATTTCACAATTTTTTTTTTTACTGTACTTTTGATAAATAAATGCAGCCTTGGTGAGCAGAAGAGACTTATTTTTAAAAACATTAAAAAATCATTCCGACCCCAAACCTTTAAACATTAGTGTATGTGTATTATTTAATATAAAGATATAACCTGTGACTAAAACAATAGCAAAAAGTACAATAATTAGACAGAAAGCTGAACTTGACATCAGTTACAGATTTATTGTATTATTTGTGGTGCTTTGGAATACTTGATCCTGATTGGTCAATATTATTGTTGTCCCATGCAAATGATTCCCTACATAGGCTAGGCTTTCTTCTTACATAATGGAATAGTTTATACTACAATATATAGTTTACATTAACTAATTTGATAAGTAGCTGTAAAATCCACAAACGGGTTGCAGCAATATATCATTAGTTCAGTGTTAAAACAATGAAAGCCAATGAACAAACGTGTGTGTGTGTGTGTGTGTGTGTCAAGCGGGTTATTCAGGATGGAGGTTATCAAGTGTGTTGCATTTGTTCCCAGGGGTGATGGAGAGATAGCATCCCTCTTTCCCTAGGGCTCTGGAGGGATGGAGGGATGTTGTTTTTCTTTTTTTCCAGCGGTTTGGACCCTACAGGGACATCTTAAATCTGTCGGACGCTCCTCAAAGTGCCAGTGCATTGATTTCAGCCACCGCGACTTTCCAGCCCGCCGGCTATGGACAACACACTCCCTATACACACACACACACACACACACTTCACTGGAACTTGTTTGCAGTCACGTTGGAAGCTTTAGTGCTCTGTGTGTCTGATGGTGTCTCTGGGGAGAGCCACAGGGGGGCGCTGGTACCGAAGGACGCCCCTGACCCACCATCCTGACCCAGAACTGATGAAGTAAAAGTGTGGCTGTGTTCCAAATGGACTATTGGCATACTAGTGACTGTACAGTGAATAGCAGGCCTGTATGAAACAGTGCCCATTATGCATCAAGAAATCATATTCTGTATTGTTGTCACTTGACCCCCAAATGAGCATTTTTAATTCAGCAAATGAGATCATCCCAGAATTTTGCATTTCTAACCTAATTTTATGTAAAATCATCTTAAATGTACAGTACAATCCCTCCAAACCCATAAGACTTTCGTTCATCTTTGAAACACAAATTACAATATTTTTAATGAAACCTGTCCCTCCTTTCAAAAAGTCCATGCAACCAAAACTTTGAAGATCCAAAAAGGTCATAAATGCATCATAAAATGAATCCAAATGAATCGAGTGGTTTCATTGATGTCTTGTGTAGAGATACGATCGCTTTATACGATGAGCAGATCATATTTGATGCACTCTATCGTAATAACTCAAATGATAAATTTGAATAAACCCCTAAATTAAATCTATCCATTATATAAAGCGTTCATATTTCTTCGGAAGACTTGACCAATTAAATGCTTGATTCATATGAATTCATTTAAAAATGCATTATGACCTTTTTGGATCTTCTAGGTTTTGGTTACCTGGACTTTCAAATGTCTGGTCTCATTAAAATACCTTAATTTGTGTTTTGAAGCTTAACCAAAGTCTGATGGGTTTGGAATGACATGAGGGTAAATAAATTATTATATATTAAATGAATGAACTGTTCCTTTAACTTTTCAAACAGAATGAGTCAAGAATTATTATAGATAGGCCTATAATAAAAAATGTTAAAAGAATCACTTCTGTTTCATTTGTCATACTGGAAATTAAAGGGTACATTGCATTGTGGGATAGAGTAGTGCAATGCTCTCTGGTTGTATACTGCATTTTTTGACAAGTGTTTTTCATGCATAAAGAAAATTTGCACACTGTATGTTAGTATGCTGAACATGGCCAGTGTTTTGTTCTTCTAAATCAGTGCTGGTGTGTTCAGTCTTATGCAGAAGTTTGATTTTACAGTTTGTGTGTGTGTGTGTGTGTGTGTGTTGGGGTTGTTCTTCAGCGGTAAAGACTGGACCCTCCCAGGACGGCAAGGGGTGTCTGAAATCAATTCAGTGTTAAGTGCAGGTCTGAGCAGGGGACAGTTTCAGGCCCCAACACTGTTATTCACGCACTACTGACCCAGACCATACACACACACACACACACACACACAGAGCAGTACAGCCACTAACACACAGGCCAGGATACAGCTGGACAATCTGTGTGATCACGACCCAACACAACAGACCTGGACTTCGTTTCCCAAAAGCATCGTAAGCCTAAGTTGATCGTAGCTCCATTGGTTTCACTGGTCTACGATGTACCTAAGCTTACGATGCTTTTGGGAAGCGCATCCCTGACCTCAAATCAGCCTAAAGAGTCAGATTAATCTGAGAACAGACTGATCTCAGTTCTTTCTCATTCCCCACACCTCCTCCTGCAAGCTACATGTCCATTCACTCAGTCCGTGTTAGAGGACTGTTTCACTGCCTGTTAATCATGTTTGAGGGCCTTAAAGGGATAGTTCACCTAAAAATAGAGACTGTCATCAATTGATCGCCTTTATAGTTTTTTTTTTTTTTTTTTATTTTGTGAAACAAAAGAGATGTTCCACAGTTGCTTATATTATTAATTCATATGCTACTGGTCAAAAATGGTTGGAATAGAGAAGATTTTTTAAAGCAAGCCTTTTCTGCTCACAAAGGCTGCATTTATTTGATTAATAATACAGTAAAAATGTGAAATATTATTACAATTTAAAATAACTGTTTTCTATTTAAATATAACTTAAAATGTAATTTATTCCTGTGATGCCACGCTTCATTTTCATCAGACATTACTCCAGTCTTTAGTGTCTCTTGATCCTTCATAAATCATTCTCTCTCTCTCACTCTCTCTCTCTCTCTCTCTCTCTCTCTAATCTATTCATAAAATGAAAAAATAAAGCTGTTTTGCAGCATGAAGTCACACAGTGCAATTAGTTTTTTTTTCCACATTTTTTTTTTTTAATGTTTGCATTAGCTTCATGTTTTCATAAGTTTTACACCTAAAACTTAAACTCAAATGCAAAGTGCAATGAAGACTTTAGTCATATTAGTGGCGCAGACAAAGCTGCTGCAATCACACGATGACTAGTGAAATACTACTCATTTTATCTTATTGCCAGACACATTTGGTTGTAGAATAAATGAATCATGGGTGATCAATTGCATTTGCATGAGGCAACGCTGACAGATGTCAGCATAAAGTCCAAAATCATGACTAGAAATTACTTAAACAAGAACTGTTTGCCTCTTAATATGAACTTTCTCATGTTGCTGCTCTTATTGTTCATGATTTAGGCCAATGACGCAGTGTTTCTCAGAGCTCCTGCGGTTTTCATGATGTTGGCATGTACCAAACTGGTTCAAACATAAATCCAGTGCAAAATAAAAGTGGTTTGGAGTGAATCCGGATCACTTCCTCTTTGGAAATCCCTTCAGGTGTCTGATGGCCCGGGATCAGACGGGTCGTGTTTTTCTCTCCTCGTTTACATGCTGTGACTCTCGACATGCAGAGCGCAAGGGAAGTGTCTATTGATTAGTGGAGTTCCTGCATTAATGCGTGTTAGTGTCGCAGTCGATTGACTCGTTGTAAGAGTACAGTTCCTGTCCTCCCAAAGCTCAGGGTCATGTGTGCATGTGATCCATTAGCTAAACGAACAAGACAAGATCAGACATCCTCCAGTTCAATCTCAAAGCGCCACGACACAAGGAGAAAACTTGCCTTTAGAGGTGGGGAAATAAAAAGAAAAACATTCCACAGTAACATAATTCATATCTACATTATATATCAGCCACCAGACCTCTCCCAGCAGGCACCAGACGTCTATGTAACATCAGGTTGACGTTGGACATGACGTCGGACAGACGTTGCATTTTGGTTGAAAATGAAAATCGGGTTGACGTCAACATTTGACGTCAACATTTGACGTCAATTTGACGTTGACTTAACGTTGGATTTTGGTTGCACAACCTAAAAACAACAAAATCTCAACGTCAGCTGACGTCGTTGGACATCAATTTAACATTGACATTAGACGTTGAATTTACGTTGAATTTTGGTCACCCGATGTCGCAACCGAAATTTAACCAAATATCAACATCTTATGACGTTGTGTGCCTGTTTTGTGCCTGCTGGGCTGCTGAGATGAGTCACTGAAAACCATTACTTACAATTGTGGCATATAATCTAAATGTCAGCATGTGTGCTGTGTATCATTGACATCCTCTCCACATAGGCCTTGAATCAATTTTATTCACCATTTGTTTGCTAATGTGTTATGTGTTTCCTGTTAGGGCAAGAAATTAAGATGGGGCATATTCAAGGGCTTGAGGCCTATAAGCTTTAGTTTATGTAGCATGAGCCATGATTGCTGCCGTTAGCGGTATTTATAATGTTGGAGAGATACATTCTTAATCTAGATTATTTGATTGTACAAAAAATGTATAAACCTCTGTATAAGATTATTCCAACAATATTTTTGGTCTGTTTTTGCAAAAGATAATAACTGTAATTTTTAAATGTGTAACACTAAAGTTGTTTTTGTCATCTTTCAGGAGTACACAGACATATGTACCTTATTTTGCATGATAATATTTACGTGAATGTGCGAGACTTCTGGTTTATTAGCCAATTTAATAAACAAAGTGCAGTAAAAGGTAAACTATTTGCGCTCCAAACCAGTGTCTTTATGATTATGATAATATATTAAAATAATATCTTAACAAATAGTTTGCAATGTTAAATATCAAACTGTCTCTTTGTACAGGTAAAATAACTGGAAACGAATGACAGTGTGTTACGTGTTTCCTGTTAGGGCAAGAAATTAAGATGGGACATATTCAAGGGCTTGAGGCCTATAGCTTTAGTTTATGTAGCATGAGCCACGATTTGCTATTTGCTAGTGGTATTTATAATGTTGGAGAGATACATTCTTAATCTAGATTATTTGATTGTACAAAAACAACAACAAATTATAAGTCTCTGTATACAAGATTATTCCAACAATATTTTGGTCTGTTTTTACGAAAGATGATAACTGTAATTTTTAAATGTGCAACACTAAAGTTGTTTTTGCTATCTTTCAGGAGTACACAGACATATCTACCTTACTTTGCATGACCCTGGAGCACAAAAGCAGTCATAAGTAGCATTGGATATATTTGTAGCAATAGCCAAAAATACATTGTATGGGTCAAAATGATCAATTTTTATTTTATGCCAAAAATCATTAGGATATTAAGTAAAGATCATGTTCCATGAAGATATTTTGTAAATTTCCTATCGTAAATATATCAAAACTTAATTTTTGATTAGTAACATGCATGGCTAAGAACTTCATTTGGACAACTTTAAAGGTGATTTTCTCAGTATTTAAATTTTTTTGCACCCTCAGATTCCAGATTTTCAGATAGATATACCTCGGACAAATATCGTCCTAACCATCTAACCATACATCAATGGAAAGCATATTTATTCAGCTTTCACGAGTTGTATAAATCTCAATTTCAAAAAAAATGACCCTTATGAATGTGCGAGACTTCCGGTTTATTAGCCATTATAGCTAAATACAATAAACAAAGCACAGTAAAAGGTAGTTAAATTAGCCTATTTGCGCTCTAAACCAGTGTGTTTATGATTATGATAATACATTTTTAAAATATGTTAACAAATACCAGTTTGCAATATTAAGCATCAAACTGACTCTTTGTACAGGTAAAATAATGACACCGGAAGCAGTGCGCATTCACGTTACAAATGGTGCGCCCGCTGTTAAATTAAAAATAAGGTGACTAAAAAGCTATCAGGCATAGACTGAAAGACACCAAATTAAGAAAAGATATCTTTAAGAAAAGCCTCTTTTCAAATGAAGTGCCACACTTTTGTCTTCTGAGACTCTCGAACTCAGAGTAAGAACCCGCCCCTTGAGCGCGAGTCAGCGGCGGCAGGAGTTGGTGCACGCTGTGCGAAGCGGATCACGGTGATCCGGTCTGGGATTCGCTGACACGGGTGATGAAGGAGCACGGAACATTTTTAGCCCCGCTACCCCCATCAGTACCCCGCCCGGGGCAGATGATCTCAGCGCCATCAGGAGCTCAGCATCATTAGAAGGTGTTAATTGGAGTTAGTCGGAGTCTTCGCTTTCTGTCAAGAAGTCTGACAACAGAATTCATTAGACTTAAAAATACCGGGGCTTTGAAATGAATTCAAGAGTGATTCGCTGATGAGGAAAGATTGTGAGCTGACAGACAGAGCAGAGCTTCGAGATGGTCCAATTCTCATTAAAGATGCCAAATATGGGCCCATCCTCGTGCATCTTGCTTGGGAAATTTATCATCACGACCAGCATCTCATATTTGATGCGTAACATTCACACTTTCATTGAGCTTCTTCCGAAAAATACAGCAGGAAGGAAGTCACTTGCCTCCTCAATTAAGAAAATTGCATGTGTCAGAAATTCAGGTTTAAAAACGAACATTTTAATGAACTTTAATGATAATTCAACCTTAATCATCTGCGCTTCAAGGCTTCAAAACAACAACTAGTTTAGTAAAGGACATATTTTAATTAGCTCTTGGTGTTTAATTAGAAGTTCTTTAGGTTTATGGGTTTTTAAAAAGCACATAAGTTCTGTATTTTTTTTTTTTTTTTTTTTTTTGAGGCTTCTGTTCCTCGCTGCTGTTTAGAACAATATTATAAATGCGTTCTATTTCTCGATCTGTTTAATGCATTGGAAGTACAATCGTGCGGCCACTGTACAGAAGCAGCTCTAAATGTGTTCTGCAGGGGTTGAAAAGGAAAATGTATTTGTGTCACTTTCATCTAAAGCGCAGAAAATAGTGCCATAAAGAGCAAATGAGGAACTGCAGTGACTTCCTCAGTCACATTCACCCAGAAATGCGTTTCGTATGATCCGAAATAACTCCGGGAAAAGCTGCTGAATATACAGGCGACAAACTCCTGCTCGCCAGAACGCGTTTAAAATAAAGAAATGCTACACGCAGGCGTTCAAATAAAGACATAACGGTGCGTTTGTGGTTGATCTGGAGATAGAGATCCATCATGATGTTTCTGGAGAACACGAAACAAAACGAATAGTATCTCTCATAATAATTAGACTACACGATTGATCAGTGCAACATTTAAAAACAATGATTCTATTGATGTTTAGGATTTAGAATATTATTCATCAAAAATTAAAACATTCTAAAAATAATACTGATTGTTGGTTTATTGCACACATTGCGGATAATTCTTAAATGGCTTTGAGAAATGTAAAAACGCAAAACATTTCAAAATCAACCAAAAACGCATATATTTTTTTTCTGTACAAACGTTTCGCTAGTTCTCGCGCAAAACTTCTGTTTGTTTATTAAAATATGACGTCTTCATGTTATAAACTGAACGTTTAAAACAGACGCGGAGTAAAATATTTAATAAACTAACGAATTTCATTGTAATAGTTTTTCTAATGAACAGAATCATAAGTCTAGTTTTTAAATTAGATTTTCGTTAAAGAAATACACCAGCTATTAATCACATAGGAAATAGAAACTACATATATTTAAAAAAGAAGATAAAATAGTTCAATATAGCAGTGCAAATAAAGACAAAGAAAGTATGAAAAGCACATTTTATTTCACCTTTCATAACAGTGCCATGAGAACATTTGTACAAGATACATCACAATCTAAAGTGCACAAATACTGTACAACAGAGGGATCTTAAATAAAAGGAAAAATCACATCGGGCTTCATAGAAAAATATGATTAAAAAGAATTAAGGGCATGCTTTAAAAAGAATCCAAAGTAAAAAAAAAAAAACCATTAAAATGAAGCAGATTTCACAAATGAGCAAAAAAATGAACAAGCACAACCGGGAGCACGAAAGCTTTGGCACTTGCAGATTAAAAGATTAAAAACACAACACTTCAAAGAAAATAAAGAAAGAGAGAGAGTCGACCCGAATAAGCAGTTTTTAAGGGCTTGTGTAGAAGGCGTAATAACCCATGGCTTTATGGCTCTCTTTGTTGTACTCCTCAGAGCTCAAGTCCTCGCACTTAATAGTGGGCGAAGCGTCTGTACTGGAGCCTCCAGGTGAAACGCGTCGCCTTTTACACGCCATCGAGTATGCGCTGGTGTCT
This sequence comes from Spinibarbus caldwelli, assembly GCA_039654775.1. Taxonomy (NCBI): domain Eukaryota; kingdom Metazoa; phylum Chordata; class Actinopteri; order Cypriniformes; family Cyprinidae; genus Spinibarbus; species Spinibarbus caldwelli. The sequence continues at coordinate 1,822,657 of CM077245.1, forward strand.
CCCGAATCTACAGTCTTCAGCACCGGTGGGGCCTCCATCCAGGGACCAGTGCTGCCGGTCGTAGGGGCCCCTGTGGAGCTCTCCTCCTGCAGCTTGTCTTTAGAGGACAGCAGGTCATCAGTGTAAGCTGGAGGGCTAGGCCTGGGCGACCAAGGCAGGCCAGTGGTCATCTTCCTCTGATATGAACTTCTGCTGCTCCAGCCGGCTGCCATAGAAGCGAAGGCTGAATCGGGGTAATAGCCCAGTGCATGTGGGCTCTGCAGCGGCAGAGGCTTGATGCCATAAGGCAGAAGGCTGGAAGCTGAGTATTCACTGTCATAAGACAGGTCCAGTTTTCCAGACGCCCCGGTTTGCTGAACAGGCCCCACGAACCAGCGCTGAGCCGAAGCAGAGCCGGCGGCAGAGTCTTCACTCTGAGGAGAAAGCAGGCCGTTGGTCTGCGGCACGGCGCGCTCGCTGCCATAAAAGCGGTGGTTTTGCGGCAGGTTGTTTACAAACTGGTCTTGGAAGAAGGGTTGCATTGCATAGCGGGCGCCGGGGACAATCTGGTGCGACCGCGGAGAATCGGTAGGAGATGGTGTCAGTCTGTCACTCTCTGGAGCAGTGTACATCCTGAGAGAGAAACGGCAGAAAAAGAGAGAGCCTCTTAGCAGTTTGTCTTATTGCAGATCAGTTGGCTGAAGTATGATGCCTAGTGCAATATCAGTCAATGCACAGTGGAAAAAAATTAGTGCAGAAACAATGGTCACTTAGAAATTGCTATTAAATTTCACAATTAATTACAAAGATACACAGTGAATTAAAGGTGAATTTTTAAAGCAGAAAGACTGAAGTAGTATTTTTTTTGTAAAAGAGAGAGCCTGTTTGCAGTTTGTCTTATTGCTCTAAAGTGATGCTTTCTGATCAGTTGCCTAAAATATGATGCCTAGTGCAATATCAATTGATGCACAGTGGAAAAAGAAAACAAAATGGTGCAGAAACAATATTCTCTCAGAAATTGCTATTAAATTTTACAATGAATTACAATGGAACAGCAAGTAACACTGAATTAAATTTGAAATTTTGAAGCGGGAAGACTGAAATGGTATTTTCTTGTAAAACATACTCCAATAATCTTTGTTTTATTTGGAAAAAAAATTGATTGTTTTTTTTTTACAGGTGTAGCTAAAGATGTGTAAAGATATGTATTATTAAAAAAATATAAAAGTGCAATTTTATAGATATATAAACATTAAATACATTAGTTAACACATACTAACAATGAAAAATACTTCTAAAGCATTTGTTTTTTTAAATAATTAAACATTTAGTAACACATTACTGAAATTAAAAGTTATTATTATTTAATAAACCTGAGCTAACATGACCAGTTGCATTTTTATTAATGCATAATTTTAGTTAATGCATTAACTATGTTAACAAATGGGACCTTATTGTAAAGTGTTACAATATAAATATTGTAAATACAGTCCCAATTTACCCGTGTTCACCCTTCATACTACATTGCATTGTAGCATAAATGCATAGAAAATGAAACTGAGTTTGAAAACCTTTCTTTTAAACTATTTTAAAAAAAATTAAAATTTTGTATTATTTTAAAAAAAGGTTTTCAGACTCTAAAAGTAGTGCTAAGTGTGCTCATTTTTTGCTTAGAACTTTGGTTAAAATAAAGGGACTGACAAAAGGAAGGCCCGTATATTTTTGGAGGGGTTTCATAATTTGCTGTTTGTCACTTTCTGTGGTATGAAATGCACTTACGAATCATAATTGTCTCTGAAGCCTTTTGCGAAGGGGTTGTGGTCGATCTTGAGCTGTGTGATCTGCAATTAAACACAAACACCAGGAGTTCAGAAGCAGCACAGAATGCAGAAGTGGCTGCAGGGAGCTGCGGCTGAGTTTCTGCTTACGTCTGTGTTCTGGTAAGCCGTTACAGCGATGAACTGGTTTTCAGGGAAAGTGAAGATCTGTGTTTTAGCTTCACTGCTCATGTCCTCCACACCATCCTCTGTCACCTCCACGATGTGCAGCCGCGGCTGGTACTTATGCAGGGACTGCAGGACGATCATCTGTTTCAACACACACACACACACACACACACACACACACACACAGACAGACACAGACGCATCAGTGTTTGTGCAGAGCTCATGGCCAGCGTTTGCAGTTAGATGAACAGAAGTGTCAAAGCCACACTCAAGACCTCGGAGATGACTGGAAGTTTCTACTCACACACACACACACACACACACACACACACACACACATCTTTATCTTTAAAATGCATCAGATGCATCAGTTCTTTGCAACATGTACTAAAATATCAGACAATAAATACATACTATTTAAAGGTTCTGGTTTTTCATCTATTTTTGGTGTTGAAGACAGTATGATTTACACTTTCAGAGTATAAAAACATTTTCCAGCATTAACATGTCAGCTCAACCTTTTTTTTTTTTTTTTTTTGTGCAACAATACAAGTCATAAACAAAACAGATCTTTATAATATTTTCCATCCACAATTCCTAAATCTAACATGGCAACTTCTATTAAAACACTGAATATTGCTCGACTTGTTGACCAGAGTTTTAGAGTTATTTGTTCACCTGAGTATTGTTGTTATTTGCGCCCTTGTTGTTGGTTAGCTTGAGTTTTCCGAACGATATTTCTTGTCTCATCCAGTGTGCTCCAGTGTTTGGTGATTCTGGGTGAACATAAACCTTGTTTCCTACGGAAAAACAAAGAATATTAATGTTTTGCGTCCTGTTAAATTGTTAATTTGGCCTAAACAGACAGATAAAGCATCGATCGAAAAATAAAAAACAGTGAACTTTAGCGGTAAAAAGCTCTTTCATGAAAAACAGATGTATCGTGACTAAAAGCGATTTGTTTTGAATGATTCTAATACATATAGGAGAATAACACGTCCACCCCCGCGTGTTCTCAAGAGCTAACGCTGCAAATCGCTCACGTTAAATGTGAAACTTGTTTCATTGCAAAATACACTCATTTTTAAACGAAACGACATGGTAACGTTGGAAAAAAATAATTAAGTTAAAATAAAAACAATCGCGCACATATAAAAACATTTTTGGAAATCGTAACGTCATATTTTAAATTTAAAATGTCTGGTAAATTATTTGAAGAAATTCGTTGATTTTCATGCATTTCCATTACATTATACCAGCGAAGATTTTATATATTTATAACCAATTCGTTTATCAACACAACATCAAATGAAAATTACAATCCCATTCAAAAGTAAAAAAATAAATAAATAAAAAACGAATATCTAATTTATCTTTGCGATTTATTTGATTATACCGTACATGTTTGTTTAATTAAATTTACAACAAAGCAATTGTCATGTTTAACTGAAGGTTGTCATGTTGCTCAAATTATTTTCATATCATCTCAACTTTTTTTTTTCTCACCTTGCATGTTGTTGTCCGCTTTCCCGCAGGTGACCCATTTTCCGCCCTGAAATCTCCAGTGGTTCGGATCGGCCAGTACAACCTCGACAAACACGTTATAATGCGCCGTCAGGTTCAGTCCAGTGATATTAAAACTCAGAAAGGGGAACATTCGCCTGCGAATATGATCGTTAATAAAACACAAAATACGAATTAGGATGGATTCGGGCTCGTCTAGCGAAAATGAATTCGTTATGCAAACCAGCCGTATAATTTTACTAAATTGTATTTAGCATATTTTGCGCTTGAAAAACCATTTTAAATCATGCATTCATGTTCTAAATTGCTATGCTTTTAACTAGCGCACGAACTGCTCACCTGCCCTGTTTGGTGATGATCATCTCGGTCTGATGGCGATGAAATTTGAGCCAGAGCGGTCTGTTGCACAGGTAAACCTGCGCCCTCGCCGCGGAGCCCGAACCGTGGATGGGCATCGAGCTCAAACCGGAGCCCGGTCCAGGATAGGACGGGTACAGACACCCGGGACCCTGACCAAACTGATAGCCGCTTCCAAACTGACTCCGACTGGCGCAAACAGCGGAGGAGAACCCCGCGGGTGGAAGAACCGAGCCGTAATGCAGGGACGACGAATACCTGGACCCGTTCGAGCCGCCGTACACCGATCCGGTCTGGCCTCCGTACGGGAAGAGAGAGCACGGGTTGGTCACTTCAGAACTCGGTTGGCTCGAGGATATGAAATAGCGATCAGTGCCCAGTTCGTCGATGTTGTAGCGGCGGGCGCTGGACAGCTCATCATCTCCACCGATCACCGGAGAACTTTTACGCGCGTCCGGTGCGGCGGCTGCCGCTGCTTTACTCCCGGTGAAGCTCTCGCTGTCAGCCTCATCCATCAGTGCGCTCCCACCGCTCAAAAACTTCTTGGCCCCTGAGCTCTGCTCGGTTTCACTCCGGTCCATGTCCTGAAAGTCGATCTGCGTTGACCCTGGGCTGTTATTGGTGCTCTCTGAGGACGATGACAGGTTATAGAAGGTCTTGGGTAAGTTTACAGATGCGCCAGGGAGGATGCTTTCTAACTGCATACTTCAATGTACTGACAAGGGGATGAGGATCAATCAAAAGCAGGTGGAGATCAATAAGTAGATCACACCAGGACGCGATCCGTGCGCCCCGCAGCTTGACCTCTGAAGCAACACCTCCGGATTTTCAACTGTAATCTGTGAGTGACAGAATTGTTTGAGAGAGTTTATATATGATCCCACTCGAGGGGGCGGGGCTTTGGCAATTCGTGCGCTCTGTCCGTTTTCTCATTGGCTCGGAGGCCTTCGTTTTAACCACTACTATTTAAAACATACATTTTTTTGTTCTTTTTTAATTTTTGGGATTCTATTTTTATTGACTTAAAAAGTACCCTTGGTAGAAGGGTGCTAATAATAATGTTTTTTATATAGACTAGCTAAATTGGAATGTCTACAATTTGTAGTTTTGACTAAAACTTTCCTCCCAGAACATCTCAAAATTCGTTTCCAGCCAATTAATGAGTGTTAATTTGAGACTGACATTGAACCCACAGAGGAACTTGACACCGTTTTAGAAGCACCGAAAACAAAACAATTAATGAGTCCTCCAGGCTGACCTGAGAACGATTTTATCTAAATACACTGGAGCTCGACTGAACTTGGCAACCCAAATAATTAACAAACGATTAACGAGGAAACCAAACTCACCACAGACTGTCAGACAGAACCGCCATGTCTTGAGTTTGTCGTGCAGCAGGGGTTAAAGTTGAAGCCTCTCCTGATCAGTGTGTTTGGGGTCAATCTCTCTGCACCTGCACGCTCTCAGAGGCTTTTCTCTTCTTTTCGGCGCAAAAAAAACAAAAAAACAAAAACTTACTGTGTAAGTTCTCTCTCTGCTGTTGACAACGAAGCGCACAAGGAAACATTCGAAAATTCAGTGAGATTTTAACGTGCAATTACCCAAAGCATTTCCCCTATAGAAAAGTGTTGTGCATTTAAGTATTTCAATGCCTAATCTACGTGTTCTAATGTGTATTTCTATTGTGAACTCTGTTTCAGCGTCTACATGATGCGGACGAAAAAAAAACTGCAGGAGATTGTTTTCAGCGTGCACGAGGCGCGCGCGTGCCTCACCTGAGGGGCTCTATAAGAAAAAAAAACCCTGCGTTTTTAGTATAATGATAAGTAGGCTTAAAAAGGCTATACTCAGTTTATTTTAAAACAAATATATATTTTTAGTCAAAGTAAATAAAAATACAATCATTCGTTTATTTGTAGCCTATGTCTTTTTTAGAATTAAAATTAATAAACAAGATATTACTTGAAAATAGGCGTATCTTTTTGTTTACAATTCCGAACTAGCTAATAATACAAAATGACTACTTTAAGCTGAAGTCTTTATTTTTAGAATATTAAATAAGCTACCATGTATCTATGATAATATGTTTAAAGCGAAACAATATTACGTTTTTTTTTTTTTTTTTTTTTTTTTTTTTTAAATAAGCAGGCTGTATTTATCCAAACGTCTGGGCGATTCAAACAATGTCCGAGCCCATTTTCAAAACGAGGAAAGAAAAAAACAAAAAAAAAAAAACACGCAGGTCAACAGATGGAAAAACAATTGAACCCCAGTTCACCATAAGGTAATATCTGATTGTCTTTATCATCAGGCGGTGGTAATAAAAAAGAGAGGGGCGGGGGCAAATCCCACCCGGCTCAACCCCTTTCCAAGCTCAGGGAAACCGGCCAATTATTTTTCCGTGTGAAGGAACCGGTGATAGTGAAGGAAGAGACAGTCGGGCGGATAGACACCGCCTTATTAAAACCCTTCTGTACCACAAATCTGATGAGAGAGAGAGAGAGAGAGAGAGAAACGGACAGACAGACAGCCCACAAAAACGCTCCTTGGTGTGATTCCCGAGATGCGATACAGAACCAAGCTTAACGGGTGGCGATAATAGTCGGTTACCCGGAAAGGGTCACCCGCTCAGCGCGAGAGCTCTTTAATGAAAACCCCACCGGGTGTCCTCATCAAACCCATCCGCTGACTCTCTTTAGCTCGTCATTGTAATTAAAATTCCTTGATGACAGCCACGGGCTGGATGACAAATTAAAGAGAGTCAGTTATACATTTAATAGCTAAGTCACTGGTTGTGATTATTACTCGCGGAAAAAACACTATCATCCATTAACCTATTCACACTTGAAATTACATTTCTGTTTGGCCCTTTTGATCTCTTTCTATTTGCTTTCATAGTGATAACATTATTTGACCTGCTGCTGCTCGCTCTCACACATTATTCCTTAAATCAACAACATCTGCAGCTTCAATCTGTAAATCCTGAAGTACTCTAGCATTATCAATGTAGTAATGAAAAACCAAAGTTGGATTCGGACTTGTTGTTTCAGCTCAGTCGGTGTGTTTAAATTATGAGATCAAATCCTGAAATGATCTCAACTGATAGTATGAGAAGGTGTGATGTAAAGACGATCCACACAAAGCACCTGAGAAACACACACACACACACACACACACACACGCACACGCACACGCACACACTCTCTCTCTCTCTCAGGCAGGAATGATTATGCGTTCTCACCTGACAGATCCCGGGTCCCAAGTGCCTTGTAGTTTTTAAGGTGTGAGATTCACAAGGATTAGCTCCCAGCTAAGAGGAATATTGAGACGAGAATGACTTCTCCGTGCAGAATACAGAATTCTGCGTTCTACAGAAGAAATTAGCTTTTAGAATGTCAGTCATATGCTCTTAAAAGTAAAGGTTCTTTATTGGTATCTGAATGGTTCCTTGAAGAACCTTTCCATTCCACAAAAGGTTCCTTAGATGATTAAAATGTTCTTTACCCTTAGAAAAAATGGTTCTTTAAACAACTGTTCATTGAAAGGTTCTTTGGGGAACCAAAACCAAAAATGGTTCTTCTACACTCTTTAAAAAAAAGGTTCTTTACTGGCATCAGTGGTTCCATGAAGAACCTTTAACATTTAAATTTGACAAAAGGTTCTTTATAGTGGGGGAAAAAAGGTTTGGATTATTAAAATGTTGTAGAAAAATGGTTCTTTTAATAACTGTTCACTGAAAGGTTCTTTGAGGATGCCAAAATGGTTCTTCTATGGCATCGCTGAGAAACCCCCCTTTTAGAACCTTTATTTTTAAAAGTGTATCTGCTATGCAATTAAAAGAGATTAAATGAAGAGTTAAATTAAGCTTTGGAACAGTTTCAAAAATAAAAATTCCATATGGTTCCACGAAGAATCTTTAACATCCATGGAACCTTTTCCATTCCACAAAAGATTCTTTATATCGGAAAAAGGTTCTTTAGATTATAAAATGTTCTTCACTCTTAAGTATAAAGGTTCCAAAAGGGGTTTTTGCAGCGATGCCATAAAAGAACCATTTTTTGAAACCTTTCAGTGAACTGTTCTTAAAAGAACCATTTATTTACTTATTGTGAAGAACATTTTAATAATGTAAAGAACCATCTTCCACTTTAAAGAACCTTTTTTGGAATGGAAAAATTCCATGGATGTTAAAGGTTCTTGGAACCACAGATGCCAATAAAGGACTTTTATTTTTAAGAGTGTTCACGCTACACTATTAAAAACCTAGGTTCCCAAATGCAGTTTTTGCACCGATTCCATTTTTGGAAACTTTCAGTAAACACTTCTTAAAATAACCTGAGTGTGAAAAACATTTTAATTATCTAAAGAACGTTTTGTGGAATGAAAATGTTCCATGGATGTTAAAGGTTCTTCATAGACTAGAAGCCAATAAAGAACCTTTATTTTTAAGAAAGTGGTTCTATTGCAATACTGTTGGAAGCTTTATTGCTTTAGCTGCTTTAGTTTATTGCTTTGTATATTTAGGCCAAAATATGTGTGTGCATTATCCGTGTGCAGATGTGTGTTATGAGCAGGGAATATGTGTGTATATGTGTTTGCATGTGTGCAATCTAGAGATGTGTGAAGAATTTGGGGAAAAGGGGCTAAAAATCTGTGAAAAGACAGAGAGGGGGGCTGGAACTCAGCTGGAAACTGATTGGCTGCCAGCCTGAGGAGGAAATAAAAATCTGCTGTCCTCTCCGGTCTGGGACCTCAGTGACCAGGCGCAAGATGTCTGCCATGGCCCCCGAGGGCCCCGCGGCGTCCCCTCAACACTCCTCTGCCTCTGAAAGCGTCTTTCTCATTTTATTATTGACTTGAAATGCCACCCAGTCTTTATTTCCCTCTCTTGCTCTCTCCATCTCAAGCGCACAGGAGAGAGTCAGGCGAAAGGCTGCAGGTGAATCAGGGTCACTCAAAATCAATACTGTGCTTTTAGATGGGACAGATACATAAGGGACAGTAATAGTCTTAAATGTTCTTTTGTAACTCTCAGAGGCTTTGAGAGGGGTGACGCTGGAGTTGGGATCCTGAAAAATCACGACTCATTTTTAATTTTCTAGTGCAAACTTTGAGAATTTTCATTGTGGTTCACAGAACTGAAGATCTGCGTCAGTCACATTGATTTCACTCAAATAAATGTTAACTCATGACTATAATGACTATTTGACTTTGTTTTTATAGGTGCTAAAATCAAGCTTATTAATAGTGGCATTAATATGTTTTTTTTCCCCCTCCTAAATATGCGTGAGTATCATAGCAAACTTCACAATTTGTGCTACAAACCTTAATGATACCTCATAACATGCCTATTTTTACAAATGTAAAATACATGCTTTCCCTTGAAAAAAGAAGAAAAAAAGAAGAAAAAAACACAGGCCATTTACAGCATGTAATTATTTCATTTAAATTCAATTTATTCAATTTATTGGCACGATAATGTGTGTTTACACACAATATTCCCAAAATATTACACACAAAAGAAGTAATGCCAAGAAAAAGAAGCATTCAGTATAACAATAACAATAAAATAAGTGCTAAGTATTTAATTGAATGGATAAATATACATATTACATATTTACATTGTCATTTAACAGATGCTTGTATCCAGAGAGACTGACAAATGAGGACAATAGAAGCAATCAAAATCAACAAAAGAGCAATAATATGCTCTTATAACATGATTATATATATATATATATATATATATATATATATATATATATATATATATATATAATCTCATAACATGCCTATTTTTTGAGTAGAGGTGTAGAAGTAATTTTCTAAGTGATTAGAATTATGTTTTTTACTTGGTAACGTTAGACGATAAAAAGGCAAAAACACTTGCATATGCATGTATTTTAAGTAGATAAAAAACATAAATAATATAAAAAAATCATAATAAAAAAATTTTAAATGTGATATTATTTGAAGCAGTGTTAAGGCTAGAAAGGATACTGGGCATGCGCACATCAATACAGCGTAGTTTTTTTGTCACACTGTGCAACCATAATTACTATTTTTGCATTATTGTAAGGGGTATGTTTAGGGTTGGGGTAGGTGTAGATGTTAATGAAACACAATCTAATAGGTAGAAAATTAAATTTCATTGTTAGTTTCTGGTCAGAGCTGTATCCCTTCTAGCCACAACCAGCAGTAGGTCTGACTATCGTGCGTGCTCACGTTTACACCCTTTGACCTGTCACGTCATGCCACCACACACAGACCTGACGTGACAGCAGCTTATCAGCTCGTCGCCGCGCGTGCTAAATGTTCTAGGCGTGTATCATACCGCGGCTCTGTAACTGAGGTCAGACGACAGACTGGAAATACATTTACCCTCAAACGCCTGTCAACACCTCATTAGACCCAACAGGCCTTTTACAGAGTCCCGATGTAATCGATAATTTATTTCATTTCAATTCCTTTTAAAGTACTCACTGGCATGATTTGTATGTGATTACGTACAATATTGTCAGTAAGTATTATAAGTTACAACAAAATTGTCAGGATTGTCTTGTGTTTCCCTTCCTCTTGTATGCCCATATTTGGTTTGTTTCCTGTTCCTGTCATTGTCTCATTATTAGTTAATTATGTTTCAGCTGTGTTTGTTTAATTATCTAGTTTACGTTGTGTATTTATAGTGTGTTTTGCCCTGTGTTTCCTGTCCGGTATTGAACATCATTTCACATCTGTCGTGTTTGTCTTCCCCGCCTGTAACCTGTGTTGGATATTATTAAAGACTCTTACCTGTGAATTCCTCAACTCCCCGTTCCTGGCTTCCGTCTGCCAGTGAATCGTGACAAAAACAAGTAATGACAATAAAAAGAAACATACAGTAGAACAAATAACAATAAAATTGTATTAAAATAGGGTGCTAAACTAAGTAATGAATAAAAATTGTTTATTTGATACCTCACAAGATGCCTATTTTTCAGTAGAGGTTTGCTCATTTCTGTATGATTAGAATTATGATTTTGCATTTATTTTAAATTGCAAATTGAACTAATAATATTCGGAATAATATTGTTTGCTAAGGGGACACAGTTATATATATATGTATATATGTGTATATATATATATATATATATATATATATATATACACACACACACACACACTGGATATATTGTATATATAAAAAATCTGTAATCAGGTTGAAAAGTTTTATTTTAATTTAAACAATCCTGACTGACTTAAATTTGAATTAGTGAATCATTAATATACTACTATCGTTTTTGTTAGCATTTTGAATTAGATTTTTCTTTTCATTTTCTTTTATTTTCAGATTTTTTACGTCTTCACTTTTAGTTAAAGTTTTAGTCATTTTGTAAGTTTTCAAAATTTGTATAATTTTAATTTATTAGTTTTCATATAATAGTTATTTTAGTACTTTAAGTTAAACTAAACGAAAATGAAAAATTTGCCTTGGCAACTAAATAAAATAAAAACCTTTTGTTTTCTTTTTTTTTTTTTTGTAAGTTGAATTTTTTTAATACTTTGATTTTTATATTTTTATAATTTTATTTCTACTGTATTTAGTTCAAGTGTCTTTAGTTTTAGTTAACTATAATAACCCACTAGTTACATTAGTTCCATCACTGCAAAAAAAAAAACGGCTTATCTTGCTTAGTATTTTTGTCTTGTTTCTAGTCAAAATATCTATAAATTCTTTAATCAAGATGCACTTACTAAATAAGCAAAATTACACAAGATATTTAGTCTTGTTTCCCAGGGGGAAGGAAAAAAAAATCTAAATTAAGTGAATTTTGCTTAAAATAAGTAAAATTGTCTGCCAGTGGGGTAAGATGCCAGTGTTTTAAGATTATTTTACTTACCCCACTGGCAGATAATTTTACTTATTTTAAGCAAAATTCAATGTAAAAAAAAATAGTGCAAAAAACTGTAAAAGATCTAACCAGACATTTCATGTAATTTTACAGTAAAAGTTTTAGAAGTAAAAAAGAACAAATCAATGTATAATTTACAGTCAAAAACTGTAAACTGATATCCCCAGAATTCACTGAGTGACACTCAACATTTGAAAGTATTTTGTTTAAATAATCATGTTTTTAATAGTTTTTGTTATCAGTTATGTACATTTGGGATTTATGTTACTACATCTGTTGTTTAATTAATATTTATTGCATTATTTAAGTGCCATGTGTGTTACCATGATGGTGTTTTGTGTTTGCGTGAATGACTTCAGGCACCTTCTATATATTAGTATATACTTCTGCTTGTGGCGAAGCTACTTGTGATGAGCTTTGATTCTTCATGTGGCTTTCTCTTTTACCACCTGCATTATTATGGTGGACTGGTTTTTAAAGAACGTATCCATCTGAAACTTCACACTGCAAAAAATGATTTTCTTACTTAGTATTTTGTCTTGTTTTCTAGTATAAATATCTAAACATTCTAATCAGCATGCATTTACTTGACAAGTAAAATGACTTAAGATATTGTCTTGCTTTCTAAAAACAATTATCAAAATTTTGTTAGTTTTTGCTTAAAACAACCAAAAATATCTGCCAGTGGGGTAAGAAAAATAATCTTAATTCATAGGCTAAATAAGATTATTTTTTTTGCCCCATTGGTAGATATTTTTGCTTGTTTTAAGCAAAAACTAAAAAAATGTTGTTGTTTTTTTCTTAAAGCAAGACATAATATCTTAAGTCATTATACTTGTAAAGCAAATGCATCTTGATTCAAGAATTTTTAGATACTAGAAAATGAGACAAAATACTAAGTAAGAAAATCATTTTTTTGCAGTGCAAGACTAGCAGAAACCCAAATAAAGTTGAATTATGGCACATACGCATAGATTCATTCCAACTGAGACCAAAGTTTACGTTTCCTCATAAACCCTCTCCCGTTCACCATGTTTCGTGACCACCCATAAAAGCAGTGTGACCCCCAGCGGCCAGAGGTCAGGGGCCGCCCGTCAGCGGGAAGGAAGTCCTGCCATATTGTTGTCAGAGTCCATCAGCGGCGTACGCACATGAAAGCGGCGCATTCCTGCTTTATGATGCGATCGGGCCGCCGCAGCCTTTGCTCGGTGTGAGATTCATGAACGCCGTTGACAGGATTAACGCCGAACGTCTCATTAGAGGATCCTGGAGCTGGTCCAATTTCTCTCTATTTTACCCAGTTTTGTCCTTTTCATACTTAATTGTAAATAATAACACTAATCATAACATAAATCAGGAATAAATCAGCCAAAAATCTGAGTTTTGTCACCATGCACTCACTAAATGACTTTCTTCTGTGCAACAAAAAATTGGGTTTTTTATCCATACAGTGAAAGTCAAAGGGGTCCAGTGTTGAAAGTTTTATGTGAGTTTTAGTTGAGCTGATCCGGTCCGATTTCTCTCTGTTTCTCCCAGTCTTGTAAAAAGCCCAATCATAACATAAATCAGGAATAAATAAGCCAAAAATGCAAGTTCTGTCATCATTTATTTGCTCCAAACCTGTATGAGTTTCTCCTGTGTAACTCAAAAGAAGATACAGTGAAAGCCAGTGGGGTCCAAAGTTGTTTCTGCCTTTAAAACATCTTCTTTTGTGTTTTTCACAGAAGACAGCAATGCATGCTGGTTTGAAACGGTGGACGCACATGAAAGCGGCACATTCCTGTTTTATGATGCGATCGGGCCGCTGCAGCCTTTGCTCGATGCGAGATTCATGAACGCCGTTGACAGGATTAACGCCGCACGTCTCATTAGAGGATCCTGGCGCTGAGAGCCACGGCGGGAGGCGAGCTGAGAAACACAGCCATTAGTGCGTCTCGTCTGCACTCCCGTCTGCTTTCGCCTGCGCTTGTCTGCGCACTCATCTGCGTTATGGGGATTTATTTTGCACATGAAGGACAGCCAGGCCTGTGGCATCTGCTGACAGTCGCTCTTTAAAGAGATGGATGTCAGCGCTTTCCTTGAGTATCAGATGCCTGTTTGCTGTCAGAGCTTTTGGGGGGAATGTTCAGTAATGTTAAGTGACCCTTAAATGTTCGTGTAACACAAATCCCAAACAAATAAATGCTGAAAGGGAGAGTTCAGTTAAAAATGTGAGCTCTGTCGTCATTTACTTGTTCCAAAACTGTAGAAGATACAGTGAAAGTCAATGGGGTCCAATGTTGTGTGTGAGTTTTAGTCCAGCTGATCTGATCCAGTTTCTCAGTCTTGTAAAAAGGCCAATCATAACAAAAATCAGGAATAAATAAGCCAAAAATGCAAGTTCTGTCGTCATTTACTTGCTCCAAACCTGTAGAAGATACAGTTAAGTCGATGGGGTCCAATGTTGTATGTGAGCTTTAGTCCAGCTGATCTGGTCCAGTTTCTCTCTATTTTACCCAGTCTTGTTCTTTTCGAATTTAACAATAAGTAAAAAGGTTAATCACATTATAAATCAGGAATAAATAAGCCAGAAAGGCAAGTTCTGTCATCATTTACTCGCTCCAAACCTGTATGAGCTGCTTCTGTGCAGCTTAAAAGAAGATACAGTGAAAGCCAGTCGGGTCCAAAGTTGTTTCTATGTCTTTAAAATACCTTCTTTTGTGTTGTTCCACACAAGACAGCAATGCATGCTGATTTGGAACGACATGATGGAGAGTAAATGATGACTTTATGTTACATGACATCTCAGACTGCAAGTTTTGGTCCAGTTTCTCTCTCTTTCATCCAAAATTGTCTATTTCATGCTGTACTATAAGTTAAAAGGCCAACCATAACAAAAATCATAAATAAGCCAAAATTGTTTTGCTGACTGACTTTCTGCTGTTTTTTGTTCATACAGTGAAGGTCAATGGGGTCCGAAGTTGTTTCTGTGTCTTTAATATGTCTTCTTTCATGTTTTTCCACAGAAGAAACTAAGTCATACTGTTTTGGAACTACATGACGGTGAGTAAATGATGACTTTTGTGTTGCATGACATTTGCCGCATGTCCTCTGATACGTCAGACTGCGGTGCATGCACTGTGAATTTTGATCGTTTGAGTTTTGATCTTGTCCTTTTCCTACAATACGATAAGTAAAAATGGCAAATCACAAAATAAATCCTAAATGAGTCAGCCAAAAATGTGAATTTTGTCACCTTGTACTTACTATATGACGCTGTTTCTTCTGTGAAACACAAAACACATTCACGTTTTTTCATCAATACAGTGAAAGTCACTGACGTCCAATGTTGCGTCTGTATTGTTCCTCAGAATATCTTCTTTTGGATCTGGTTTAGTTTCTCTCTATTTCACCCAGTCTTGTCCTTTTCCTACTTTACTATAAGTTAAAAGGCCAACGTTTAAATGAATAAATAAGCCAAAAAAATTCATTTTTGCAATCATTTGCTCACTTTATGACTGACTTTCTTCTGTGAAACACAAAAAAAGTTATTTAGAAAAATATCTAAATGTTATTTAGAAAAAGCTTTTGTGTCTTGAAAATGTCTTCTTTTGTGTTTTTCCACAGAAGAACAAAGTCATACCAATTTGGAACGAAATGACAGTGAGTAAATGATGATTTTTATATGTGCTCTGATCTGTCAGGCCACCGTATATGCAATGTGAGTTTTAGTCCAGTTAATCTGATGGTCCAGTTTCTCTCTATTTCACCAAAACTTGTACTTTTCCCTAAAGACCAACATTTGAATGAATAAATAAATCAAAATTAGATTTTTTTTTTATCATTAACTTACAATATGACTTTTTTTTCCTTCTATGAAACACAAAAGAAGATACACTATATGGCCAAAAGTATTGGGTCACCCCCTTCTAATGAACAGGTTTGACTACTTTAGTAATTTCCATGAGTACAAATCTTAATGTTTAAGCATATAATGATATTCTAGGGAATTGTGTGCTTCTAATTTTAAAGCAACAGTTTGGACAGGACCCTTTTCTATTCTAACAGGACAATGCCTCTGTGTATAAGGCAAGGTTCAAAAAGAAATGATTGATTTAGTCAGTGTGGAAGAACTTGACTGGTCTGCAGAAAGCCAAGTCCTAATCCAAGCTGAACACCTCTGGTGTGACTTTAAATGCAGACCTTGAGCCAAAAACTCATCACCAAACACCATAAAGATGGCTGTGCAACTGGTGCACTATATGTTTTGAAGCTACACAGCAGTTTTGCATGAGAAATTATGACAGAATTGTAATTTTTGGCTGAACTAACCCAAGGCTTTCCAAAATAAATTGAGAAATTTGGTGTTTGCATTTGATTTGGTGTGGGGAATCACTTTATATTTCTGAATTCTGCTGTGCGAGTCTCTCTAAGACGACAGAAACAATAAAGCCAGTGTATTAGACGTGCGTGGCAGCAGCCGTATGCACAAATGCAGATTGCGGATTGAATATTCTGCGTCTGCTCGATCTGATCTCCTGTAGTCATCCAAGGGAACTGGGGCCGTCGCATGCCACATAATAACATTAACAAACACATGGATGAGTCCTCAGTATAACCGCAAGGTGAATATCCTAAAGCAGCTTGATTTCTGTCTGGCCCTGGTTAGTTTTGAGTTGTCTTGGCCTCCTAACTGGAGCTGACCTCTGGCTGACCCCAGGCTGGGTTTGATCGCGGCCTGCCGTTGACCCATTTCTCGCCTCTGATCTCTCTCCTCGCGGTACGGCGAAGCCATCGACCGGCAGGGCCGCAGGATGGCAGGTGCTAAAAGTTTGACAGCACAGGCCAGAGATACATGTTTTGAAGAAAGAGTGATGCATGTGAGTGAGTGAGTGTGTGTGTGTGTGTGCGCGCGCACTGGAACCAGTGCTATTTTAATGTTTTTATTTTCTGACATATTCTGTGATTTTGTTTTTAAATAATATTTTTGAATGAGCTTTTTATATGTCGCTTTATTTTTGGTTGAATTTTTTTTTGCTTGTTTGGTTGTATACATTTTTAGGTTTAAAATTTTAAAATTTTTGTTCAGTTTAATTTTTATTAAATCTAATATTTATTTTTTTATTTGATTTTAGCTTTATTTTAACAAACAGAAATGTTTGTAATATTTGTAGTTTTAGTTGAAGTTAATATAAACCTTGGCTGGCACTGTTTAAATACTGTTTACTGCATATACAGTGGTGTGAAAAATTGTTGGCCCCCTTCCTGATTTTTTTATTTTTTTGCATGTTTGTCACACTTTAATGTTTCAGATCATTAAACAAATTTAAATATTAATCAAAGATAACACAAGTAAACACAACATGCAGTTTTTAAATGAAGTTTTTTATTATGAAGGGAAAACAAAATCCAAACCCACATGGCCCTGTGTGAAAAAGTGCTTGCCCCCTAAACCTAATAACTGGTTGGGTCACCCTTAGCAGCAACAACTGCAATCAAGCGTTTGCGATAACTTGCAATGAGTCTGTTACAGCGCTGTGGAGGAATTTTGACCCACTCATCTTTGCAGAATTGTTGTAATTCAGCCACATTGGAGGGTTTTCGAGCATGAACCGCCTTTTTAAGGTCATGCCACAGCATCTCAATAGGATTCAGGTCAGGACTTTGACTAGACCACTCCAAAGTCTTCATTTTTTTTTTCTTCAGCCATTCAGAGGTGGACTTGCTGGTGTGTTTTGGATCATTGTCCTGCTGCAGAACCCAAGTTCGCTTCAGCTTGAGGTCACGAACAGATGGCCGGACATTGTCCTTCAGGATTTTTTGGTAGACAGCAGAATTCATGGTTCCATTTATCACAGCAAGTCTTCCAGGTCCTGAAGCAGCAAAACAGCCTCAGACCATCACACTACCACCACCATATTTTACTGTTGGTATGATGTTCTTTTTCTGAAATGCTGTGTTACTTTTACGCCAAATGTAATGGGACACACACCTTCCAAAAAGTTCAACTTTCACACAGGGCCATGTGGGTTTGGATTTTGTTTTCCCTTCATAAAAAAACTCTTCATTTAAAAACTGCATGTTATGTTTACTTGTGTTATATTTGATTAATATTTAAATTTGTTTGATGATCTGAAACATTAAAATGTGACAAACATGCAAAAAAAAAAAAAAAAAAATTAGGAAGGGGGCCAACAATTTTTCACACCACTGTACACTGATTATATATGAGCACAGTTTGAGACGTTGGTGAGATCTCCTCTGTTACTCTAGAGGAGAAACATCTGACATGCGACTGAGACTTTCTCACTCCATGATTAAAAGATTTCGTTTCAACAGTGTCACATAGATGCATTTTATTTTATTTTATTTTATTTTATTTTATTTTATTTTATTTTATTTTTAAATAATTGAACCCTATAATATAAATATTAAATATTACATAAATAAAAATGATATTTTATATACATTTTTAAATTCCTAATTTGCTAATAATTCATTAAATAAATTAACAAGTGTTCTTTGCAAATTTTTTGTGCCAATTTGGAAAACTTAAAGAGCATGTAAAAAATATATATATAATAATTCATTGTATCTGAGGATCAAAAGGTTGTTTTGCATTCTTTATTTAATTTTGCATACAAATAAATCAACTTTTGATATATCAACTTTTCTGAACTGAAAATTATATATATATATATATATATATATATTGTATTTTATTATATTTATTATATAATTATAATTTTTTCATATATGTATATATAAAACTTATGAAATTTCAGCTATGTACTAAAATAACAAACTGAAAATTAATAAAAATACACATATAAAACATTTAAAAAACTAATACAAATGATAGAACACAACAAAATGACAATCTTCATCTAAAATTAAAATGGAAACAGAAAATATAAAAACAAAAACCTGTAAATTTATAATATTAAATAACTATAATAGTATCAGTGATACTAAAAAACACTGTTGAGTGCATTGCATTGTGGGATACAGTATTCAGTGAAAGCAGTAGTTTCAGTTATGGGTCAGAATATTTGCATACTGTGCACTGTGTACATACTAAATATTGCAGAAACAGTAGCAGATGCTTTTCAGAAATCAGTCTTTGTGATTGAGTCTGTGTGAGTGTGTTTTGAGAGTAACATGCTAATTGGCCATGATTATTCACCGTTATCCTCTGTGTGTGTGTGTGTGTGTGTGTTTTAGGATGTGTGTTTGTGCACTTTAGAGGGTCATGCGGTGACTCCCGTGTGCGGTCCGGCGGCGGCCCGTGAGTGCTGTTACTCAGGAACAAGCAGGGCTTTTATCACATCTCCAGCTCTGACTCAGAAACTGCATTTCGCCGCTCTCTCTCTTTCTTCGGGACGCCGAGCGGACGCAGATCTCTGCAGCAGTTCAGCGCAGGAGCAGCCGTGCATGGGCCCGTCTCTGTGAGTCAGAGGTTTTTACACCTTTTGCTATGAAACACACACACACACACACACACACACACACACACACACTCACACACTCACTCACACACACATCTCTGTCTCTCAGCCTACTCAGGCATATGCTGCTTATGTCGACATGTTTATTGCTTTAAAACTGACCCCACAGAGAGAGGGAATCCCAGGCCCCTGTCTGTCTCTGTCTGTCTGTCCTTCAGTCTCTGGAGACGTCAAACCAGCGTTGTTGTCTCTGAATACTCGTGTCAGTTCAACTGATTGAGGCTTGGTAAAAAAAAAAGCATCTCAGAACTTGCATGCCTCCAACATTAAGAGCCGGAATGAATTCAAGTAGTGAGATGCTTTTATTTTTGATATTAGTGTACTGTGTGTGATCTTAAGTGGCTTAAACTGGTATCGTGTGAAGAGATGAGACATTTGGATCATATTTTGTAACAACAGCAATGAGAAATGATCAAAAGCATCTCACATCACTTGTATTCACACCAGTAGTTCTGTTTATTGTCATCTTGTAGTTATTAGTCAAACACAGACATATTGTTGACTACCAGCGTAAACTCTGGTTCACTTTGCATCTTATTCTGTCCTGACTAAGATCACATGTAAATCATCCAACCAATGGTTTTTACATAGTGTGGACACACACACACACACACACATATTATTATTATTGTTATTATTATTATTATTATTATTATTATTATTATTATTATTATTATTATTAACATTACCAGATTTATTAAAAGATTATTTTACAGACAAGATGCATTACATTTATTCATTCATATAGCAGAACTCATATTAAAGAGCTGATTTTATAGTTTAGTCATAGCCATAAACTGTATGTCTGTGTGTCTATATTACTTTAGCCCATGATCTTTGTCTTTTATTTCTGCTGTAATGAAACTGAAAACGTTCTGGAAATTTATCACCGAAAAAGAGTGGGAACACTGTCTATTCTATCAGTCATCATTTCTGCCCCAGAAGAACATACTTTGTAGTATAGGCCAGATTTTCCATATCAGTGCATCCCAGCATAGCATATTTTCATTTCTAAGCGTCTTTGTCATCAGTGGCGTTTTTCTTGGCGAGTCTCTGGTCTTTGATGAGGAGAATCTCAATATTGAAGGTGCAGGACAGCAGAGGTCTGTGTATTTATCTGAGATGCTGTAAAACAGTCTGGACGGGCCGCCTGTTGACTGGACTCAGATCAGTATCAGACGCTGATCAGATGGGTCTCCAGCAGCCGCATACACACACCCGACAGGCCCGATGACAGCAGGCACTCCTGATAAACAGACCCCCCTTCAACACACACACACACACACACACACACACACACACAGATACACACTCACGGTTCTGTCCGTTTGGACTCCAGAATGGCCCAGTGATCACCTGTGTCTTTAAACACTGTGACTGTGTGTGTGTGTGTGTGTGTGTGTGTGTGTGTGTGTTCTTGTTTATGGTACATTGTGGGGACCAAATGTCCCCACAAGGATAGTAAAACCTGAAATTTTTGACATTTTGACAAGGAAAAAAAAAATATTAAAAATACTAAATGATGTTTATCTGAAAGTGTAACAATGCAAACAGGTTTTCTGTGAGGGGTAGGTTTAGGGGTAGGATTGGGTTAGGGGATAGAAAATACAATGGTCAGTATAAAAACAATAGAAGTCTATAGAAAGTCCCCACAAATCACAGAAACAAACGTGTGTGTGTGTGTGTGTGTGTGTGTGTGTGTGTGTGTGTGTGGGTGGGTGTGTGTGACGACTGTAGACTGCATATCAAATTACTCCCTTTTAGTCACTATGTGGTGTTCACTATACATGCAAAATTCAGAATTGAAGAAGATGAAAAATTGTCTATCTATCTATCTATCTATCTATCTATCTATCTATCTATCTATCTATCTATCTGTCTGTCTGTCTGTCTGTCTGTCTGTCTATTGTTCTGCCGCTCTATCCATCCATCATAATTCTATCATTTTCTCAGTTCGTAAGGCCTATAAACCTTTAAAAAACGTTTTTCAAAACATTCAAACACAGCTTTGTCAAGCTGATATTCAAATTGTCTAGTAAAATGTCTAGCTGAACTTTTCTAGTTACAGTTTTTCCTCAGTCGCTTTGGTGCATTTCTCGAATTGTCCTTAATATTTGCAAAGAAGTATGTGCATTTATCAAAACATTCGTACAAACAGCACCACACAATGGATTACCTGCAAAAGCCTGTAACTTACTCAAAATCTTTAGTTCATCTCTCAAAAGTAAATATTTATGTCAATGAACATATCAGTGCCATCAGAATGAAAAGTTCTTGTGTCATTGTTCACAAACAAGATAGTCGCAATGCTTAGTCATGTTGTCAGTATAACAGTGCTCTCTGTTAGTATTACCTGATGTAAACTATGGCAACAGTTTGGATGACAGTTACTGTACTGAAATGCAGAAGGATGTGCTTCTTATGTATGCCATATATCCACTTCAAAAGTACAAATTTACACATTACTGTATGTGGGATATTGATCGAAAGAGACTGTTTCGAAATGTTTGAATTATTGAGGATATTGTCGATCTCCCAATATTTAGCTGCACCCTTCAGCCATTGTAAGGCCATGACTGACAACATGGTTCACAATAGTGGTCCTTATTTCATCTGATATGTGCCTATGTCCTTGGCCTCTTCCTCTGTTTTGCCTCTGTACCCTTCCACCACGCATCCTTACTCCTCTTCTTCCCCTCGGCTGTTGACCCTGATTGTTTCCTGGATGAAAGTGAAAGTGAAAGTCGTGACCCATACTCGAAATTGGTGCTCTGCATTTAACCCATCCAAGTGCACACACACAGCAGTGAATAGTGAACAAACGCACACACACACACCGTGAACACACACCCGGAGCAGTGGGCAGCCATTGCTCCAGCGCCCGGGGAGCAATTGGGGGTTCGGTGCCTTGCTCAAGGGCACCTCAGTCATGGTATCGAAGGCAGAGAGAGTGCTGTTCATTCACAATCCCCACCTTCAATTCCTGCCGGTGTGAGAATCGAACCGGCAACCTTCAGGTTACAAGCCCAACTCCCTAACCATTAGGCCACGACTTCCCCAAATGTTCATCCATTGTCAGAATTTGTAGCTCTTGTGTTGTCCCCTGTCTGTATATGCTTTCCAATTGAAGGTTCATGAGATACACCTTTGAGCTATTTCAGAGAACTGGTTTATAATTGGTTGATCTATATTATCTTCATTAGTGAAAGTCAAGATTCGCTTGCACAATTCATGGCAAATTTACAAAAAGTCTAATAGAATTGTGTAGAAAATATGCTTGACAGTTTATGACAACTAAACCAACCATTATGCATTTAATGACTTATACGATGCACTAATGACTAGATGTTTTGAGGGGAAAGACTATAGCACAGAGAACTATATAATACATTTTGAGCAACATGATATTAGCCAGCTGATAATGTTGGAAACCACAGACAAATGTACATAATCAGTTGCATGAATGTACCAAAGCATTCACAACTTGTTCAAAAGAATGAGAAACTGCTTTTATGATGTGCACAAGTGAATAGATGATGTGGAGGTTGAACAAGTAGTTTTGAAAATTTAATTTCTGATATGAGAAATGCACCAAAGCGACCGAGAAAAACTGTAAAAATTTAAGTCATTTTAATTTTGCATCCTTTCATTGAAATTTGAATTGCATTCCACATCCTGTTTCAAATTCAAATTCAAATTCAAATTCAAAAGTTTTATTTTCTATCCAGATAGGGTGGAAATGCTCAGTCAAACAGTAAGAAACAACAACACAACAGCTATTGTAAAATAAGGAAATATATTACATAGAACCTACACAACCTACACAAGAACAAAAAAAACATACAGTTTATCTAAAAGTTCTATTTAAAATACTTATGGCGAATGAAAGTCATACCTTTCATACCATATTTACCCCAAAGGGTGCATATTAGTACCTAAAGTTTACATATTAGTGCTTAAATGATAGGCCTACGTATTAGTACCTTTTAATAAGGTACCATCCCAGCTTTTGAACCTCTTATTTCTGAGAGTGTACTTGGTCTTTTTCACCAAAGGTACACTATACTGTCTACCAGATGGGAGTAGCTGAAATGAACTATAAAAAGGATGGGAAGGATCTGTCACAATAGGTTTGCAACCTCAGTTTAGTGTTTCTTTAAATTCAGAAACGGAATGAATTTTCCTGCTCTTGTTGCAGAGGAATTCATCTCAGCTAATTTAACTCAAACTATCCAACTTAACATCGTCCTTTGAAACAACTCTGATCGCTACCCCGCGCGAAGTCAAATCCATGAGAAAAAGTCCAGGCTGTTCTCAGATCAGCTGCTGTGGGGAAATTCCACCAGCACATGACAGGAGTGTGTTGCTTTGGATCGTCTGTTGGGTGTTTGCGTTTCCTTCTGTGCCTGTAGGTTAGCCATGACGGGAGTCCAGACACATGCGATCTACCCTGAACATGCTGCCTGTGAGAGAGAAAGAGGGCGAGGGAGAGGTCTTGGCTTGGGAGGATTTGGACCTCTCAGCCTAGAAACAGCCGGCCCAGTTTGGACTCAGACCTGGTGTTAATGTTCTTTTTTCTCCAATACAAATCTGTTGTGTAGCAACCCCCAGATTCTCCTTTACCCACAAACCGCAAGTGTTTTTTAAACGCACGGCAACACACACACACACACACACACACAGAGACATGTTGCTTATTCAGGTATTCATACATGGCTACACTAGATCAAATTAGACCTTCCTTCAATTTTTCTTCTTTTTTAAGGTCCAAAGATTATTTTGCATGGATATCTTTATCATCAGTGTTACAGATAACAAACTAGAAAACAAAAGATGTTATTAGGTCTACTTACTTAAACGTGTAATGAATTTTGGGGGTTTTTCACCTGCAAATGAAACTTTGGTCATTGTTTACTCAGCCTCATGTTCTTGGACCCCATTGACTTTCATTGTATGGACAAAGAAGACATTTCAGAATATCTTCTTTTATTTTCCACAGAAGAAAGAAAGTCATGCGGATTTAAAACGACATCATGGTGAGTAAATTATGACAGAATTTACATTTTTGGGTGAATTGTCCCATCAAAAAAACTGTCCCATTAATTTGCTCTTAATGTGATTGATTCATTGGTGCACATTATTCTAAAGAAAATAAACTTTTTCTTCACAGTTTTTCATTTAAATATAACGTCTCTGAGTATGTGTCACAGTCACCAGTCGAGCTGCACTGAATTTCCCATCATCCCTGCACTCTGTCATAAATTACTCACACCTGACCTCTATCAGGGAATCCTCCTTACCTGTTGCTGCCAGTCAAGCTCCCTATAAGACAACACTCCATCCATACACTCATTGTCTGGTCTCAAGGTTACAAGCTCTTCATTTGTCTAGTCACTTACCTGCTGGATCCCTGTGGCTTCATGGATGTCTTCCTCCAGCTGATTCTACTAAAAGGGAACGATGAGGACAATTAATGCCTCAGTTTATTGAACTTCGTTGAACTCTGAGTTATTGCAGTTACCTTTTGACGTTGCCTTCAGTTTGTTTAATAAAGAAGCTCTTTCTATACTCACTCTCGTGTGCCTCTCCATCCAATGTGTGAAAGTATGAAGCAATATTCAAATCAAATTACAATTAAGCATGTAGAGCGGTTTAGTTTCAGTATGGAAAGTGGTTTAGTTTAGTTTCAGTATGAATGGATTCCCATTGTGTAAGTTAAATGTGTTTATGAACTGTGCAATTCATGGAAGATAAATGTGTAAACGTCATTAATAAATTGATGAAAAATACTGATATTTTTAAAGACAGTTTAGAGTTGAAAAATATCAGATAAGAAGATGAATGAAAGACCTTTCTGTGTTACACAAAGAACTGTTTAGTCTGTAGTTTCATTAAACCTTCTGATGCTATAACCAAAACACCAAAACTTTATAAATGACTGTACATAGATTTTGGGCTGTTTGGCTTTTCATTTATTTTATTGCACTTTATCTATTAGCGCATGTAGATTTCTATTACAGTTCATTTCTTTAAAGAGTGTTTCTCCACGTCAGCAGTACTTATATACAACAAAATTTACAGTTTTATTCTTATCCATATTCTGAAGGTTTTTACTGAGATGTTTGTTTGTATATCATTCGCCTGGTTTTATTTTTGCATTTTGTCTATTTGCATCTATAGATTTCAATTACAATACACACTATATGGCCAAAAGTATTGGGTCACCCCCTTCTAATGAACAGATTTGACTACTTTAGTAATTTCCATGAGTGCAAATCTTAATGTTTAAGCATATAATGATATTCTAGGGAATTGTGTGCTTCTAATTTTAAAGCAACAGTTTGGACAGGACCCTTTTCTATTCTAACATGACAATGCCTCTGTGTATAAGGCAAGGTTCAAAAAGAAATGATTGATTCAGTCAGTGTGGAAGAACTTGACTGGTCTGCAGAAAGCCAAGTCCTAATCCAAGCTGAACACCTCTGCTGTGACTTTAAATGCAGATCTTGAGCCAAAAACTCTTTACCAAACACCAATGACTTGTACAAACACTATATGGACAAACGTATTGGGACACCTTCTTCTTTAGAACAGAAAAATTCACTTCCAAAACTGTGGCAACAAAGATGGAAACATAATTCATGTATTTAAAAATTGTATTTCTATCTCTGTTGCAACAGTTTTGGAAGTGTCTAAAATGACTGTACCCATATGTACAAGTCATTGGTGTTTGGTAAAGAGTTTTTGGCTCAAGATCTGCATTTAAAGTCACACCAGAGGTGTTCAGCTTGGATTAGGACTTGGCTTTCTGCAGACCAGTCAAGTTCTTCCACACTGACTAAATCAATCATTTCTTTTTGAACCTTGCCTTATACACGGAGGTTTGTTAATATATTATTCAGCTGAGTTTTTACAACATTTTATTTCTAAAAACGTGAATATGTATTTTTAATGGCTGTTGACAGTATTTTCTGATTTATGGAGTGATAAAAAGGGATATCCCAAATCCCCTCTATAATTTTGTTTTACTTTAATAGGTTAACAAATTGAAGCAAGAATTTTTAACCAGTGTTTAGGTTTCTATTCTGCAAACGTCAGCAAATCCGTGCATATTTAAACGTATTTCAGAAAACTTAATAATACAAAATATTTTTCTGATAAGAAGATGCTTTGTACTGAGTCTAAGTTGCAGAATATCTGTGGGTATGTTTTGGTACTTGAGAAAAGCCTTTGTAATTGTGCTGGCTGCATTCTGGGACGGGCCCTCCTGGCAAAGCTTGACACGTCACGTCAGTCCTGATGCGTCAGTCCTGATGATGAATAAGAATCGGTCCTGAGCTCGAGTCGAATGCAGAAGCATAAATCAGCTCAGAAAATCACACCTCGAGCCCTCCACCCGTGCAAGGGGGAGTCCTACATGAGGTCACCCAGCCTCTAAACAGTTTCTTTTTTCTATATTTTATCTACTTGTTTTCTTTAAAAAAAAATTAAATAAATAAATAAAAAACAAGAAAAAAAAACAAAAATAAAAAATAAAAAACACTGTTTAGTTTTTTCTACATTCTGTTTACTTGTTTTCTTTAAAAAACAAACAAACAAACAAAAAACCTTGCTATGTGTACTGCGTTAGGCTAACCGAGACTTGTCATATCGCTTGCATGTTGTTGCTCTTTTGTTGGTTTTGATTGCTTCTATTGTCCTCTTTTGTAAGTCGCTTTGGATAAAAGCGTCTGCTAAATAACTAAATGTAAATGTAAACCTGAGAGTGGGAGGTGTTAAGACAACCGGGCAACACAGAAGGAAAGAGAAAAAAAGACAGACAGAGAGAGAGAGAGCGCAACATTTGTGGTGGGCTGCACTGAACACCACAAATCTGTGCTTTCATTTTCACTCTGTCTGTTCATGCTCACATCTGATAGATACACATTTACACAATAGCACATGCAGTACACATGCATGTTTACAGGTGTCTCATGCTGCATGTAATTATACATATTTACCCATAATTGATGCAAATGAGACTTGTGATGTTACTCTTGCAGTTTTAGAATTAATTATTTGAGTTGAGCTGCAAAAATCCTTCTCTTTTTCAGATTTTTTTTTCTTGTTTTCCAGTAAACATCCTTAAAATGGGATGAGTTGAACTTATAAGCAAAATGCATATCATGTTTTTTTTTTTTTCTGATAGTGTGTTATATATATGCATATTTTTGTCTTTTTAAGCAGTTTTGTTTCTAAGATGAATTTATCTTGTTTTAGATGTTTTGTTCAATGTTTATTTATTTTTGGGTGTTTTAATCAAATATAAGACACATAACAATCAGATTTTTTGCAATGTGTGTAGTTTTTATTCACAGGTCCTCTTTCGACTGCAAGACGCATCAGAATTATGACTCACCAGAAGAGGAAATACTGAGGTGTGTAACTAACTAGCATGTTAAGTGTAAACATTTGACAATCTGTCTGCTGAACGAATGTTGTGCATGTCAGATTTTAATAGTAGGAGGACAAAGTAGTAATACATTCTGAATTCTAAAAAAAAAACATTTACATAAAAATGTTTAATGTCAATTATTATATTTTTCAAATGTTTTTAAGTTTTACATATGACAGATGTGACATGATGTTCATTTTATGTATGAATTTTAATTTTTAATGTAATTTTCTTTTATTTCCTTCACTGTAAAAAAATATGAACAGCAAGTCATGCCAACTTATGTTTTTACATTACATAATTTTTCAAATATAATTTATATGAAATTCAGCTTGATTTTTTTAAATGCAATTTTAATGCAATTTAAGTTGAAATGACTTGTACAACCAAGCTGATTATATACTTAAATTTAAGGCAGCAACTGAACTTAATATTTTTAAGTATACATTTAAATAGGTGTAACTTTTTTAGTGTTCTTTTATATAATGTTTTATCTTCTTGTAACTTTTTAAAATGCTTTATAAATACATTTTGATTTCATTTAATTTAAATCTAATCATAATTATGTGTAATAAACATAATTTGCTCAATATATTGTAAAAACAACAGAAAGTCCCACCATGATGATGTGTATATTTCAGTCTCTGTGTACCTACTTAACCATATTTTGGGGGCAGATTTATACCCAGAAGGGAGCTAAACCTGACAAAATGACCCAAACCCTCCTTTCTGGGATGTCCTCGTTTGTAAAAAGGGTATAAGAATAAACTAAATAGAATATTTTTCTAATTGTAAAAATGCAGAAAGATTGTGGGTTGAGTTATAATGTTTAGAATTAGCTGTAGGCCTGTATAAAAACATTGGAAATCTATGCAAAGTAAACGTGTGTGTGTTGTTCAGCAGGTATAGTGTGGGGTGAGCACCCGTGGTTGGTTGACCTTTGTGTGCAGTGTGTGATTGGTTCACCTGTGGTGGTGAGTTCTGGTTAAGTCAAGTGATCTAGAGGCGTGTGGGTGACCAGAACTTTCAACCCACCTGCGGCTCAGCACTGTGACTCATCCACACTTGCTGCTTTCTTCTGATCTGCTGTCACATGATGCCCTGAAGTCATGGACCCGAGCCATTTCTACACACCAGACAACCAGGATGAAAGATGATTTTGAACTGGAGTGTTAAGAAACCATCTAACAACCACTCAGAAGAAGCAACGCTGAGTTAACCATCTGCTGTGTTTAAAAAAAAAAAAAAAAAAAGTCAAAATGCGTATTCTTGAGATGTTTATGAGGTTTTGAGGTTTCAAGAGGTTTCAGGTGTAGGTGGAGTTTAAAGTGACTCATCAACTAAAAATGAAGAATGTTTAGTTTCATATTTATGAAATGGATAGTTTTAAAAATTCTGCTTGCACAGAGTGTGAAATATGAGCTACAAGTAACAGGGTAAACAAACTATAGAAAAAAAATTGTTGTTACTTCAAATAAAAAAAAAAAAGTTAAAAATCCTGATTTTATTTCAGATGCTTGCCCAGAAAGCTTTTCTCATTTCCGTTTATTTGTTCAAAAATAACTAAAACTGAAATAAACTGAATATAGACATATGAAAAAAAAAACTAATAAAAAAAACAAAAATACACAATAAAATTACTAAAAATATAACTAAAATTAAATCAGAAAGTATTAAATTTAATTTTAATTTTAGCAAAATGTATCATTTTTGCATAAAAACAAACAAACAAAATGCATTTGCTAGTCAGTGATATTTTAATATAACTGAGATAATATTACTAATAGTATCTCAATTATACTAAAATAGCACTGACTAATAAATGCATTTTGTTTGTTTGTTTGTATGCATGCAAAAATGATAAATTATTAAAGAAACAAAAAGACAGGAAGGTTAAGGGTGCAAAACAGATGTAGTTTGGAAATGGATGGATTAAAGGAAGAAGATGCTGCCAGGAAACATTGTATTTTTGTATTTGTACTCATTCTCTTCTTGTGCGTTATGACTGGCATGCATAGTAACTGCCTACAGATGGGTCATATCTAGAGTCCGTGATCTCACTAACCTGTGTGGTTTTAGACACTCTGAAAGTTCGACAGAATCTTGATGTCTAAAAAGACGCATCATGGCTTGATGTCACAGAGAAAATTTAAAATATCTTGTCCATTTCAGTCTCTTTCATGTTAATCTCTTCTAGGAAAATGGAGCAAGATGATTGGTGACTCATCCTGCACTGGACAGGCTTCTGTCCAATCAGGTGCTCTCTAGAGTGAGAATGACCCTCCCTCTTATTCCACCTGCCATCAGCTAGTAAGTAGTGAATCATTATTTATATCTGTAAACCATATGAATGAATGAATGAATGAATTCATAATTAAGTCAGTTACATAAAAACACAGACTAGTGTAATTTGATACAGAAAAGTAAGACTGATTACCTCTTGACTAACTGCTAGATTTTCAGAATAGTGCTTAACACACGATCTTAACACAATGGCTGTGTTTCTGTAACATGGCCTTCCCACCACATGACCTTAGAGAAGTTTCCTTTTGCTAGAGTTTATTTTTTATTTGTATTTTTTAATTGGTTTTAAATTTTATTTATTAATTTTATTTTTATTGTATTATGATTGTGCTTATATATTGTTTATGTATTATTTATATGATATGTAGTATTATATTTTGCAGTGCTGTATGAAGCAAAAATTTTTGTGAAATTAGGTCATTGAATATTTGATGTATTTTATGACCTGATTGTGTTGGAGTCAGTCACTTATTTATTTATTTATTCATTCCAGTAATTCACTAAACAGCTTGTCTTACTCTAGATGGATGGCCAGTCACAGGCCATCATTTTATTTTATTTTATTTTATTTTTATTCTGACCTGAAAATACATGAAAATTGTGCTTCTCTCCGTTCTTTAACATTGGAGATGTTCCAGCATGTTTGTGTTTATTTCTGTATATTTATTGTTTTATTGAAGTCCAATTTATTATGGTTTTATTTTGTATTCGATTGCCCTCTGTGAATATTTTCACATTTACTGTGATGCATTTATCATTCCCATAACTTCCCCGCGCCATATGGAGCATGCAATGCTTTACCTGAATATTCAGTGTATTTCATGCGGCGTGTTTGTGTATTTGTGCATCAGCTGCATTATTTCTTTCACCTTCATGTGGTAACCTGGCACTGCACACACACGCCGCGCTCACTCAACGATGACGGCCACACACACACACACAAAAAAACGCTGGCATGCTTTCTCGGCCCTGTCGGTCACAGGAAGGGTATCTGCGGTCGCGCTCTCCTCGCTGTGTGCGTTTAGCCACGGTCGCTGCCCTCTCGACGCGGGTCAAAGCCCCCAGTCTCAGAGCACCTTCTCCACCTGCAGCCCAATCAGGCTTTGGAGCAAAACTAATGAAATGGATCTCTCTCCTGCTGACTTACAAGTAGGGATGGATAGTACTACTCTTACAATACTGCTTATCGATCTTTAAACAAAAAAACTCAATGGCTTTAACCCGTTTAATCCTAAATTTTTCCCAGACATGAAAATATCCAAATGATGTGTCATTAGTAACCCTTTGAAATAATTAATAATTATTTTTTGAATTTTTTTTTGGAAAAGTGTGTGAAAAATTGTGTTTTATGGTCGGTCACAATTGTGACCAGTCGGATAATGTGTGTACTGAATTAACATATTTCTACGGTCATAAAAATTGTTATATATCTTAGCCCAGCTATTTTAAACTCTTTGATCACATTCTAGGGTTACTATTATGCATAAAAAACCTTATGCAACATTGATATATGACACTAGACAACAAAATACAACCATCAACGTTTTTCAAAATTGTTACTTTTTTGAAAAATATAACATCAAATTTTTATATTAGTGCTACCAGTATCACAACATCAATATTGTAAAAAATTTTTGTAGCATTTAAATTTTTAATATAGTGCAATATTTTGTCATTGCAGCATTTTAGTGTAATTTTCACTAACAACTGCAATTGGATTTATATTGTATACCTAAGTTCACTGCTATCCCACCGGTCACTATTGTGACCATCAACATGTTTACACATTCTATGACCACACTCAACAAAACTGAATATATGTGAATTCATATATTAATACTAGATACCTTAAAGATGTGTACCAAAATGTGCACCAAAAATCTTTGTCATATCTTTTTGTTAAC
The DNA here is from genome assembly GCA_039654775.1 of Spinibarbus caldwelli. Classification (NCBI taxonomy): domain Eukaryota; kingdom Metazoa; phylum Chordata; class Actinopteri; order Cypriniformes; family Cyprinidae; genus Spinibarbus; species Spinibarbus caldwelli. The sequence continues at coordinate 1,854,484 of CM077245.1, forward strand.
ATACTTTAATAGCCTTTTGTTTTGGAGCTTTGATGCAGTTATCATCTTCTCAAAGTGCACACAGTAAATAAACTGCTCTGGTCATGTAACAATTTGCACTAATCATGTGAAACTGCACATATTTAATTGAGAGCCTTTATTTTTTCCATATTTGCAGGAAGTGCACTAAAACATCAGTCTGTAAGGTTTTTAGAGCTTTATAAATGAAAACCTTTTTTACGGTCATATTGTGACAGGTGGGATTAAATGGGTTAAATTCTGAAATGTAAAAATCCAAATAAACAGCATGTTTGAACAAATTACTATTATAAAAAAACAAGTGAATATAAAACATCTGTTTGTAATTCCACCAGTATGAAGGTATTTTTAGTGTTTACGATAACATTTATATATATTTTTGATACTAAATAAAACACTATACTAGGCTAATTAAGGTCTAACAGTAGTATTCAGGTAAATAAAAACCTACAAAAGAAACTGAATAAATTAATCAAATGTAAACCAACATAGTCTTCGCTGTATAAACTGGTAGATTAATGCTTATTAAAGCTACTAAAATCATTCAGACAAGAGCAGAGAGTGAAGTTTCTCATTTTCTTTTACTGTTTGATCATCAGTAATGACAACTGAACATTATATAAAACTCATAAGTAAGCACAATGATATCGTTTATATAAAGGAGCAAAATGATATACAAGAATAACTTTTTGACATTGTTTTTTAGAGAGGAACTCCGTCTTTGAGTTGATCTGAATCTCACAGTTAATTCTGCTGGTTTTGAAAATGAAGATGAATTTTATTCACTGAGAAAACTTTTCTTTGTCATGTCATTTCTTTATCATGTCGCTTATAATCAGTGTTGGGTAAGTTACTATAAAAAAGTAATTAATTAGTTACTAATTACACCTTCAACAGTGTAATTAGATTACCATACTAATTACTCTCTCTTAAAAGTATTGCATTACTTATTACTAATTACTTTCTAAATTTAAGGAATTTTATATTTGAAAGAATTAAAATTTCATGAATATCGCTGTTTTGTTTAACTTGATATGCAATGTTGACCATTTGAACACTACAACATGAAACTGCTCTTTTAATTCTTTCAGATAAATAATATAAAATTGCATAAATTATTCTTGAACTGTCCAAAGCATTTAAAGGGAGAAGGTTACATTAAAAAACATACATTTTAATATTAGATATTACATTTTGATGTTAAATCCACTATTGTTTTATATAGAATTATCCTGTAGTCTATGCACTCAGTATTTAATGCAATTACATCAGAAGTGACTGTAATTAAATTACAGAAATTAATTACTTAGTAATGCATTACACCCAACATTGCTTGTAATGTCTGATTTATCCAGATGATATTTTATTGCTTGATGCATTATTGAGTCTCATTTGGTGAGGACGCAGCATCAGACCTGAAAGTACTGTAAGTAAGTAAGTAATATTTATTTCTATAGTACCTTTCAAGAGCAAGTGTCACAAAGTGTTTTACAGCAAAATTGTAAAATGAAGAATAAAAATAGTTTGAACAAGTGAGTTTTCAGATCTCAGTTTCAGAGGGAGAGCATCCACAACTTGGGAGCAGCTACTTCAAAGGCTCAGTCTCCTTTTGTCTTCAATCTAGAGCGTGGAACAACCAGCAGGATCTGATTTGAGGATCTCAGATTCCTACTAGAGTTATAGTAAAGTGCTGGATCTGAAGATGATCTGCTTACTGCAGCAATCATCCTATCTTCCACTCTTAGCTATTTAAGATCAAAATGCATACTATTAATATTTGTGACCGTGGACCACAAAACCAGTCTTAAGTAGCACAGGTAAATTTGTAGCAATAGCCAAAAATACAGTACATTATTGTATGGGTCAAAATTATTTGATGATTTTTATTTCATGCCAAAAATCATTAGGATATTAAGTAAATATCATGTTCCATGAAGATATTTTGTAAATTTCCTACCGTAAATATATCAGAACTTAATTTTTGATTAGTATTATGCATTGCTAAGAACTTTATCTGGACAACTTTAAAGGCAATTTTCTCAATATTTTGATTTTTTTGCACCCTCAGATTCCAGATTTTCAAATAGTTGTATCTCAGCCAAATATCGTCCTATCCTAACAAACCATACATCAATGGAAATCTAATTTATTATTCAGCTTTCAGATGGTGTATAAATCTCAATTTCAAAAAACTGACCCTTATGACTGGTTTTGTGCTCCAGGGTCACAGTTGATGATCTGAAGATGATCTGCTTTCTTACTTTGACCCATCAGCACAAACCCATCCTGGGCAGACCAGAAGGCCAGCAGCCCTCTGGCCCTGCGCCCGCTGATGTCATAATGACAGTGGGCGAGTTCTTCTGAATTCCGGAGTTCCATCGGCTCCTTCCAGAACCCTTGGCCCCCTTCGGCCCGTGTTTATGGTTCGGTCCCGTCTCTGGTACGGGAGAGCAGCAGGGGCGAACCATCACATTTGGTGCCCAGCGTGGGGGCGTTCGTGAGCCGTGGCGCTTCAACTATCCCATGGAGCTTTTCTTCTGTCTGTTCTCCGTGATTTTGACTAACCTCATTTGCATCTGCTAATTAGATCCTGTTAGCATAATTCATGTGCATGACACCCTTTTGAAGCTAATGAATAGACACATCTCCAGAGTCCATAATGAGCGCCGCTTCCTCGTATATTGCAGAATTACAGAATCCTGTGCGTTTGACTTTACCTACCAAACGCTCTCAGAGAAGCGGTTGCAATGCTGAAAGTTTGTAAAACATGTCGTCTTAGATAACCAGTTTTAACAAACTTGGCTGATGCGTTTCACTTATAGTGCATTTATCTGCATGATAAAGGAATCAAACTAACCCTTGATCTTGAGCAAAATGATCTACTGTTTGAGCTATGGGAAAACAATAATGCATTGGATTTGAGTGTAATGATTTTCATTACGTGAGCAGAAAGAGAGTCTGAGTCTAATAGAATCACAGTAAACTGTTCCAGAAATAATAACTGGTTCTTTTGCAGCGATGCAGGACATTCCTTAATTGTAAGTTATTACGCCTATGGTTTTATTTTATTTTATGTTTTATTTACATTTATATTGTATTTATTTACTTTTTGATTTGACTTTTAAAATTTTTTATTTGTTTATTATTTATTATTTATTTTTCTTTTTTGCATATGAAATTTTATTTTTTATATTAACAGAAATACAGATTTGAGTGTATGTTGTATGTGTTTATTAATTAATTTATTTAGTTCATTTGTTTATTTTTTTCATTTCTTTAACTTTATTACTTTTATTTTTGTTTTATTTATAATTTTATTTATGTATTTGTTCATTTATTTATTTAACTTTTATTTTTTCTTTTATCTTTCTTTTTATTTAATTTAATTTTTTTCTATGAAATATTAAGTTGAGTGTAAATTTTAATGTGAGCAGAAAGACAGAGAGTGTGACTTAAGATTAGCTCTGAATCAGATTTTTTTGTATTTATGTTTAATTAATTAATTAATTCATTCATTCATTCATTTAACTTATTTATTATTATTTTTTATATTTATTTTTGGATATGAAAATTAAATTTTACATTAATGGCTATGAAATGTTAATTTGAATGTAAATGATTTTATTATGTGTATTTTAATACACGAGGCATGAAACCAGCACAGCTGTATGAAATCAATGAACCAATGGTCAATTATACAGTTTACAGTCATTATATGTTAATATTTGACCAGAGAATTACACTATTCACCTGTCAGAATCAAGAGAGCCATCTAATTGTTAAGACATTCAGAGATTTTAATTTAATCAGAGATCTTTATATTCATGTACTCCAGTACTGTAGTGCATGATGTTGCTTTAGTAAAGGACTATTATTTGTACTCAGAGTTCAATAAATGAAGCCTCAAACAGTGTAAAATGCATTTGGCATCATTGTTTTTCTGTTTTCCAGACGAGTCTTCAAACTCTCTACATCAGTGTGGACGGCTGGACGCAGGACAGATCTGCTGTTTGATGCTTTTATATGGAGCTGAAAACAAGAATGGAGAAGGTAAAGACTGATTTTCTAGATTTTAGCTACAGCTTGATTCCTCACATTATTTAGCAACATTTTCACATTATTTTTTATTTTATTTTATTGTATTCTATTTAATTTTATTAAATACCAGAATTGTATTTTGTATTTTAAATGTGAAGGTTTTCATATTATTTAGCAACATTCTCACATTATTTTATTTTATATTTAAAATACCAGAAATTTATTTTATTTATATTCACATTTATTTTCTGCCTAAAACTGCTGCCTCATATTATTTAGCAACATTCTCATTATTTTATTTTATTTTATTTTATTTTATTTTAAATGTGAATATTTTCATGTTTATTTTTTGCCTAAAGCTTACTTCCTCACATTATTAAGAGTTATATTATTATAACTTATTATTATTAGAGTTTGCGTGTGCATTTATGTTGTTGGATCAGTTCATGAATGTGTACCCAGTGATTTTTACCATGGTAAAGCGTCTGAATTGCCTCAGAGCTGTAGTGTTTGCATTCACACAGAGTTTTGGTGCGTCTGTGTGTCATTATGGCCTGTATTTGAGCACATTTGTCCTATTATGCGTTTGTGTGAGTACAGCATGTGTGTGTCCGGGTGTGGGACCTCTCAGGCCCTCAGTAGGGGGCATTGAGTCATATGACAGGGCCGGGGGCCACAGGATGTGACATCAGCGCGGTCTGGGTGCCCGTCTGCTCACGCCAGGCATTTGATCTTTCCCATTTGGCCGTTCAGAGCTGGTGACGGACAGAATGAGTGACAGCACTCACTCACTCATGACTAGAGCTCATTATCACCTCCTGATCTGTCTGCTGTTTCACACACACACGCACACACACACACTGATGTTTGTTTTTGTGGTTTACGGGGACTCTCCATAGGCGTAATGGTTTTTATACCGTACAAACTGTATGTGCTATTGCCCTACACCAACCCTACACCTAAACCTACCCCTTACAGGAAACTTTCTGCATTTTTAGATGTTCAAAAAAACATCATTTAGTATGTTTTTTAAGCCTTTTGAATTACGGGGACATAGGCAGTGTCCTCATAAACCACCTTCAAATTGTAATACCTCTGTCATACCCATGTCATTATACAAATTTTGTCCCCGTAAACCACAAAAACCAGTACACACACACACACACACACACACACACACACACACTTATATAGACTCATGCACATACATGCATACTTAGCTATCTTAATGAACACATATCCTTGACTTGTGATTTTTTATATAAAGCTAACACAACTATCACAAACATTAAAAGAATGCTTCATTTATTAATAATTTTTCATTTATTAATATTTATTTACAAATCATTTATTAATCAATTTTCCAAGTGAGAATCTTCATAAATGTTCCCAAAGGGATTTAACTCACTTCTGGGGGACTTTTTTGCACCCAAAATATAATTAAACACATTTCATCGATTGTGCTTAACAGTTTTTATGGTATTCAGGCCGAAGCGTTTAGTGTTTTATATGCAACATCATGAAAAACCTGGAAATATCAGGGATTTTTTAAATTGTGGCAAACGTAAGTAAAGTAAATATGAGTAAATAAAAAACGCAAAAAATAATGTAAATAAAAATGCTTACAAATAATTTATTAATCAATTTTGCAACTGAGCATCTTGATAAATGTTTTCAAAGGGAGGTTTCATGATTTAACTCACTTCTGAGGGACTCTTTTGCACCCAAAATATAATTAAACACATTTCATCAATTGTGTTTATTAGTTTTGATGGTATTCAGGCCGAAGCGTTTAGCGTTTTATATGCAACATCATGAAAACCTGGACATATCAGGGATTTTAAAATTGTGGCAAAAGGAAGTAAAAGTAAATGTGATTTATTGATGCATAATGTGTTTTATTAGCATCTTTTAGGTCCTATAATCGGATACTATTTCTTTTCTATTTCTGTTACTTTTTCACAATTTTAATATTCTTTTGTCTTCACTGCAGTATTTAATTTTAAATGCTCCTGCCATTTTTTATAAAAGTATAAATATTTTCTTTATAGTCTAAATTATGATGAGCTCATAAAAGCTGCACATATAATAATGATAAAAGAATTAGAAAATGCTATTTAAAATAGTTTTAGATAAAATATTGCAATAGGCCACTGCTGAAACCAAGGGTGCAGGTTTGCTTTTGACGTTGGTGGGGACATAAAAGCAGACAAGGTGCGATACCTGTGAGTTATTCTAAACGTGGCGCTGCGCTTCTCCGGTGTGCGACTACCTTGCGTTTTTACTCTGTCAATGTATTAAATATGCGTCCTTGAATGCGCACAGTTTTCTAACGTATTTACTTTAACTTCTTAGGTAACATCAATGGTATGGCGTTTCAGATGCGTCCGAAATTACAAAACATATACATATATTTAATTGTTTGATAAAATTATTGCTAGGGACAGTTTGGTAGTCGCTGGATATGGTAGGGACATGTCCTAGCATCCACCCCTAATTCTACGCCCCTGGCTGAAACTACTCGAAAATATTATTTCTAAATATTACGTAAATCTCTATTGAAATGATTTTTTTTCCAAAATTCTTAGCCAGACATCACTAACAGGAGAAAGTTTTGGAAAGTTGGGAATCTTCTGATAATTTTGATTTGCATGATTACATATGCATAAGTATGCGTATATGCAAATAACATTATATATATATATATATATATATATATATATATATTAGGGCTGTAGCTATCGAGTATTCTACCGAAAATTCCATCGATTAATCGAGTAATCAGATAAGAAGTACTTTTTCTTTATTAAAGAGCAATACTAAATATACAAAAGAAAATAAGACAGGTCTCTTAAAATGAAAAAGTAATTTGTTTCCTTTTTAGAAAAATTAACATTTTTATTGCTGAAATTGCATATATTAATAACTGTGAAAACTCTGCTGTGGCGACCCCTGATAAAGGGAGCAAGCCATTTAGTGCATTTAATTTAGTGCATTCAAATGCAAATACAAATATATAAAAATATAAAAATCTATTTCAAATTACTTTAAAAAAGCTAAACATAGTACAACCTAAAACTAAGACATAAATCAAAATAATAGTAATAAAAAAGTTATAATAAAACCTAAACATTGTGCAACTTAACTTTCAAGTTTCAGCCTAACTACAGCTCAGGCCTTTACTGTCTTCTTAGAAGGCTTTGTGGCTTTTGTAAGAGGCAAAAATTAGTGGACAGCAAGCTAACGTGGAACAAAAACAAGAGTCCATACACATAACATTTATTAACACATTTTTCAGCAACATGAATTTAAAGTTGTTTGGAGAATAAACCCTCTTAAATGTCTCTCTGCATACTGGTGTGTGTGTGTGTGTGTGTGTGTGTGTGTGTGTGTATAATCCTTTAAAGGAGCACGTGGTTGCAAACACAGTGCTCTTTATGTAGTTACAGTAAATGGTAGGGATGCACCAAAATGAAAATTCTGGGCCGAAACTGAGAATTCCGGATGTGCTTGGTTGAAAACCGAAACTGAAAATGCTTTGTAATAATTTTTTATTTTTTTATTTTATTAAATAATATGAAGTAATTTTGTAAGACTTTTTCATTTAACTCAATTTTAATGTGCCAATAAAATAACCACACTTTTATTGAAAGAAAATTGGACAGAAAATATATTAATATATAAATATCAATGTATTATTTTTTATTCAGTTCTATGCAACAGAATCAGACATAACTGATGTTGTTGTTGTTTTTGACTAATTATCCAAATAATGTATAGTCCTGCAAACAGGGTTTTTCTTTCTCAAAATGCGGCGAGGTGGTACCATCCTGATCATGTGCACACACCCTTCAACTAGCTGAAACAAACACTTTTTACACGCAACATATTTTAGGTGTTATAACAATTATATCTATGATTAAAGAAAATGACAATTATAAAGTTATGTTTTATTATCTCTCACCTAATGTTTTATTGTTATTTATTCTTAAAATATCCTTATGAAATGTTGTGTATCTGGTTATCAAATGAAGGCATAAAACATTAATTTCATTTATCTTTAAATTATTGAAAATTAAACTTTTTTGGCAAACAAAGGGGATTTACTATTAAAATTAAAACATGGAAGAAATGTTGTGTGATCATTCCTTAAAAAAATAAAGTTTTCATAATTTTAGTAGTAGTAGTACATTCTGTTGAACAAATATATTTCTGCTGCAATGTCTTCAAATTAAACTGGACTTTTATTTTGACGGGTTTCCGTGAATACCTTTAATTTTCTGTGTGTATATGATATGAGGCTAGTTTTACTCAAATGAAACGGTGAAACACTGATGAAGTGACTCTCAGAGCAGTTCTGGAGATGTTGTTCGTGTGTTTAAGTCCTCATTTAGAGAGACGCTGAAATCACCGCGAGCGTCACGCGCGCTTCAGTGTGTGTGTGTGTGTGTGTGTGTGTGTATGTGTATTTGTGTGTGTGTACAGTATATGCACACACACACACACACACACACACACACACACACACACACACACACACACACATAACATATATTTTTAATAATATATTTTGACCTAATAAAAATTTCTGAATAAATATATGACCACATATGACCACATAATTATTTTTTTTTTATCACAGATATATATATCTGTCATTTCCAGTTCAATGCAGTTCTCTGTCCGCCGGTCCTGCTGACATCTGTCCATAATGACCTCTGCTCTGCCGTTCATACACATATTTATAGATAAACTGACTGACAGACAGAGACAGAGGGAAAGTTGTGTGGTTTGACACCTAGATGAGGCTGGCATCCTAATGACAGCTCATCTGAGAGCTGAGCGCAGGAGAGGAAGAGGAGGAGGAGGAGAGCTGTGATGATATATGTGAGGTGTATGCTGGGGGATTCCTCTCGCTGCTGGAGGTGTCATGGTGTTGGTGTCTGCTGAAGGGTTTGTGGTCACCTCTTGACTGCTTCTCTCACAACACGTCTCCAAGTTCATTTAGCAGCACTGCGCCAGTTATTATACTGAAAATGAAGAATTGCACTGAATCCATTTGATCATTGTGACATCATCAACATTCCTAATGACCATTGTGATGTCATAGGGTTTGAGTCAGTATGGAGTTGAATAGAAAAATCAGATATATTTTTGTGAGATTTTTTTTTACTATAAATATTCAAATTTTGGAATTTGGCTCAATGAATTTGTTTCCATAACTTAAAAAATAATAATTTGCTCCATTAATTTAAGCTGAAGGAAAAACTCTCTAGAGATGGACTGATATGTCTAATATTCGCATTGATTTTCCTGGTGATGTAAAAGTAAGCAAGAGTTTAAGTGTTGTGATGATTTATAGGTACTTTTTAGATTTCATTTCATTCTTCTTGTTCATCCTGTGTCTTGTGTGTATGAGAGTGTTGAGACAGAGATATTTATATTTTAATAGAGTGTTTAAAATTAAGGAGAAACAAAGCAGTTTGGGTTGGTGAGGTTGATTCATTTTTCAGTGAATCACTTCACATGGTTCATTTAAATGAATTGATTCAAAACTTTGATTTAGTTATTCACTTGTGTAATCAATCTAGGTTGACTCTTTCTGTTTTATCCATACATCCATCCATCCATCGTCCCATCTTTCATCCATCCATTTATATATCCATTCATCCATCCATCATTCTATCATTCATCCATTCATCAATTACTGTACAACATTCATCCATCCATCCATCCACTGCTCCATCTTCCACCCATCCATCCATCCATCCATTCATTGATCCATCATCCCATCATCCATCCATCCATCCATCCATCATCCCATCATTCATCCATCCATCCATCTGTTTTTCAAACATCCATCCATCCATCCATCCATCCATCCATCCATCCATTCATCCATCCATCCATCCATCCACCCACCCATCCACCCATCTCTATAATCCCATCCATCCACCCATCTCTATAATCCCATCTCTATAATCCCATCCATCCACCCATCCATCCACCCATCTCTATAATCCCATCCATCCACCCATCTCTATAATCCCATCCACCCATCCATCCACCCATCTCTATCAAACCATCCATCCATCCATCTTTATCAAACTATCCATCCATCCATCCATCCATCCATCCACCCATCTCTAAATCCCATCCATCCACCCATCTCTATAATCCCATCCATCCACCCATCCATCCACCCATCTCTATAATCCCATCCACCCATCTCTATCAAACCATCCATCCATCCATCCATCCATCCATCCATCCATCCATCTCTATCAAACCATCCATCCATCCATCCATCTCTATCAAGCCATCCATCCATTCATCCATCCATCCATCTCTATCAAACCATCCATCCATCCATCCATCCATCCATCGATTTGCCATTCCATTGATCTGTTGTTTAATTTCTCTGCAAACCAGCGATACTCTGGACTTGAGCGCATCAGCCCACAGCAGCACATGTTTTGGCGTCCCATACTGAACACGGCCTCCTCCCTGCAGTCCTTGCTTCTTGTGATTTCTAGCGTGAGTGACAGTATCACTGGAGTGTGTAATGAAGAGAGGAATGCAAATCTTGCGGCGTGTGTCTCCATGTCACCTCCCATCTGCGGTTAACCTCTTCTCAAGCGTGAGCCTCTTACTGCAACTCACTTTCCCTACTGTCAGCTGTCAATCATCCACACAAGCCCCTCCCTCCCGCAGGCCCGGGGGCTAGCACCAAAATGCTAGCGTGCTAGAGCCTAATGGAGTCTGATGGGTCTCATGGTGTTCGGTTTAAGACTCGGCCAGTGGGGAGGTTCGCATTCAGTGATTTCTGACAGGAATCATGGCTCTGGCTCAGTGTTAGCTTAATTAACTCAACCGCAGCAGAGACTTTAAAGCTGTTTTTAGGGTTTTGTGTGCCGTACGGTAATACTTTATGATTGGGGAGGTATTTTTGCGACTCGAGGTGTCAGAATTCATCTTAGCATCACAGAAATCCATTAGCGTAAATGGACTACATGCTTGCTTTCATTCATTGCACGACTAGAAGTGTGAGAGATTCAGTGTCTTATAGGAGTGTTTCCGATTGCAATACGGCACTTCCTGTTCATGAGGAAGTGTGACTGTAGCAAATCTTCGCTGGCTGTTGCTTGTTTTTAAAATGCTATCTCTGCTACATAGCCTACACCGAAAAAAATGTTATTTTTAAAAAATGCATGTACATACATATGTATGTATGTATGTAATATTTATTTTTTCTGTTCTTTGCTAAGTATTCTACTTAATTTATATAATATTTTTAAGGCTTTGTCTAAATAAATAAATAAAGCTACCTGAAAATCTATGCGCAAGTGCACGTAGGGCAAAAGCAGTTTTAAACGCAAAAGATGGTCAAACCAAATATTGATTTAATTTAGTTCATAGAAGTTCATTGATAAAGAAAATCTATTTATGACATTATTTTTGACAGCATCCTCATTTTACAGCATTTTTACACAAGTGCCTAAAACTTTTAACTTTTTGGCAAAATGAATGTTTGGAAATGTGAACACACTACAGCAAAAGATAGAAATAATTGACTTAAAACCATTTTTTTAGCTGGTGAAAATACTAGTGTTCTAATCATTTTGGCCACCACTGCATATATATATATATATATATATATATATATATATATATAAATATATTTAAAAATATATATTAGATAAAATTACATATATTATATAAATTATAAAATGATCTAGATAATCAAATTATTATTAAATAATATATTCATCTAAAAATGCAGAGTATTGCAAAAGAATGTAATCCTGATTCTGCTGTATGGTAATACCTTATGATGGGGGAGGTATTTTCGCGACTGGAGGTGTCAGAATTCATCTTGGCATCACAGAAATCCATTAGCAGTAAAGAGGCTACTTGCACGTTTTCATTCACCGCATGACTTAAAATCACGTCTGAAGCGTGACCGCTTCAGTGTCTTATTTACCTATCGCAGTGCTTTCCGGTCGCGACTGTAGCGACTCTTCGCCGACTTGTTTTTAACGTGACTTCTCTGTTTACTTAACACATGCCGCTTGTTTTTCCGAACACTGAAAATACGGGTTAAGTGTGTTTGTGGCCAGTGCCACTCTCTCTGAGGTCTCTCGGAAAAGACGAAAAGGTTTTCGCGTAATGATAGGGATTAGCATTTGTGTGTGTGTGCGCGAGTATCTCGTCCTGAGATCCGTGGGCTCATTAACACTTTCCAGCCCTCTCCTCTACGTGTGAAACAGGCCTATTGTTAAATGAACAGAGAAAAGAGGGAGAATTATAATAAGCGCTTAATATAATCTCATTTAGCGGCGCAGAGGAACGTCCTCGAACGCCGACGTTACCGGTCAGTGGTCATCGTTAATTGTGTGTGAACTGGTGAGGACCGTTACCTGCTCAAAAAAGCCCATCACTGACTTTACAGAGATGTCTAAATTTAGGGCGCCGCCACGCGCGACGTTTCTGGCCCCCCACTGGGGCCACATTGGGCCCACATCGCCTCACCAACAAACGAATAGTGGGCGACAGAAAGAGACAAGAGGGAAGCGTGCCTCAGTGACAGCTTGCTTTACCGAAGTGAACAATGGAAGTATTGTTCGGTAGGGGATCTGGCATGACACCTTCTTTGCGCTTTGCAGCATCTCGAGAGATCAACTTAGAAAATAGATTTCACTATGTGTGTGTGCGTGTGTGTGTGTGTGTGTGTAAAACATGCATATGGACGTCTGTGAAACACTGTCATTTTAAAGCTTTACTGAAAGACAATTCAACTTCAGTCACAACACAACTAAAGAAATGAACCACAAACACCGGTTTCATGAGTTGCTTTAGTAGCTCTTAGAACTAGTATTAGAACTTACTTGTATTGGAGCTCGTATTAGAACTACTCTCATTGTTTCAACTAATCTTATTATGTTTGGACAGTGACAACATGCATCTATCTTGAATTGACTAGTAAACATCCCAGATTGTCTTACTAGTTTTAGTACTAGCATTAGAAGTATTAGAGCTTGTATCTTGTTCTTTTAACTTATCTTGTTCCATCTGTGCAATGACAATAAGCATCTAAAATATTGGATTGTCTTTTTCATTAGTATTAGTATTACAACTAGTATTGGAGCTCATATTAGAACTTATCTCATTGTTTTAACTAATCTTGTTATATTTGTGCAATGACAATATTCATCTGCCTTAAATTGACTAGTAAAGATCAAATTACGTACATATAAAGATTGTCTTTGTTTGTCTTTGTCACTGGTACTAGTATTAAAACTAACTAGTACTTGTGCTCATATTGGAACTAATCTTTGTATAATGACATTATGCATCTGTTTTAACTTGACTAGTAAAGCTAAAATTGTCATTGGTACCAGAACTAACTAGTATAGCCACTCAGAACTAATCTTGTTGTTTTTGCACATTGATGATAAGCATCTGTCTTGGCTTGACTAGTAAAGATAAAATTATGTATAAAGACTGAATGGCACTAGATTTAGAACTTACTAGTACTGGAGCTCATACTCTCATTGCTTTAACTAATCTTATTATGTTTGTACAGTGACAACGTGAATCTACCTTGAAATGACTACTAAAAATCCCAGATTGTCTTTGTCATTAATACTAGTTTTAGTACTAGCGTTAGAACTGACTAGTATTGGAGCTTGTATCTTGTTCTTTTAACTTATCTTGTTTTATCTGTACAATGACAATAAGCATTTAAAATATTAGATTATCTTTCTCATTAGTATTAATATTACAACTGACTAGTATTGGAGATCATATTAGACTCTAAAAAATGCTGGGTTAAATACCACCCAGAGCTGGGTAAAATATAGACAAACCCAGCAATTGGGTTGTTTTCAACCAACGGTTGGGTTAAATGTTTAACCCAACCTTCTGGGTAGTAACCCAACCGCTGGGTCAAAACAACCCAATTGCTGGGTTTGTCCATATTTTACCCAGCTCTGGGTTGTATTTAACCCAGCATTTTTTAGAGTGTAGAACTAATCTCATAGTTTAAACTAATCTAGTTATATTTGTTCAGTGGCAATATTCATCTGCCTTAAATTGTCTAGTAAAGATCAAATTACAGTACATATAAAGATCCCAGATTGTCATTGTCACTGATACTAGTATTAGAACTAACTAGTACTGGTGCTCATATTGGAACTAATCTTCTTGTATTTGTTCAATGACAATATGCATCTGTCTTAGCTTGTCTAGTAAAACTAAAATTATAAAGATCCTAGATTGTCAATGATACTAGAACTAACTAGTATTGCCATTCATATTAGAACTAATGTTTCGATAAGCATCTGACTTGCCTTGACTAGTAAAGATCAAATTATATATAAAGATCCCAAACTGACTGGCACTAGTATTAGAGATAACTAGTATTGGAGCTTGTGTCTTGTTGTTTTAACTAGTCTTCTTGTATTTGTACGATGACAGAAAGCATCTCTCCTAACTTTACTAGTGAAGATCAAATTGTGTATAAAGATCCCAGATTGTCTTTGTAATTACTAGTATTAGAACTAACTAGTATTGTCTAACTAATCTTGTCTGTATTTGTACAGTGACAATAAGCCATATGTCTTTACTAACAAAGATCAAATTATGCATAAAAATCTGAGAATGCCTTTTTCATTAGGACTAGTATTAGAACTTCTTGTTTTAGAAGCAGTCTTTAGAAGTCTAGTTTTAACTAATGTTTCTATGTTAGTACAATCACAATAAGCATCTATGTTGACTTTACTAGGTCTTTCTCATTAGTAGTACTAGTTTTAGTAATAGTATTAGAACTGACTAGTACTGGAACTCATATTAGAACTAATCTTGTCGTTTTAACTAAACTTTTTCTGTTTGTGGAATAACAATAAGCATCTGGCTTGACTTGACTAATATTGCATTTGTCAGTACTAGTACTGACTAGTATTAGTTTTTTAACTAACTGTGTTGTATTTGACAATGACAGTAAACATAAAAATATTAGATTGTCTTTAGTACGAGGTCATTTTTTTCAGTTGTACTAGTAGTAAAACTGTCACGGTGCACACACAAGGGAAGCGAGGAGACGAGGGTAAACTCAAAATACAGTCTTTAATAAATCCAAACAAGACAGACAAGGCAAGGCAAGGCAATGCACGGCAAGACAAGGCAGGGCTGACACACAGGAACACCGGGGGTAAGGAGTAGACCAGACGAAAATGAACTGAACAGGCAGGAAATAAATACACATAATAATAATAACACACACCTGAATGAAATCAAATACAATCAAACTAGTCGAGGACAGGAACAGGAAGGACCAAATAAGGGCCCCTCCTGGAAGGCGCGACCCGCGCCGTAACAGTACCACTGGGGAGGGGGGGTGGGCGCTCTGGAGGCCCCTCAGGACAGACACAGACAGGAAGACAGGACGGGGGCCTCCAGGATGGAACAGATAGGAACGGGCGCCATGGCAGATCGGGGATCTCAGGAGGCCATGGCAGTGCGGGGAGCACAGGAGGCCATGGTGGTGCAGGGATCTCTGGAGGCCATGGCGGAGCTGGGAGCTCTGGAGGCCATGGCAGGTGGTCTTAGTGGCCACTACAGCCGGAACCCCTTGTACCCCCCCCCAAATTTCTTGGGGGAATTTACTGGCAGAACTCTGGAACAGGAAGCCCTCTGTGGGCTGAACACACACAGGACAAGACAATCCACAGGAACAGGAAGCCCTCCGTGGGCTAGGCTTGAGCCGCGGACGGTGGCGTGGGTGAACCGCGAACGCCGGGCTTAGGTGAGCCGCGGACGGCGGCGTGGGTGAGCCGTGAACAGCGGGCTTAGGTGAGCCGCGGACGGCGGCATGAAATCCCCGCGGACAGCAGGCTAGAGTGATCAATGGACGGCGGCAGGCTTGAGGGAGCCGCGGACGGCGGGATTCTTTTCCCCGTGAACGGCGGGCTTGAGGGAGCCACGGACGGCGGCATGATATCCCCGCGGACGGCGGACTCGCGGCGATCCCGCCAAACTCCAACGCCTATTGAGCGGGCTATGGCGGGATTACGAGCGGCGACTTCCTTGCCGCGGGACAAACAGACAGGAACAAAACAAACTAAAAACTAACAAAACAAAACGAGGTGAAGGGGCGCCGCTTACTGTTTGGTTAGGTCTGGTCTTCTGTCACAGTACACACGAGGGAAGCGAGGAGATGAGGGTAAACTCAAAATACAGTCTTTAATAAATCCAAACAAGACAGACAAGGCAAGGCACGGCAAGACAAGGCAAGGCTGACACACAAGAACACCGGGAGTAACGAGTAGACCAGATGAAAGTAAACTGAACAGGCAGGAAATAAATACACATAATAATAATCACACACACCTGAATGAAATCAAATACAATCAAACTAGACGAGGACAGGAAGAGGAAGGACCAAATAAGGGCATGGAGGGGGAAACACACAAGACAAGACAGACAGGACTGTGACAAAAACTAACTAGTATTGGAACATGTATTAGAACTAATCTCATCTCTCATAGTGTTAACTAATCTTATTTGTACAATGACAATATGCATTTGCTCTAGTAAAAATCAGTTTATGGATGAAGATCACAGACTGCCTTTAGTACTAGTTTTAGTACTGACTAGTATTTGAGCACATATATTGTAGTTTTAACTAACCTTGTTGTATTTGTACAATGACAATAAGCATAAAAATCTTTAAAAGGATTGTCTTTTCTCATTAGTACTACTTTTAGTACTAGTATTATAACTCATTAGTGTTAGCCAATTAGTTATATTAATAACTGTTAACATGAACATTAACTAGCATCAAAAAAGTTTACTAAATGCTGTAGTATTGTTAGTTGATGTTAGTTGCATGCATGCAAACAAATGAGAGCTGTAAAGTCTTCCCCTAAATTCTCATTTAACTAATCTTATTGCAGCTGTACAACAGCAATAAAATGATTAACTGGCTTGACTCAACTAATACAGACGAGGTTAGTCATGAAAATCTTAATGCAGCCATGCATTAACATGCAAAAACACGCAGGTTGTTTCTGACCCTTGTTTGCTGATGTCATCGCCGCAGGCCGCAGTGCATCGCTCTCTCTCTCTCTCTCTCTCTCTCTCTCTCTCTCTCTCTCTCTCTCTCTCTCTCTCTTCTCTCTCTCTCTCTCTCTCTCTCTCTCTCTCTGTGCGTTTTAGGCAGATGCTAAACCCCCCCACAATGCTTTCTGCATGTTAGCCTTTGTGTGTCTTAATTGAGACCGCCACTGGCTTTAAAGAGCTCTTTAATACGTATTGAAACAAGGCAAGTGCTGGAGGTTAAATAGGTCTTAATACAGCCATTTAATCCATTCATTACACTGGATCTTGGACTGGTCCAGGGGCCCGTGAGCGGGGCCATTAATTAGCATAGCCTCTGGGCCCCTGTGGTTAACATGAGGGGGATGGCCGAGCACAAGAGAGGGATGGAGAAGGTTAAATCGAGGCACGGATCCTCAGAGAACAGAGCATTGAATGTGCTGAGAGCGGCCCAGCGGTGCCTCTTTCTATTCAGCGTTTGTTGTGCTTTCTGTTTGCTTTTCTGCTCCATTAGTTTGCTGAAGGAGAAGCGGGCTGAGCAGAAAGACCGGAGGTGGAAAATTAATGAAGGCCTGATTCAGGAGGTGGAGGAGAACATGGAGGTTTGATGGGGCTATAAAGAGGATTGTAAAATAATTGATCGCTTTAGTTCTGTTGGTATTGATGAGGTGGTTTTCATGGCGAATGGCCGTTCTGCATGGGAATTATAGGCCGCAAAACTCAGCTCAGTCACAAATGCTGTCAATGTGTTTGAACCAAAAGGAAACTTTGAAAAATAGAAATTATCAGCTAAAATCCTTTAGAAATAAAAATAAATAGTTAACAGACATACAGACATACAAACTTGCAAACAGCTAGGGACTATGGATGAAAATGAGCCGATTTGGCTAAATATTTTTTTAAATCTATTATTAATGTGTATTGTCCCTGGTTAAACAAACAAACAAACATACAAACAAACAAACAAACAAATGAATAAATAAATAAAATAAAACACACAGTAAAAGAGCTATTGAATTAAATAAATCAATAAAGTTATTTACACTGACTAGTACAGATGAAAACTAAATGATTTTGTATTTATTTATTTTACACATACATTTATTTAGTTATACAAATAACCACATATCATAGATTTCAATTGTTTTTATGTGAAGCTATTTACACTGACTACACACCCAAACTATAACAGAACGTATTACCCCAACTATATTTTATATATGACATATAATCTCTCTCTCTCTCTCTCTCTCTCTCTCTCTCTCTAACCCCCCCCCCCACTCCTCTCACTTTCTCTCACTGTATATTTTAGCACTTTCTCTTAAGACTCGGCTCGCTTTAACAAACACGGCCAAAAATCCAGACGACTCGCGCTGAGAATTCTCTCTCTCTCCCTGTCGTTCAGAGCAGGCGAGTTGGAAGACATTCTCTTATCAGAGGAATTTCGCGCTGTATTTTTAATATGTATCTTTTAACACCTGTAAATGTCGTGTGTGATATTCCGGGTAACGAGTGTGTGTGTGTGTGCATGGTAATGAATTCTCAAAGGGGGAAGTCTGTGTATACATAAATGCATCATGGAAATGTATCTGCTCTCTATACATGTCATGCGTTTGCGTGTTTCAGAGTTCTGCGCTCGACGCCACAGAGCCGGAGACATGTTTAGACAGCCTCGTTAGTCTTATTAATGAACTTTCTATTGAGAAATCAAGCCTCTGCTGCACAAAACTCACACTGACTTACAGAACGTGCAACTACGTCTGTGATATCTCAAGCTTTTCTGTTTTTGAAGATGATCTTTGCAATCTGTGCGTGAATTCATCTTGATGCATAATTATCGGTGGTATTTTAGTAACTGGGTCATTCTGAGGAAATGACAGCATTTCAGTTCATTTTAATGTTTCGCATTCATGCATTTGGCAGATGCTTTAATGCAAAGTGACTTTCATTGCATTCAAGATTTTAATTTG
Source organism: Spinibarbus caldwelli (assembly GCA_039654775.1). Lineage (NCBI taxonomy): Eukaryota > Metazoa > Chordata > Actinopteri > Cypriniformes > Cyprinidae > Spinibarbus > Spinibarbus caldwelli. Next base: position 1,873,608 of record CM077245.1, read on the forward strand.
ATCAGTTCGTGCATTTGCGAAGAATCAAACTTGTGACCTTGGCAGTGCAATTGTTTGAGGTATGATGCCTTTTAATTTTGCATTGCAGCTCTCAGGAATGCCTTTTTATTCCCGCTTCAGACCCAAAGTATCTGAAATTTAATGCCCATAAGCACTGAAAAACCACCATAGAGAGACGAATCCCTCAATATTCAGGTTTTCTACAGGTTTTGTCCACAATGTTTGCTTCTTAGACTATTACTGCCGAGCTCCAAGAGTTGTTTTTCAGCTACATCTAGATCAAATCCTAAAGCCCTTATTTCAAACCTGTCACTTTTTTGAAATTACTTTACTTGCAATATGAGTAAATATCATTAATTCATATTATTTTTGTCATAAATCACACATTATTATTGGAAAAATATTTTCAGTTTAAGATATTTCACTGTTTTTTTCCATGTTTTTTTATTTTCAGCCCTTGAATATTCAGGATGTTTTAAGGTTGAATGTTAATGTTTAAAGTGCAGAAATGACAAAGAAAAGAACACACTCTTTAAAATAAAGGCCCTAAAGAGCCTTTCACTGAGCACTTGTTAAAGAGAAGCATTGTTTTCTTAGCTTGAAGAACATTTTAATAATCTAAAGAACCTTTTTTCCACTATAAAGAATCTTTTGTGGACTAAAATGATTCCATGGATGTTAAAGGTTCTTCATGGAACCAATGATGTCAATGAAGACCCTTTATTTTTAAGAGTGTATCATTACGTTACATTATTTACAGTCAATATTCTTGTGATTTTTGCCATAAACAATATTATTTCTCTTTAAAAAATGATCAGATCTGATTTTTTCCCTCATAAAAAATATGACAGACAAATACAGTTACTACAGTACTTTTTTCAAAACTATAGAAGCCTGTTTTCGCAACGGGATAGATAGATAGATAGATAGATAGATAGATAGATAGATAGATAGATAGATAGATAGATAGATAGATAGATAGATAGATAGATAGATAGATAGATAGATAGATAGATAGTTTTTTGTGAACTTTTTACTTTACAATTCAGACTTTTTTCAATTCTGTGAAAAAGTTACATCTAAAGTCAGAACTGTGAGATGTAAACTTGTGAGGAAGAAAAAAGTCAAAATTCCAAATCTTGCAATTCTTTTTTCCTCATTGTAAATTTATATCCTGAGTTTATATCTTGCAACTGTTTTTTTTCTTCTCAGAATTGTATGAAAAAGTCAGAAATGTGAGGTAAACAGATATAAAGTTACAATTGAGATAAAATACCTTTTTATTTTTTATATCTCACAATTATGACACAATTGTGTTTTTTGTTTCAGAATCATGAAATTAAAGTCACAAATACTTTTTTTTTTAATTGTATTTTTTATTATTAATATTATTGTGTTGTGAAAACAGGCCTCCATGCAAAACGTTTATTTTCACCTCATAGTACAGAATATAAAATATAAATGCTAATAACTACAAAGTCTGTGCTGGGTGTGTGTTTCAGTTCTATTCAGGGAGGATTTTTTTCAATTAATTCCTATCAAATTTCACATGTTTGTGTAATAGTGTGCTGCAAAAAAGCACATCTCGTGTGTGTGTTTGTTTGTTTGTGTGTGTGTGTGTGTGTGTGTGTGGGCACAGACAGTCACACGCAGCCTTCAGATGCTGTAAGAACACAGTAATTAAGGTTCGCCGTGATAACGAGTTCAACTCGTTACAGAAACACATCCAGCGTTAGACGCTGCCCGAAATCAGCCCAATTATTTCCCGCGCACCAGTTCATGTGCGACACAAACACGCAAAAACACGACAATATTCACAATCCTAATGTGCCATTTGATGGTTTTGAGATGTGAGGTATTAGCTTTGAGTTTCACACACACACACAGTTCCTTTGTTCTGGTCTACATGCCCAGACAGATTCCTCTCTATCGATCAGCGTGTGTGTGGATCAATCGGAGCGATCGATGTGTGATATAAGTGTGTGTCAGATTTTCACCTCCACATGTTTGAACAGAGATGCGGCTTGTTCTCTCACCTCTCCATCCAGCATCACATCCGTCCATCTGCTGCTCAATCCAGCATTTTTTTCCACACACGCTCTCAGACGGATGAGTTAATCCTCTGGTATTGTTCATTTGGGAGGCACACTTATGTTGTTCATGGTCAAAACTGACTGGAGGTCATAATCGTGTACTAATTTTATTTTTGTGAAATGAATATTCTATAGTTAATTTCATTAATATTTTTTTCTTTAATATTTAGCATTTTATTTTGTGCTACTAATTAATATTCATATCTAAATTATGGACTATTTTTGTATAAAATGTAAAAAAATTTTGTCACCCCTTCATTGCTGTGCACTTTTTTTCTGCATTGTGGCTGATTTATAGATTGTACACACAAAAAAAAAACATCTTTGTATTTTTTGTATTTTTACCTATTTCCCATTCATTTCTTATATGGAGGTCATTTCTTAAGGCGAACGACACAAGTATGACTACTTTTTTTTTTTTTTTAAAGACCATTTAGCTTTTTCAAATCAAGTCCATAATTTTTTGGGGGTCACCTAGCGACTGCCATACAAGTCTCAAAGTTTCGTACCATTCTGATGAAGTAGCGATTTTGAATTTTTTTTTTTTTTTTTGGTCTAAAATGACCAAACAACACCATAGGGTTAATAGATACGATGTCTTATTTTCTCACTTCAGTGGGACGGCGCAGGAGAAGAGGCCATGCATGTGTGTGTGTGTGTGTGTGTGTGTGTGTGTGTGTGTGTGTGTGTGAGAGAGACAGGGGTCAAATCTGGGGCAGGGGGCAGAAGTTCATGTTTGGGGGGGTCTGTCTCTCAGGCGTCTGCACTCATGGACCTCAGGGGGACGTTTAGCTGTGATTGGCTGATGTCATGAGCGCCGCTTTCTGCTCTTTAGCTCCAGATGAGCAAACAGGCGATTCGGCAACCCGTCACATGCTCACACTCATGAGCTGCTGAAGAAACTTTGCTGTTCACTTTTGGAGATGAGCTTTAGGAAACATTCTGTTTTGTTTTATTCTGTTCTATTTCATATGCAGAAGTGCATTACTGTATAGTTCTTTGTGGCAAAGAGTACAATTTTATTTTATTTTTTCGGTTTATTATTATTTCTTATTTTATTTCATAATATATTTATTTATTTAATTAATTATTTATTTATCAATCAGATCTAGCGGTTTTTAATGCTTTTCTGTAGGATAGGGTACTTTCCTGCCAAGCAATACGAAATACCTCTAGTTTTGTTTTCCTCCAGCTGCGCTCCATTTTCCAGGCTGCTCTTTTTAGGGCGCGAGTGTGCTCATTATACCACGGTGTTGGACTCTTTTCCTTAATCTTCCTTAAGCATAAAGGAGCAACCGTATCTAAAGTGCTAGAAAAGAGAGAGTCCATAGTTTCTGTTACAACATCAAGTTTTTTTCTGTGCTGTTGGATATGCTGAGGAATTGAGATAAATCAGGAAGATTACTTACAAAGCAGTCTTTTGTGGTAGAAGTGATGGTTCTACCATACTTGTAACAAGGAGTAGAATTTACAGTTTTAGCTAAATGGAGTTTACACAAGACTAGATAATAATCTGAGATATCATCACTTTGCTGCAGAATTTCAACACCATTAACATCAATTCCATGTGAAAGTATTAAATCTAGAGTATGATTTCGACAATGAGTGGGTCCTGACACATGTTGTCTAACCCCAACAGAGCTCAGAATGTCTATGAATGCTGATCCTAATGCATCTTTTTCATTATCAACGTAGATATTAAAATCACCAACAATTAAGACTTTATCTGCAGCCAGCACTAACTCTGATAGAAAATCAGCAAATTCTTGAATAAAATCTGTATGGTGCCCTGGTGACCTGTATACAGTAGCCAGTACAAATGTCACAGGGGATTTATCATTAACACTTGTTTCTTTGGATAATGTTATATGAAGCACCATGACTTCAAAGGAGTTATACTTAAAGCCTGCCCTCTGAGAAATACTGAGAATATTGCTATAAACTGTAGCAACACCTCTCTCTTTGCCTTTTGGACGCAGCTCATTTTTATAACAGTAATCTTGGGGGGTAGACTCGTTTAAAATAATGTATTCATCTGGTTTTAGCCAGGTTTCTGTCAAACAGAGCACATCTAGGTTATGGTCAGTGATCATATCATTTACAAAAAGCACTTTCGTAGAAAGGGACCTGATATTCAGTAAGCCAAGCTTTATCATTTGTTTCTCTGTATTATATACATTTTTTATTTGTTGAACATCAATTAAATTGTTACTCTTAAATTGGTTTGGACATTTTTTGTGTTTTCTAGTTCTAAGGAACAGACACAGTCTCTATAGTGTGATATCTAGGTCAAAGAGTCTCTATGTGCTGAGAATTAGCTGACTTCTGTGATGTGAGGCGGCTAGCAGACGGTCGGTTTAGCCAGTCTGTCTGCTTCCTGACCTGGGCCCCAGTTAGTCAAATACAAACTCTAAGACTATGTGCCATATTTCTAGAGAGAAGAGCGGCACCACCCCAGGAGGGATGAAGACCATCTCTTTTCAACAGGTCAGGTCTGCTCCAAAAACTCGTCCAATTGTCTATAAAACCTATGTTATTCTGCAGGCACCACTTAGACATCCAGCCATTGAGTCTGCTATGAATCTCATCAACCTGGTAAGCAGGGAGGGGACCAGAACATATTACAGTGTCTGACATCGTACTTGCAAGTTCACACACCTCTTTAACATTATTTTTAGTGATCTCCGACTTGCGAAGTTGAACATCATTAGCGCCGACGTGAATAACAATCTTACTGAATTGACGTTTAGCATTAGCCAGCACTTTTAAATTTGCCAAGATGTCAGGCACTCTGGCTCCCGGTAAACATTGGACCATGGTGGCTGGGGTCTCTATTTTCACGTTCCGTACAATAGAATCGACAATAACTAGAGCACTTTCATCAGGTTTCTCAGTGGGTGTGTCACTGAGTGGGGAGAACCTGTTTGATGTTTGATCGGAACGGAAGAGCGGCGTTTTGACCCGCGACTATGCCATCTCACAGTCACATAGTTGCCCTGCTGCACGGGCTCAACCAGAACCGAACAATGTACAGGACTCCCTGAGCTAGTCGCATCCAAAGCAGTATCTACAGCCCTCACATTCTTACTATCCTCAACTAAAGTTTGGATGCGTGTCTCTAGTTCTAAAATCTTCTCTGTCAGCCTAACTATTTCCCTGCATTTATCACATGTGAATCTCTCATCACCGACAGAGAGAGATAAACTATACATGTGGCAAGCGGTGCACATAACAATAGCAGGAGAAGAAGCCATTACCGTGATTCAGCACTTACCACTGTTGTTTGATGAACTCGTGAAAAACGGAGCGAGAGAGAAATGAAACGGTGCAAGAAAAAAGAAAACAATAATAGGCGCGAATAGAACCGCGAATGGAACCGCGAATGACATGCTAACACGCTGCACACGTGCTGCTGTAACGGGGCTGACGAGACGAGAGATGTGCGGATCCATATGCAGGCGTTTATTTAAAGACATGGTCATAAATACAGGCAGGGTCGAAACAATGGCAAACAGGTATGGCAGGGACAAGACAAAGAGTAATCCTAGGGCAAGCGTGGGTCTTCGATCGGCGAACAATATCCAACGGGGCAAGGCAGAGCAATAATCCAAACGAGGTGCAAACAGAGTCCGAACGGCAAGGCAAGGGTTAATCCAGGAAACACCACGGGCTAGAATAAAACACGGGAAAACAGGCAAGGCAAGACTAAGACAACTAAGTAGGCTCCTAGCTATCGCTAGAAGAGGGATATATGCATACAATACTCGGCCCTCTGTGAACGGAAGTCCATGGTTTATATAAGGGGTGTAATGGGAATCAGCTGTGGGATCAGTCTCAGGTGTGAGCGTGTGATTAGTGAAATGGCTGCTGGGAAATGTAGTCTGGAGATGACGTGCAACAGTAGTGTAGTGCAAGAGTCCATGTAGTGACTGAGTGATCTCTGGTGGTGAGTGAACGGAAGTCCATAGACCAGATTCGTGACAGCTGCACTCGCGGTTTTAGATTAAAAGCGAATGATCAAATTAGTTAGATTAGTTTGAAAGATAATATCAGAAATATGGTGGGAATTAAGTTATATTTTATCACTTTAAACAACAGAGAGTGAAAGTAAGATAGAGATTCCACAGAAAAGTGAAGCTACATGGAGCTACAGTCGAAAACCTCTCAGCAGCACAGCAGACAGGAACCAGAACCGTTTATAATACAATTAATTATTTATCAATAATATATTTATTTATTTATCTGTTTGTATTTATGTCAGTTCTCTGTGGCAAACAGGACTATTTTAATAATTTATTCATTCATCTGTTTAATTATTTATTTATTTATTTAAATACATTTTTATGTTATTTTTTAAATTATTTTTATTTATTTATGTTTATTATTTTTATTTTATTATTTTTTTTATTTTATTTCTTTTTTGTTTTTATGTATTTGTTTCAGTTTCCTTTGGTAAATAATACACTTCATTTATTTAATTTTCATTTTATTGAAAATGATGCAAATTTTATCTTATCTTATCTTATCTTATCTTATCTTATCTTATCTTGTCTTGTCTTGTCTTGTCTTGTCTTGTATTATATCTTATCCAGAGCCAGCAGTAGATTTACAGCTGGATGTATTACAGTCAATATTTAGCGTGTGCATGAAAATGTGTGTTTAGCTGTGAAAACACCACAGACCACCTCAGCAGATCTGATCTCGCTATTTCTCGTCTCTGCGTCTCACACACACAGGTGAGTGTGATCACAATGAGGCTTCGAAGAGCCTTCATGTCACAGCATCAGGACCGCAGCATCACGGCTCTCCCAGCAGCTCGCGCAAAGGTTAGACGGATCAGACGCAATCAGAGTTTACAGTCAGAGAGCCAGACAGACAGACAGGACGAGTATGGCTCACAGCCAAAGTGTCACATGTGCTCTACATTCCTCAATTTCCTTTTTCCAGCCTGCAATTTCCTCTTCCTCTATCAGACAAGAGAGAGAGAGGGAGAGAGAGAGAGAAAGAGAGAGAGAGCATTGCAGCACTGAATTGTTCATTCCTTACTGTAAATTCCTTACTCTAAATGACTAAATGGAATCATTCCTTACTCTACTATATACTTGGAGAGGATGCCATGGCAGCTAAACTAGCTGCAAAATATGTATACACAATACACACCATACGAAATGGTTAATCCACTATATTCATTTGCATTTGCTTTATTTTACATATTATTCATTGTACGTAATTGTAATTATTCTAATTAATATTAGAGATACTGTCTGCTTTTGTTATTTTTATTTTATTTATTTATTTATTTTCTCTCATCTATTACTCATTTATTGTCTCCTTTATTACTTTGGTGATGTAATTATACTCTGTATTTTACACATACTTAAAATGATTTGGCAATACTGTAACACAAATGTCATGCCAATAAAGCAACTTGAACTTGAACTTGAGCGAGAGAGAGGTTTAGAAACACTTTAATCCATCAAAAAATTACACACTTATCACAATAATACAAAGATAATCACCAATTAAATGATAAGGAGTCATCTTCACAAAATACAAATGAGAGAGAGAGAGAGAGAGAGAGAGAGAGAGAGAGAGAGAGAGAGAGAGAGAGAGAGAGGGTCCAAAACCTCTTTATTGCTTTAAAACAAAAACAAAAACAATACAATCAGTTCAACATTTCCAAAGTGCAACAATAAACAAAAAAACCAACATCACTAAATTAACTCAACAACAGCCCAAAAATCAACACCTTTTCCTCAACAAAACATAGCACATTTTTAAGACACCATATGTTTATGAATTCTTCTGCATTATTTGTAGATTCATAAAAGTCAAAATCAATTTTCAATCTGGCCTTCAACAATCTGACAAAAACTGTATTTACATCACAATCTGAAGACTGTTCTATCTTATTTCTTCTACGCAAGTAATTGTCCATTTTTGCCTGGCCTAGTACAAAGTTTAGCTAGAGAGAGAGAGAGATTAAAGCACACAGACAGACAGACAGACAGACCTCAGACCAGTGAAGGTGAACATCAATCTGAAAGCACTTGACATTGAGAGACACAAGGTTACGACACACACACACACACACACACACACACACACACACACACACACACACACACACACATGCACACACACACACACACACCTCCTGTGTAAGGTGTGTCCTTCCTGCTGTGGGTCACTCATCTGTACAGACAACAGATGCTTCATCTGAACGTCCACCTGTAACACACCTACACACACACCCACACCCACACACACACACACACACACACACACACACACACACACACACACACACACACGTTTACTCAGCTCTTACATAAACGTCTATTGTTTTTGTGTAAAACTAATTGTCATACAGACTACAGGCGCTCAAGTGTCTGTTTGTGACCTTTAACCCCAGTACTGCAGAGCTGCTGACCTCTGAACCCACTTCACACTTCACACGGATAATGTGGCTTTTAGCAGCTCTGAGAGAAGTGACAATGGCAGCTTCAACTGTTTCTATGTTTTAAACATTACGCTAGAGTGTTTGGCTGGTTGCTAGCGTGTTGCTAGAATGTTTTGGGTGGTTGCTAGGGTGTTGCTAGGATGTTTTGGGTGGTTACTAGGTTCTTGTGATCGTTAAGGTGTTGGGTAGGTTCCTATGATGTTCTGGGTCATTGCTAGGGTGTTTCTACAGTGTTTTGGGTGGTTGCTATTGTGCTGTTAGAATGTTTTGTTTGGTTGCTAGGGTGTTGCTAGGGTGCTTGGGGTGGTTGCTAGGGTGTTTTGGGTGGTTACTATGATATTCTGGGTGGTCGCTAAGTTGTTTTGGGTGGTTAATAGGTTATTGTGGTCGCTAAGGTGTTGGGTGGTTCCTATGATGACTTGGGTCATTGCTAGGGTGTTTTTAGGGTGTTTTGGGTGGTTGCTAGGATGTTTTGTGTGGTTACTAGGATATTCTGGGTAGTCGCTAAGTTGTTTAGGGTGGCTACTAGGTTATTGCTGTTGCTAAGGTGTTGGGTGGTTCCTATGATGATCTGGGTAGTTGCTAGGTTGGCCTGGGTGATTGCTATGGCTTTTAGTGTTTGCAAATGTGTTTTAGGTGGTTTCTAAGTGATTGTTAAGGTGTTTTAGGCAGTTGCTAGGGTGTTTAGAGTGGTTGCTAGGGTAATCTGAGTGATTGCTATGGTGTATTAGTGTTTGCAAGGGTGTTTGTTTTAGGTGGTTGCTAGGGTGCTTTGGGTGGTTGCTATGGTGTTCTGACTGTTTGCTAGGGTGTTTTGGGTAGTTACTAGGGTAATCTTAGTGGTTGCTATGGTATTTTGGTGCTTGCAAGGGTGTTAGTTTTAGGTGGTTTCTAGCTGGTTGATAGGGTGTTTTGGGTGGTTGCTATGGAGTTTTAGTGTTTGCAAAGGTTTTTGTTTTAGGTGGTCGCTAGGGTGTTTTGGGTGGTTACTATGGTGTTTGTTTTAGATGGTTTCTGGGTGGTTGCTATGGTGTTTGTTTTAGGTGGTAACTAGGGTGTTTTGGGTGGTTACTATGGTGTTTGGTTTAGATGGTTTCTGGGTGGTTACTATGGTGTTTGTTTTAGATGGTTTCTAGGTGGTTGCTAGGGTGTTTTGGGTGGTTGCTATGGTGTTTTAGTGTTTGCAAGGATGTTTGTTTTAGATGGTTTCTAGGTGGTTGCTATGGTGTTTTTGGGTGGTTGGCTGCTATGGTGTTTTAGTGTTTGTAAGGGTGTCTGTTTTAGGTGGTTCCTAGGGTGTTTTTGGTGGTTGCTATGGTGTTTAGTATTTGCAAGGGTGTTTGTTTTAGGTGGTTGCTAGGGTGTTTTGGGTGGTTACTATGGTGTTTGTTTTAGGTGGTTTCTGGGTGGTTGCTATGGTGTTTATTTTAGAGGATTTCTAGGTGGTTGCTAGGGTGTTTTGGGTGGTTGCTATTGTGTTTCTTTTAGATGGTTTCTAGGTGGTTCTAGGGTGTTTTTGGGTGGTTGGCTGCTATGGTGTTTTAGTGTTTGTAAGGGTGTCTGTTTTAGGTGGATCCTAGGGTGTTTTGGGTGGTTGCTATGGTGTTTAGAGTTTGCAGGGGTGTTTGTTTTAGGTGGTTGCTAGGGTGTTTTGGGTGGTTTACTATGGTGTTTGTTTTAGGTGGTTTCTGGGTGGTTGCTATGGTGTTTATTTTAGATGATTTCTAGGTGGCTGCTAGGGTGTTTTGGGTGGTTGCTATTGTGTTTGTTTTAGATGGTTTCTAGGTGGTTGCTAGGGTGTTTTTGGTTGGTTGGCTGCTATGGTGTTTTAGTGTTTGTAAGGGTGTTGGTTTTAGGTGGTTCCTAGGGTGTTTTGGGTGGTTGCTATGGTGTTTTAGTGTTCGCAAGGGTGTTTGAGGTGGATGAAAGTCCACACTCAGTCTATTGACTTGACCAGCAGCACAAACTAAACAAAAGGCCAAAGAATATGAACAGAATGGAAGAGAATAGAGCTTTAGGAGGTCACTCAATCTTCTTTCCCCTCCAAACGGTGTCATGTTTGGAGTGTTTTAGTATCTGCTCGACTGTCTGCTGGCCTCTCTCAGGGTGGCCTGATCTGCCCTACAGAGATGCATATGATTAGCTGGACCATTGGGCAGCTCGGCCAAGGTGCCACCCTGTGCCTTCGGCTGGCATCGACAGGGCAAGGGCAAGGGCGAAGAAGCTGTGCCAACGTGAAACTGCAGCTGATGGCATCATGCCTGGCCGAGCCCAGTGGCCGCTCATCACTCGTATCGCTGCGTTAGTTCTGCACACAACAGATTGAAGACAAATCAGGATTTTGAATCACGAGAGTCTAGAAATTCACAGATCCATGTTTTTATTTGTCACAGCGTTAGTGACAGACGTGTTTTATGTCTGTGTAAAGCACAGATAGTTGGTGTAATGCAGAATAAAGCCACTCACGGCCTTTACCATGGTAAGAGGTTTTAAAAGTTTACAGTTCAGGTTAAGCTCTTTTAACTGTGATAAATCACTGTAATTCACATCCTCAAGTTACTGATTGCTTTTTGAAAACAACAGTAAAATGATAAAAGACACCAATTTTTAAACAAACATTGAAATGTTATTTTTTAACAACAGTGAAATATATATTAACAAAATCACAATAAATATTTCTAAGTATTTTTCATACTATTTTTCATCTCATCAGATATTTTTATCTCATATCAGCTGTTTTAAATTGGCTGTTTTACATCATGTGGCTCATCCAAGAAGATTTTAACACTAAGACTTTGCATTTCATGAATATTTGTGAACATATAAATTCTAGATAATGCCACGAATATTTCAGTGCTGTTTATGAATCTTTATGAATTGGGTTTGGAGTTTGGAGTGGATTTAATACAAAAATATTCCAATGCACAAGCATTAATGTTTTAAAATTATTTAAATTAAAGTTTATATTAATTAAATTAAAGGCCAAACAAAATAAATTATTTTAAATGTTTCTGCACTCTTAAAAGTCTTTATTTTACAAAAAAAATAAAAATAAAAATAAATAAATAAAATTGAGACAAACTTAAAAGATAACAATTAAAAAGCTCATTTTAATTGAAATTATAATTTTAAAAAAGTTGAAATAAAAATACAAATAAATTAATTAAAACACTTTTATAACTTTTATTCACTGAACTCTATAACACAGATGATGCTGATTTGAACAGCGATTCAAGTACATGTAGCAGTGGATTTGTGTAGGTAAACGTACCTGAGTGAGAGCAGTGGTGCTGGAGGCACACACACACACACACTGCTGTCAGAGGGAGTGTAAGACAGAGCGAGAATGCTGTTCTTCTACAGGACTGCGTTTCTTCACACCTCTAGCTCGAGCTCCGCGTGCTGCATCTGTTTTCTCTTTCAGGACGAAACACATCACGCGGTTTGTCTTTAAAACAGTGTTGCTTAATTAATACGACTGAAAGCAAGCACAGCAAATGTTTCACAGCGCATCAAAGAATAATCAACCTCATCTGACTCCTGAATATTCAGATGGGGATGATGACAAATCACTTCTTGTCTTCATCACTGTTCGCATTAGTTATAGATGAATATATATGAATGCATCTGTTCCTTTGTTATTTATACAGTCTAATTTAACTTTATGGAGCTCTGGGTGTTTGAAGAAGCTGAGGAGTGTTTTCAGACACACAAAGTGTCTGTTCGTGACCTGCTGACCTCTGACCCCTTCGCACGGCTGATGTGGCTTTTAGCGGCTCTAGCAGACGTTTGCTCTCTTGAGCTGCTTTACATGATGATGCAACATTGACTGTTTTTACATCTTCTGAACATGATGCTAGGTGGTTGCTAGGATGCTTTGGGTGGTTGCTAAGGTATTCTGGGTGGTTGTTAGTGTGTTGCGAGGATGCTTTGGTTGGCGTGTCCACTAAAGCGTTTTTAGCGAGCTGAACGTTCGACTTTGGAAACTATAGTTCTGAAGAGCTCAAACAAAAGATTAATCAGTTAATCCAGATTTCATCGAAAGCTTATGGATGTAATTACCGTATAATATAAGTCAGACACTGAAGTGAGTTGCTGTTTGTGTCTCTTCTGAGGAAGATTCATTCACTTGTTTTGAACCCACACAGAGACATTTTGATCAGATTTATTAATGTTAATCTGATCTCATTTTGTAAATGACATTTTTTTCTGTTTTAAAGATGTTGTGAACCTGCTCCAAAATCCTGATCTTAATCAAATGATTCGCCATCCATGCTCCGAAGTTCCAATCTAAATCAAATGATTCGTGAAACGCGAAGTTCGGATCAAATGATTGGCGAACTCGCTCCGAAGTCCAGATCTAAATTAAATGATTCACGATTTGAAGTCCTGATGTGAATCAAATGATTCACGAAACTCGATCCGGTTGGAGCGCTTCGAAACAGTGAATCATTTTGCGACACAATTGTTAACTGATTCGGAGTTTCGAAAAGCTCCGTTTCACCCATCAGTATATTTACATGTTTTTTTAAAATCATTACAAGCGATGCTGAATTTCTAAAATGAATGGCACTTTTGAACTGGTTTTTGCTAGTGAATCGCTTGAACTGAATGATCGAAGTCATGAGTTTGAGTCAATCGGAGCGGTTCCAGCGTAAATGACTCACTCAGTTGAATCGGTTTGTCTGTTCCTCTGCTTTTTGCGTCTTCAGTCGTGTTTACACGACACTATCAGCACTACTACTGGCTTAGCTCACTAGTTTTAAGAAATTCACTGAAATAGTGGAAAAAAATGATGTTTACAAATGAAATATCAATATTTCCACGCCAAAGACAACATTCAACACAAATCTCCGAACATATTGAGGTGACTTAACCGGTTTACTGCTAACTAGTGAAACACATTAATATGACAAGCTGCAGCTCAAAATGCATGTTAGATGGAAACATCTACAACATTTTAAACATTTTGACCACTGCAGTTCAGTTCAGTAGGATTAATTCAGATCAAAAGATCATCCAGTCATCTCATACCATTGAAGTGAATGTTAGATTTATCAGTATATATTGTAGTATTGCAAAGAAATTCTTGTTGTATCTGATTGTATTAGTCTATATAGAATGATAGTCAATGTAAAAAGAGTAAATGGGAGAAGCAGATGAACACAAAACAGCAGAACAACATAAAGTATTGCGTAAACTTTATCATTCAGCTGAACTGTGCTTGTATGTTTGAAACACTTCAGTTCTTATATGTTTACTTCTCAGATAATATCAATGGTGTGACCTATTTCAGATGTGGCCGAAATTACAACAACAGTGGTTACATACACATATATTTAGTTGTTTGATCAAAATTATTGCTAGGGACAATTTAGTAGTCGCTGGATTTTGGTAGGGACATGTCATAGAGTCTCTACTAATCTCTAAGCCCTTGCTTTACAGTATGTAGTTTTTTGTAGCTGTCTTAAAGGGACCGTTCACACAGAACATGTTTTTCCATTCAAACACGCTACTTTTCTATTGTTTATCTATGATTTTCTGGTGTTTTTAGACACAAAGACACGTTCTGTGTGAACAAACCCTTATGTTCTGGGACATAATTTCAAGTTATGTGTGTGTGTGTGTGTGTGTGTGTGTGTGTGTGTGTGTGTGTGTGTGTGTGAAAGAAAGTAATTTGATCTCGTCCCTCAGTTTGCAAACATAAATAGTTTTTACAGAAATGCACTTACAAATGAAGACATGCCGGAGGGTTTAAAAAGAGAAATGCACAGCTAGTATTTTTGTTAATGTGTTTATATGAATTATGCAGTATAAATGTTTATTATTTGCAGGTGATTGTCTGGTTATGCTGAGTTTGCTGAATGTAAAATGCTTTGTTGAACTGAGAAATGTCACTCAGACTGTTCAGATCAGACTGAAACGACCAGATCAGGGATATTGTTCACAATCTTCATTACAAAATATAATGAAATGATGTTATGATCAAGTGAACAAGACGCTTGGGTCATAACATCTATAACACGCACACAGACCTGGGGGCTGTTTCATAAAACAAGTTTACCTAATAAGCCAGGCTTATTTCAGTTAGTCTGACTTATTGTCACTTGATTTGGATTCATAAAACAAGTTTACCAGCTCAGTCACTGTGGCAACCTATGCTGGGAAACTAACCTGGTTCCTAATTGGTAACCTAATTGTCAGGTTAATCTGAGTTCCTCTAACACTGACCAATAGAAACGCAATGATATTACCACTAACTCTCTCATATACAATTATTTGACTTTATTATCAGTCCAAAAATAAAAATATACAGAAAATGCAACTTAAATAATATATCAGATAAATAAAATTATATGCTACAACTAACTGTATTTAATATATTGTGCACAAGATTTAATGACATTGTTTTAAGATATATGAAAACATTTTAACATGAACTCATTTGAGCTATTGATTGGGCTTACTTTCGATTTACAGCAAAGACTAGTTACTGCTATCATAAAAATACACTTATATAGGTTTAAAATTGTACATGAGGCACATTTAATGTCCAACAACAAATATTTTAGCAAAATGTATGCTCCGTCTGTTTAGCACACAGCTGTTTCGCTCACATAAGCCTTGCTCACTTCTGACAGCAATACGGATATATTTGCATGACTTTCTAACATTTACAGATGAAAAATATAACTGTCAGTTATGCACTGAGGAAAACACAATGTCTCAAATGCATTAAACAGCACAAATATATTCGCTGTTTGCTATGTTGGATCGATTTAATCCATGATCGATATTAAGGGCAATTTAAGAATAAACATGCACATCAAATTATCTAGACTTATTGAACCTGGATTGAATTAGTGAGATTGCGTGAACTTAAATGGTCGTTTATGGAACCACATTTGCCCCGACTGATTTATTAGGTTATTTCAAGTCAGGTTTTGGACTTTAATCCCCACTTTTCTTAGCGTCTTTTTTTAAACAGCCCCCAGCTCAGAAACAGTGTGATGGAGAGACAGACAGAGAGAGAGAGAGAGAGAGAGACAGAGAGAGAGAGAGAGAGAGACAGGTTGGGGGGCTTCTGCCTGGTTAATCATAATGTAGTTTTAATTAAAAACTCTGTGTCAAAGGGTTTAGCTCAGAGATCAGAGCCAGACTGCAGCACTGCAGCAGATCACAGATAGCACAAACACACACACAGGCCTGTATTAAACGTGTGTGTGAGTGTGTGTGTGTGTGTGTGTGTGTGTGTGTGTGTGTGTGTGTGTGTGTGTGTGTGGAGGGACAGCTTGTCATGTTGATCAGGTCTCGGTGTGAATGAGGTATCAGGGAAGGACATCAGGCCAGTTCCTTTGGATTATTCTCTCTGTCCCGTGCCCTTGTTGAGGAGCGTTTGCCGGCGTGTGTGGTTAGTTACTGTGAAAGCAGCTCTGGGGTGGGTGTGTGTGTGTGTGTGTGTGTGTGTGTTTACCACACATGTAACAGAAACATCCAGCATCTCTGATAACTCAGAA
This sequence comes from Spinibarbus caldwelli, assembly GCA_039654775.1. Classification (NCBI taxonomy): domain Eukaryota; kingdom Metazoa; phylum Chordata; class Actinopteri; order Cypriniformes; family Cyprinidae; genus Spinibarbus; species Spinibarbus caldwelli. The sequence goes on from CM077245.1 coordinate 1,889,681, forward strand.
ACACAAAACCAGAGGAGATGGTGTGGCTTCGGCGTTTCTTTGCTACTGTTTTTAGGTGGTTTTTTATTGTCTGATGTGAAAAGAGTGTCTGTGATCTTCTGTTCTGTAGATATGGCTCTAGTTCCTCCTTTAACATGATAAATATAAACATAAAATTCTTAAAAATAATTTAATTCATAATACATATTTTAATGTATTATATATATATTTTAAAATAACTAATATTTAACTCAACAGTACAGTTATACAGTATAATACTGTATACATACATATATATATATATATATATATATATACATATATATAAGTTGTGACTCATGCATTTGTTAAATGTGCACTACATGATATATGTAAATTATGCTGAGGAGAAGCTATCTTAATTTCATTGTACGCATGTATAATGACAATAAAAGGCATTCATATATATAAACACACACACACGTTAATACGTAATATTTAATGTAATATATACATTTAAAAATGTTGACTGTTTTTAATGTATCATACTCTTTATAGGAGGAATTATGATGACATTGGTGTTATAATGCATTATAGAAGTGCTTTCAATTACTCAAGAGCACATACAGCTCATTATATGGTGTATTTTAAGGTATTATTAATACATTAAATAATTTTTTAATGCATTACAGTAACAGGCTTCATGGATGTGATGTTAATTGGACTTACACTGTTTGTGGACATGGTCAGACATCATGTGGTTTACATTAAGAGTGTTTTAATGACAGATTAATAGGATTATAGAACAAGACGTGTGTGTGTGTGTGTGTGTGTGTGTGTGTGTGTGTGTGTGTGTGTGTGTGAGAGAGAGTGTGTATGTGTGTGTGTGTGTGTGTGTGTGGAGAGCTGCTCAGCACAGAAGATGTGCGTTCTGTTCCAAACCCTACATAGGTTTCTACATAGACAGCACCCTTCTAAGGGAGCATCCTCACTGAAATGGGACTTGATAAGTAACTGATTTGAAACACTTATTGGTCTTCATGTGTCGTGCATGAGATTTAAAAATGATTTAATAGTCCAATTTTAAAATATTTAAAATATCCAATAAAATGATTTGTTATTTTGGTATTGAATTAAATATATGTATACATATATGTATCTATTTATTATTTTATTTTATTTTATTTAAAGGTTTTTATTTTGGTATTGAATTCAATTTATTCATAGATTTCACCTTATTTATTTTTCCAATTATAGATTTTTTTTTCATTTTGATATTAAATATACATTTCTATTTATTATTTTTTATTTATAGAATTTAATTTTACTTTTCATTTTAAATTAAATATACATTTCAATTTTTTTATTTATAGATTTTTATTCAACTTTGCATTAGGTCTATTCATTCATTTCTTATTAATTTCTTAAATAATAGATTTTTGTTTTTATTTTAGTATTTCAATAAATATATTTATATATTTCTATTTACTATTTTATATTTACAGATTTTTATTTTATTTTTATTTTGGTATTGAATTAAATCTATTCATACATTTCTAGTTATTTTTTATTTATAGATTTTTATTTTTATTTTGGTATTGAATGAAATTATTCATACATTTCTATGTATTCATTTTTTATTTACATAATTTTATTTTATTATAATTTTAACTGTTTTCATTATTATACTATAGCTCTATCCACACTGAATTAAACTTGGGGACAGAGCTGTAGTGTGTGTTGTGTTAATGTTGTTCAGTAATCAGGTTTCTCCGTCTCTCTCTCTCTCTCTCTGGGGTTGTTGACCTTTAAGCAGGGGGCAAAGGCTCTGCTCCTGGGGCTTCAGACATCAGAGAGAGAGAGAGAGAGAGGTGAGAGACCATAAAGACCTCCTCATGAAGTCAAACATGCATTTGATTTGTGCCCTGCAGGTGTGCAGAAGCCATGATGCTCAGCACTGCGACGAAGCTCCAGGAGATTCACAGAGACAGCTGCCCATCAGACACACTCGCTCCTCTGATGTCCAGAAAGGTACAAGTCCTGCAAGGTCATCGCTGACCCTCACAGGTTTCCTGAACACCACCCTCGTCTGCTATTGGTTGGTCATACAGATAGCCACGCCCACAAACTCATATGATTGGCGGAGTCAGAACTTGACAAACAGATCAGTTCTTTAAAAATTATTTACTTTTAGCGACTCATTATGCACATTGAACTAATACATAATCCGAACATATTTGTTAATTCAAATAAAGCTGAAATAAAATATAAATATTAGATAAAAACCTAATAATAAATGTTAATTACAAATGTTGCCTCGGAAATGAACTGAAATAAGTTTCAGTTGAAGAACTAAAAGCACTAACTGGAAATAAATATAAACTAAAACTGAGACTGAAATGAAAAAAAAAATAATAAAATTATATATTATTTTCAAAAATCTGGTAAAAATGACAAAAGCACAGAACAAAATTGCTAAAAATTGAAATAAAATTAAAACGAAAACCGAAAATGTAAAAATAAAAGCGAATC